>WBMV01002266.1:0-248636 GCA_013396655.1 Campylorhamphus procurvoides
GAGGGTCGGGCTCTGCTTCCAGGCAGCCAGAGAAAGGACAATGGGACATAGTCTCAAGCTGCATCAGGTGAAGTTTTGGTTGGGCATTAGGAAGAAGTCCTTCACAGAAAGGGTGATTGGACATTGGAATGGGCTGCCCAGGGAGGTGGTGGAGTCACCATCCCTGGAGCTGTTTGAGAAAACACTGGATGTGGCACTCAGTGCTATGGTCTGGTTGACACAGTGGTGTTTGGTCATAGGTTGGACTCGATCTCAGAGGTCTCTTCCAACCAAGTTGATTCTGTCATTCCGTGATTCCATGTTCAGCCTCTTAGTGATGGTAGTGAGGAGTATGAACTCTTGCAGGCTTCATAGGAAGTTGTTCTGCATACTTCAGTTTTGTAGCCCATGGAAAGATTTTGCCATGTATGCAAATGCCTGAAAATTCAGAGAGGATCAAAAAGTCCTTATTTTTCCATCAGTTATATTCCCTTTAAAAGGACATTCTTGAAATTAATTGTAAATTCTTGCTTTTGATCAGCACTCATAAAATTTTTCTAGCTTTCCGTGTCCTTGTTCAAATCTGGAACAGGGTAATATCTGAGTTTGTAGTGAAGTTTGTGAAAGTGATCACTGGAAAATTTGGAAAAGACAAGGTAGATGTCATGTCTCCTAGGAAGAAGCCAGTTAACCGTACAAGAAAACAAACCCCAAATAGAGGTTCTTAAGTTTTGAAAGAGGACACCTTAAAGAGCAGTGTCATTTGTCCCCAATAGATCTTTCCCATGCTGAAAGAGAGATGAAAAAGAAAAGTTTTCTTTTCCAAATTTAATAATACAATAAAAATAGGTCATGCCATTTAGTATGAAACGGGCCATGGTTTAAAAAAATCAGTGCTTCTAATTTGTGTATTTCTTGTGGGTTTTATCACTCAACACCCACACTACCTAATTATATACACCTCAAATCAAAACTGAAGAATAGCTTGCTTATTAAAATCTGTCATTGCTGTTAGAAAACATGTCACTGCTACACATTTTGTTTCTGCCTTGCCTCATCACCACTGCCACCTTAATACCCTGCTTGCCCCCATTTACCTGTTATTTTCCTGGGTGGGTGAAAATGGGGAGGCTTCTGCCCTGGGAAGAGGCAGCCCCTTGCCTGGCATCTCCTGAGTCACCTTTGCAGTGTTTAGCAAAACTAAACAGGGAGGACCCAAAGCATATGTTACTGAGATCTGTATCTGTGCAACTTTTCTGATCTTCTTTCTTTTGAGTCATTGATTACCTGTTAGCTCACTTTTCAAAGGCATTTTTTACTATCTTTCATCTTTTCCCCTTGTTCTTATGCATACTCTTTCATAGCTGTCAGGGAGGAATATTGGGATGGAAAACTTTTATCTCTTCCAATATTGGATTTTGCATCACAATGTTATTGCTGTGTCTGCAGCAACCTAATTTCCTCCTCCTCTGTATATACCTTTATTGCTGAGTTATTACCCAGGTAAATTTTCTCTCTTGTCACTCTGTCATTTGACAGAAGGTGATTAATTTAATAACAAGGGTTGTTTTTTAGAAGCTCCCTGAAAATATTGTCCGTTCATGTATTGGACAAAGGTGCCTCCAACATGCAGTGCAGTGTAGCTGTATTTTAAGGGCTTTATTATGACTGCATTTCACTCTTTAGGAGTTGTGCTGAGCCTTAGATAGAGTTCCTCAAATGGGGATATATTGCCTAAGATGGAAGAAATAGCAATGAAGAGGCAAAGAAGCTATTCATTAAAGCTGAGCAAATACAGGGGAAAAATGCTAATATTCACTTGATTTAAAAAATAAATTAGCTTTAGCTGTTTTCTCATCCCCTTTGGCATTTATTTTCTAGAACTCTGCATCCCATCAGATTATACTAGTGTAAATGTTCTCAGAAAGCTCATTTTTAGCTAGTATACTGAATTATTTGTATGACCCCCAGGGACTGGCTCGTTGTAATTACACAAATAAAGTACTTGACTTACTTGTAGCTTACTTGTAACTGGTGCAGTGGGCAACTGTTGATGCACACTAACCATGTTTTACTGGTATATAGTGATCCCCAACAGATGCTCCCACTGATTCTCTCCCAACACACCATGGACTCATTTTGTCAAGGGATGGACCAGCTTTACTGTGCACAGTGCCTCGTTAATTTTTAAAGCTATGGTAGCACCTTGCTGCTGGTGTAGCCCAGTTTTCTTTTGATGCCAACCAGGTGCTGGTGCCAACTGTGCATTGTTCGTGCAGACAGTCTCAGGGTGAAATAAGCTTTATCAGGTAAAAATACCTGAAAAGTTTCGCTGCCCACTTGGCCTTTCCAGTTGGACACTGCAGGCAGAGGTAACCAAAGTATTGTTATAGGAAACTCTCACTCCAGAAAGCAGTAATAAAATTGCAGAAGGGTCAGTCTGAAGATGTCATCGAACAATCACAGAATGACAGAATGGCCTAGGTTGGAAGGGACCTTAAATCTCATCCAGTTCCAATCCCCTTCCCACTAGACCAGGTTGCTCCAAGTCCCATCTAACCAGACCTTGAAGACTTCCAGAGATCTTCTATGGCCCTGCATTCCTTGGTGTGTGTCTTTTCTAAGAAGTCAGAGGACAATACAGCTACTTCGGTTGGAATCTGTGATACAGAGGCAAATGGAATGTGACTGTGAACAGGTGCAGTCTCATCTCTACTGAGAAGAGTACTGCTTTGCTGCAGGCAGGAGGCTTTGACTCTCAGTAGCAGCGGATGCTGAGCCTTTTAACTTTGTAAAAGAGAACTTTGACTATGCTCCTTGTGGGAATTTGAGACTGGACTTCTGCTAGTCCTGAGTGTGAAAACATTTACAGAAAAAGAAAAAAGAAGTTTAGTAATCTAGCAGGAGATGGTAAGGAGACTACAAATACTGGGGCTATTCCAGGATATTTTATGGGTTTAAAAATCAATAAACCAAGAGAATCCAAACTTAGCTTGCCCTCCATGTGCAGGAGAGCTCAGTGGAGTCAGTGGAGACAGGAAAAGTCTGCACTAAAAACAGTAGTGGTGCAAGAACTGTTCTGGGATCTTAATCCATGCTGGGCAATAAATTCCTCATTGGCCTTGGGCAAAACATGTAAGAACTGGGTTTTGATTTCCTTCTTTGTGAAATTGCTCATGTGGGAATGTCATCCAAGCACTGGAAGGGGCTGCTGGCAGGCAAGTCCTGTTTCTGAAACCAAGAAGCAAACACGGGGAGCCAAGTGTCGTGATAAACGGGGAAAACACATTCCTAAAGCACCACAGCACTTACTGAGTTTACTCTGAGTGCTGAAGTTGCAACTGAATCTAAAATGCTCTTCAGCTCTAACAATTTAATTTTTTTTCTAAATTTTTGAACATTATATTGTTGCTGCCTGTTTCTGATCCCCCTTCTTTCCTGCTGTCTCTAATGAATATTTTTAATCTTTATCATCTTTATTCTTTGATCTGGGGTTTCTTAGGGCAAGTAGGCCTTTCTTGCGTGTCGGGGATATATCCTGCACACCCAGAAAACAAAGAGAGTAAATGAACAACAGTGCTGTAAAGGTCTCTGACAATGAAAGATTATTTATGTGCTGTGGTAGAAGATAGCCCACTAACAGATTAATACTTCTGGAGAATAAAAACTCAATTTAGATGGTTTTATTTCAGCAGTGAGAATGGAGAGTGGGGGTTTAGGCCTGTCATTTTTGCCTCTCTATATATGTGCCTGTGTTATAAAAGTGGGTTATTAGTAAATCACTGAACCATATACGTATTTTAGAGGTATCATATTAAAACCCTGATGACGAGCTACTCTATACATTGTTTGATTATTAGGTTTTAAGCTTTTTTATATAATTCATGTGAATATTTAAAAATATATAAATAATTTTCCTGTCTGCAGAAGTAATTCAGCCCTTTGCATTCTTGGCTGGTATCATACTGACTGCAGCTGCTGGGAGCAGGAAAGGTGAATCTCTTAGAAGATTCTTTTTTTTTCTATGCACACTTCAACTATGTAAATGTGATTACAGTCAGACATTATTTAGTAGTCCTCATTTTCACAATGGAGTGCAAACATTCATTACTTCTAACAGTTGTAATCACTGCTGTCTTACAAAATAGGAAATTCCATATAATGCTGTGCTCATTTTGGTATGTTCAGCTCCCCAAAGTATGTCCCTGAGAAATGAGGCTGTCACAAAGAGACTTGCCCCAGGCCATGCTGGGAAGTGTCAAACTTGAATTTGGCAATTGCAGTGTCCTGACCCCAAATGGTGCTGGTTCATTTGAAAGGTCAGAACAGGTTGCATCCACAGCAGAAGATGACATCTAGATCGTCATTTGGAATAGGTCTTTTGTCTTTTTCAGTAATGATAAGGTTTCAGTGACAACAATACATGAAAGATGGGCTCTGCTGTAAAGACAGAGCATCTTGTTTTGTCTGTAATTCCCTCTCAGTCTAGACAGGTCCTTGCAATCTGGGTATTGGGTAGGTAGCTGCTTGGTTTAAGCTAGACTTTTCATAATTCATTTTAGAGTGAGTTTTGCAAGCTTGTTTTTAGAAGTGATATTGTTGGCTGATGACTCCTGTCTTCTCTTCTCTGGGAAAATTGGGAGATACAGTTGTGCTCCTTCATGGGATGAGGCATGCCAAGAGCAGAGGCACCTCGGTACCAACCTTCCTGGCTGCTCCCCGTGGTGACCACACAAGGTACAGGCAGGCAGGAGAGCATCTCTGGCTGCTCCTTGTGATGGTTTCTATGTCCCAAAAAATGGGGCAGAAGAACCAGGTGCATGAAGAGAGGTGTCAGAGCAATCTCAGCCTTCCTGGAACAAACACACAGATTGAAGCAGTGGGGACAACCTGGAGGGAAGGTGATGTCTGTCTGAGGGATTTCTGCCTTGGGGGCCAGCTGGTGTTTAGGGAAGCAGGACTTTCATAGACTCCTGTCTGTGCTTGAAGAGTAAGGGGCTTCATTAGCACATTTCCTGCTAGCAGAAACAGTCTCTGGACTGCAATGTTGGGGTAGACAAACTGACATAAGAAAGAAATGCCATAGCCTGTAATGAATGCCACTGCCCTACGCTGTCCTGCTCAGTTACCCAGTAACACTTCACACACATCTGTAGGGTGTTCTGCAAAAGCTGGTGGCATTCTGCTCATGCAAAGTCTTATTCAATAGATGGGAATTCATGCCAGCATCGTCTGAAATGTTTTCTAGTTCAAGCCTAATTAAATTTCCACAGGAACCCCATTGCCAGTCAAACATCTCTGGTTTGTTCAGAGCTCTGATGATGTGGTTTGTTTGAGACAGTGGTGTAGCCAAGATAGCAACACCTATTAGGAAGTTGGCTGCGCTTCCCATTACCAAATACTATTTTAATGTGCCCTGTACTTTGTCAGAATTTAAGATTTTAAATCAATCAGTTTTCTTTTTCAGGCTGAAGTTTGTAGGGAAGTTTCAGCTTTTATCACTACAATTATTTCCCATAATTAGACTCAGAAAGTACTTTTTTTTTGTCCATTCAGTCAGAGTTTTGGGATGGGACTTTCTTAAGTCTCCATAATATGTGATACAAGCGTTTTTCATTTGCTGTGAGTTCAGTATGTACTTTTGCCCTTGCTGTGAGGTGGGGAGGGGCGGGGGGAAATTGCATTTGACTTTGGCATGAGCTTCTGTAAATCTCTCTTTGCAGATATCCAATAAAAACATATTAGGGTTTGGCAGATAAGTTTTTCCCCAAATGAGTTTGCCTTGAGCAATATAGCTAGGCGTAATATTTTTTCCCCCTGGAACACTTGGGGAAAAGATAAGAGAATGACAGCAGTGGAGCAGGAGAGAGAAACCAGAGCAGCAGTGGGGAGTGGCAGCAGAAAGTGGAGAGAGGCTGGTGGGGCAAAATAATCTTGCCACACAAGTGTGCTTCTCCCCTCCAATGCCAGGTTTCCTGTGTTTAAATGTGATTCTTTGTCTGGAAAGCAGCTGGCTGAATGCAATGTTACTGCTTTCTATTGCTTTGCACAGATGAGAAGCAGCATCCCCAGTTACTGGCTGCTTCTCTCTGCATACACAGCAGTGCTGATGAAAGACGGAGAGCGTTTCCCCCTGCAACACCTGACTAGAGGTTTTTAGGTATAACCTGTGTTACTGATTCCAGCGTAGGATGCTTTCTTCTGCTGTTCATTACACAGCAGAGAAATACCAAGTTCCTCAGAGGAATCCTCCTTGTGTCCCTGTTGCAAACCAGTACTGGAGAAGCCCAGAGGGGAGGACCCAGTGTAAGGCAAGAGTGAAGACAGGATTGCATCTGACTGTGGCAATGGGTGTGTTTTACCACGGTTCCCAGTGTGAATATTTTGGTTCTCTAGTTAAGCTCTCAGAGAATGCAAATTTGTCAGCAGCAGCTGTAGGAGCTTGATGGTGGAAGAACAAAGTAGGAATTTATAATGTGCATATAATTGTAAAGAGAAGGATTTTTTTAGTGGGAGATCAGCAGTAGTGCAGAGTAATAATCATCTTAAAGGGTGACTCTCTAGAATTAGTTGTTATTTTGTTTGAATCCTTTGAAATCGTTTCCATACTATATAATTATCTTAAATTTTAAGTGCTTCCTGCAGTGATAATGTGTGCGTTCTTGCATTCTTATGTAAATGCTTTAGCAGTTCCCAGTGTCAAATTGGAAATGTCATTCAAAAATAGGTAATGGTTTTGCAAAATCTAGGGGAAGAAATTAATCTTCTTCCACATCATTTTCCAGTTTACATTCTGTGCTTGCATGGCTGTGTTTGCAGCTCTGACAGAAACAACTTTTCAATAACAAACATCCAGTGGTGGGAGACACTGAAGTGAAGAGCTGAATCTTACCACTCAGAGCTTAAAAAGACAAGAGACCAGCAGACAAACTGGTTTATCCTACAGAAAAAAAAATAATTGATCGGTATACTCATTTAACCCTAGGCAAAGTCAGTTAGGAATAATTATAAAAGCATTCCACTATAATGAAAGTCCAGGACTCCCTGATAAGATGACGATTTTCAAGTGCTGTTGCTGTGAACACAAATAGCTCGTTCCTCTGGGCCCCCTGTGGATGTGACAAAAGGCTGAGGCTGGGATCAAGGGACAGGATGTGGGTCACTCTTGAAGGTTTTCTGCAAGTCACATACCCCAGAAATCAGTCACTGCAGATCTGGGGACCCGGAGCTCAGCCAGCCCCAGTCTGCTCTACATTGCTTGCAGTTTAACAAACCACACCCAATTCACCTGACTGCAAGGGTGGCACAGAGGAAACCCCCAAATGCAGAGAAGAGTTAATTACCCATTTTGCTATAGATGCTGCTTTACCTGTGGGTAATTGTACAAATGCAAACACATTGCCTGAAGCAATATATGATGTTCAGTCTGACTCCCCTGAAGGTGCCATGTAGGAGCAAGAAGGGATATCAGGATATCAACAGGTTGCTCTGGGAAGGTACATTTGCCTGTTCAGCCTGTAGAATATTTTGCAAGAGGGAGAAAAAGGAATGAACATACAACTTCCCCACAAGGAGAGTCAGTGATACAAGGGTGTGACATCATAAAGCTGATAATGGTGGAAGTCGTACTTGAACCAAAGAAGCAAGGCAACAGTTCTGCATTGTACAGAAGAACAGTGATTAAAATACAAGGTTTAAAAAGCATTTTTTTCCACTAAGAAGCTAGGGCTGAGATTTCAAAGCAGACTTGGAGTTCAGTCACACACCTTCTAGTTTCAAAAAAGGATTTTTGTCTACCTTTACTGAGCTGTTTTGAAAATTGACATAAATTCTTACATATCATTCACTTTTAATAATTTAGAGCTCAGTCCTGCAGCAGTAACTCAGGCAAAGTCATGATTCATTTCAGTGGGAGCTTTGCCAAAGTAAGACTGTAAGTTTTGGGGGCTATTCCAGTGAAGGGGAAAGAAATCCCTGTAAATATTGTGTAGCAAAAACTCTATCTGAAATGTACCCAAGGTAATTTCTTTACATTTCAGCAGTCAGACTCCCAGTGCCAAGATTGATCTGAGGCAGACTTTCCCTGGCTTAGAGAAGAGCAGAACTGAAATCCTCTTCTATACAATACTTGGTATTAAAGCTCACTTAACCCATCTCATGTGGTGATGGGAAACAGCAACCTGAGGCCTCCTGGGGACAACCTGTGCTGCTCTGTTGAGCTGTGGCATACTGGGGTAGACCAGTCTTGACCAGGACTCCAGCTGAGCTCACAGACTGGGCTCAACCCCCACAGTAACTGAAGGAGGAACAATGCAAAGCCTCTGCAGCTCAGATTGGGGTTTGGTAGGAAATGCCTGGCCTCCTGGCCTGGTTTTGGCTGTGACAGAGTTCATTTTCTTCTCGGTAGCTGGTACAGTGCTGGTTTGGATTCAGTATGGGAATCATGTGATAACACAGTGATGGTTTGGTTGTTGGTCAGCGATGTTTACCCTAAGTCAAGGACTTTTCAGTTTCTCATGCTCTGCCAGAGAGCAGGTGCACAGAATCCAGCAGGGAGCATAGTTGAGAAAGCTTATCCAAACTAGCCAAAGGCATATTCCACACCATGGAATGTCATGCTCAGTATGTAAACAGAGGGGAGTTACCTGGAAGAGGGCCAATTGCTTCTCAGGGATGGACTGGGCATCGGTTAGGGGGTGGTAAGTAACTGCATTGTGCATCATTTGTTTTTCTTGNTGATAACACAGTGATGGTTTGGTTGTTGGTCAGCGATGTTTACCCTAAGTCAAGGACTTTTCAGTTTCTCATGCTCTGCCAGAGAGCAGGTGCACAGAATCCAGCAGGGAGCATAGTTGAGAAAGCTTATCCAAACTAGCCAAAGGCATATTCCACACCATGGAATGTCATGCTCAGTATGTAAACAGAGGGGAGTTACCTGGAAGAGGGCCAATTGCTTCTCAGGGATGGACTGGGCATCGGTTAGGGGGTGGTAAGTAACTGCATTGTGCATCATTTGTTTTTCTTGGTTTAACCACCCTATCCCTCTCCTTTTTCTTATTAGTATGTTTCACTTTTTTCAGTTACTAAACTGTTCTTACCTTAATCCACAAGTTTTACTTTCTTTTTTTATTCCTGATTCTCCTCCCCATCCTACCAGGAAGGTGGGGAAGTGAGCAAGTGGCTGTGTGGTACTCAGTTGCTGTCTGGTGATAAAACACACCACCACTGTTTTGCTACCAGGCCTGCAGGAAACTGCTTTTCTGAACTTGCCAGCCCATATTCTTTGTGCAGACTGCAGTAGGTAGGTTAGAGGATTCATCAGCAAATCCCTAAATTCTTGGTCTGCTGTGGCTTCTTCCCTCAGCCTTTTTTGCTGCTTGTTAGGTTAACCCTGAACAGTGAAATGGAAGTTCAGCCAGCGGGGAAATTGAAAGACTGTCACCTTTTCTGATGGACCAGCTCATGTTTATACTTTGAATTGCAGGATAGTTTTACTGTGCTCTCTCCCTGGCTGGCTACAGCCAGGTATTATTTGCTGACTTGAAACTAGATAACCAAAAATTAGAAGCAGAACTGATCCAAGGCACTTCAGATACCTCAAGAAAAAATGCAGCAGTGGTTTTCAAACTAAGCCTTGGACTTACCTTTCAGATTCCTCCTTGTAATACAATGCATGGCATTGCTAATCTGGTACCAGAAGTTCTTTGTTTTAACTGTGCTTAAAAGGACTTTCTGAGGCAGGGATACAAGGTTTGATTTTAAAATCAAAGTGCTCACATCAATCACCTTTTTGTATTATTCAGGAACAAAGATTTCACTAGAACTCTTCTAAATCCAGTCTGTTCAACAGGTAACACTGTCAGAGAAATTGAGATGGAGGTGGAAAGGGTTCTTTGACTCAAATTTTCAGGGAGCCTGAGAGACTTGCTGGTGCAGATGTGTAAGCCAGGGAGGGGTTGTACTTCTGTTTTAACTTCATGTTTTGCTAAATTTTTCACTGTGAGAGAACTCAGAACAGCTCTCCTGTTGAAATGTTATAATCCAGAGATCTGCAGTTTTTGGCTCATGAAGCAACTGTTCCACAGTATTCCCAGAAATCTGTGATTGCAGTCCAGGCTATCTTAGGTTAGGGTTTTAAATTGCACCTCCTAGAGACATTTGGGTGTATTCCAAGTTTAAATGAGGTTTGCAAGTGTTTTACCAAGGACCTGTTTCTCCTCTGCTGCTTAGACAACAGCATCATGGTGTCTCCCAAAAGTCTGGCTCCAGAGTAATCTGTTACACAGCCCAGGGACAGAAGGGAATCATAAAAGAGCCAAATGACAGACCTTTGCAAAGTCCATATCACTGTGTGGGAAAGAAAATAGAGCTTTTATAAGCTTATCTGCATCCTCAGGCTGTCTCTTGGAAGGGTCTCTTGGACAGGGGTTTCTATTAGACTGTGTATTTGTTTCAGAGGAAAACTTGCCATAAATTGCTGAAAAACAAAGCATGTTTTCTTAGCTTGATTAAGACGGTTGTTGGAGGACTGTTACGAGAACATGTAACATTCAGTCCAGTCTCTAGATGTTATCACAACCATATCATGAAGTGAGGTATTGGAAACCTTTGTTTCTTTTGGCATGATATGTATTTTGGACACAGCTTTGTGGACCTGTCATGTTTCAGTGAGGTTTTCCTGCAGCTCTGCCTGGGCTAGTTTCCAAGGGGACAATGAGAGGTGGAAGGGGCTGGTTGCTGCCTCCTTGTCTGTCCAAGCTCTTCCCAGGGACATATTCAGGCTTTGCTGGAGAGCACACTGCGATTTGAGTGCTGACTGTAATGTGAAGCCTCCCATTTCTCAAGCTGCGTGGTGCCAACTTGCTTGTTAGAGCAGTGCAGTGATTTAAGTGCTAGAGCATGATTTCCCTGAATTATGAGCTGGTATGTGTGTGCCCCTGTGCCTGTACAGGGGAGCTGGGCTCTGCTCTGCTGCTCTTCTCTTCATGTGCAAGGTGCTGGGAAACCCCCAAACTACAATGTCCATGAATTTGACCCTCAAAATGTTGCTTTTAAGACATGCATGTATGTTATTTACAGAGAGAAATTTTGCCCATTCTCTGCATAAGTGTCCCTTCTTAGGTGGGGTCTTTACCTGCTAAAACAAATGTTTTTTGCCAGTCAGCATCAGTTTTCAAATAAAGAGTCACTCTTACCTCTCATCTCTCTTGCATAATCCTTTATTATCTTCTTATTAAAAGTTTTTGCCATCTGAAATCTCTCAAATCCCACAATTAGCCTGCCACCTAATACGAACATCCCTCTGAGATCCTCTTAGCAGCATATGGTCAATAGCATCATTTAGAGAGCTATGAGGGTGGAGGAATTCCAAAGAGCATTGCTGCTCTATATCAAGAAGCAGAGCTTGGCTGCCAGTAATGCCCTGGCACAGTCAGACTGCCCAGGTTTCAGAAATAAGCATCCATGGCATTCATGATTAAATGTATTTCAGTAAATCCAGCTCATTTGAAAAGGTCTCATTACCGTTTGGTCAGGCAGAGCTGCTGGTTTGGTCAGGGTGGAGTTCACCAGTTCCTTGAACCTGTAATATTCAAATTATTATTAAGCTCAGTCTTTTATATTTACACTTTGTAGTAAGCAAAGGTGAGCTGAATCAGTAGTGGCAAATATCAAATAGCCAAGATTTCTTAAAGCAGAATGTCTGTGCTTCTTTGCAGACTACCTAAACATTGAAAGCTGACCAAAATGCAGTCACTGATTTTGTTTAGTGTAACGACCTGCTTGAGGTTCCCAACACTGGGATTATCCACATTAACAATTAAGTTTGCAACGTAATGCTTTTCAGAATAAAAGCCTAATTAATAGGCCTATTAGTTTGGTATTAATATTATTTTTCTAGTATGTAATGCCAGTCCAAAGGCTACACTGCCTTTAGTACCTTGAAAAGGTTACAGTGGGTTCCCAAAACATGCTTGGCAGTATTGGCATAGGTGAGGCACCTCCACAGCAGTGATTCCAGTGCAGCCAGTGCATGGGGATGTCTGAGGAGAAAGCAGCAGCTGTCTGAGAGCACTGTTAACTGCACACAGGGAATAACAGGACAAATGTCTTTGCTGAGAACTCCAGTGTAAAAGGACAGTATTGAATGCCAGAGTAATCGGCTAATCCACAGCACCATAAATATGCATCCACATTAATAAAATACACAGGCCAAATGGCAGGGTTGTACTTTCGTGTGGAATAGACTCTAAGCTGACAGGGAAGCAAGGACCTGTTTGATGTAGTGTGGCATTATTCCTTCTCCTGCAGCTCATGCTGTTATTTATCTTCCACTTGCAGCTTCTCGCAGTCAGTGAGCAGAGGCAATTTCTCGTGTGCAGAAAAAGAGCTCGTTCAGCAGCCTCTAAGCTCTTCCTGTGGGGCAGACCCCATCCTTCTTCAGTGTCAGCAAGGCGGCTGGAGGCAGTTTGGGGAGGTCTGAGCTCAGTGGAGGCTGTGCTTGGGAGAGCTACCTGCCCAGCCTGTGGGTGGAAGAGCTCTGCCTCCATGAGTTTGCTGTCAGAAGCATAGAGTGGCACCTCACCAGAGCAGCAAAGAACAAGGGGATCAGTTCCACATCAACTTACCCACCTGAACTCACAGCAGTTGCACAGCCAGGTTGCAGGTTACCACAGAAACAGCATTCTCTGCTATCACCTATTCCCACAGGAATGATGGTAGCACTTGTTCTTACTGTTGTTCATTCAGCTGCTCTTCCCAAAAAAACCGAAAAAAAAACCTTTGTATGCTTTTTTGATTTTCCATAGAATTTAGGGGCATCCACAGCAAAAAGTGTCATGTCCCTGCTTGTAATTAAACAGGCAGATTTGGAGCTTGCTGCAAACACTGATTAGATTATTGTTTTGGAGCCCTTTAAGATAAATCTGCATGAATTCATGAGTGTCAGTCTGAAGGAGATCTCTTCCATCTCCTTAGCCCAGGGCTGCTGTCCTGTATCTAGGATACAGCAGTAAATCCCACACTCTTGTAATTAGCCCTGGTACTCCACAGAGCCTGTCCAGGGAGCTCCCCAGTGCTGGGAAAGCTGGACCACGTAAGTGCTAGGGGAGCATTTGCTGATGCAATGCTCCAGCATCACTGCCCATCCTCTGCTGAGGCTGGGGGTGCCCCAGTGGGGTTCTTGCTGCCTGCTGCACCCCACCCCGGGTTTACCTGCCTCCTGCAGCCCCTCACAGCCCACACACCTGCAAGCAGCATTTTGAGATGGTACAGCCGAGGTACTCAGCGTGGCAGTAGAAAGGTTGCACTGCCCTTCTTGCCCCTTGATCCCACGTGTTAACAAATGCTGGCCAAACCACATTGTCCAGGAGCAAATTAACCCCCAGCTGCCATCCTGTGCTCTGCAGCCCCAGCAGCAGCACTGTGGCTTTCCCCCAGTGACAGCAATCTTGTAGGCAAACACAGGAGTAATTGTGTAAAAGGGCTACTGGGGCAGGACTGTGTTTTCTCTCTCAACTGCTCCTGTCAGCTCACAGACATGTTCCCTTCACAGGGCCAAGCTGTGACAAAGTGCTGTCTCTTCATGCCACACTTGTCTGCCTGATGAAGCAACTTCTCACTGTGTTCTTGCTGCAGTGTGGGAGTGTCCAAGTGTCTCACCGAGGTGGTAGCACACAAAGCCAAAGGGAGAGCTGGGGGGCAACTAGCAACTCAGAGGAACAAACAGCAAGTATTCCCTCAAAACAAGGCAGTTGTGGTGTTTTCATAAGGCTCCAGCTCCTCAAAAATCCTTCAAAATCTCATGGCACTGGCCACCTTAAACGAGTGGCAGTGGGTTCAAGGTTTGGCCATTAAAACAAGCGGGGTGCAGGGCTGCCTGTAACTAAGAGTAGAACATGGTACCCACACTTTAAAAAGCATTTTTCAACTTAGATCTGTTCTTTTAAAGAAAACCACTAAAGCTGAGGACACTGCTGAACAGCTGTGTTGAAGAGATGTGACAATACCAGGATTTGATGTCAATTATATCTGCCAGAAATCTGATTGCAGTATGTGGCAGGTTACCTGTGTAATAATAGGTATGTTATAAAATAGGTTGCTGATCATCTTTGGGGCTCTCTGCTCCGGTTCTGGGGAGGAAAGCTGTCCAATCTGCCTTCTGCTTCCTTCTTCCTTCCTTTAATATCTAAGCTTCGGTACAGTGACTGATTGGAGGGTCAGAAGTGCTGTAAAATTGGGCCATATTTATCAGAGACACAACTTAAAAGATAGAGAACTTTTGTGCAACTGCACAATAGTGAGGCTGAGCAGCAAAGACCATTTTACTTTGTCATAAGACAAATGACTGAAAATACCTCACCTGTGTTATGCAACTCAATGGTACAGCCTCTTTTTAAATGTGTTTCAGTTCTGGAAATGATAGAGGAAAAAAAAATGAAAGAATTCAGTGAAGGGTAATGAAAATTATTAGAGGCACCAAGAAACTTTCATATGAGAAGAGATTTAATAAGATTAGGCCTGTTTGGTTAAGACAAGAGATAAATAAGCAGAGACACAATGAAGAGATGTGGGGTAATGAATGGCACTGAAGAGGCACACTGGGTACTTTCATGTGCTTTTTACCAAAATTGAAAGCTGGGAAGAGAAAGCTCTAAAAAAAAAAAAAAAAAAAAGAAAAAAACCCAAGGATTGTGCTTATGATAAAAAACAACAGACACATCTTAAATATGTTTTCCGCAGTGCCAGCTTCACTTGTGGAAGCCGCTGTTGCAGGGAACAGAGATAATGAGTTTAGGAAAATTATCGAAAGGATTGGCTGCTCTGGGGAAAATTGTGAGCCTACTGAGAGGAAAAGGGAGTTCTCTTGTAGCTTTGAATGGGAGCAGGATTCACCGGTTGGCATGATCCCAAGGTTGCTGAAATGATCCACCAGCTTCAGTGGGCTCTGGGTATTTCTTACACACAGCTACCTGTGTGCTACATGTAGAGAGTGACCTGCTGCAGCAGCCTCCAGGGATGTGAGATGACTCGATTTCTCATACAGGGAGAGACATCTCCCAGCATGTCTTCAGGGAGCACATTCTTTCCAGCATGCCTGTTTTCTGTACTGTGCAGGCCACGTATTGAGGCAGCTGTGCTCGCAGGGCAGCTCTTGGTGCCTTGCTTGGCCAGGAAGGTTTAGTTCCTCTGCTTGACTCGGTCATGTGGAAGGATCATGAGAAGCTGTAGCAGGTCTGATCCAAGGTCTAGCAAGCTCATCACCCAAGAATGATCATTGGCACATAGCTAGAGAAGAATATTTGATCACAGTACATAAGTACAGGGAAAACATGCAGGATACTTCCATCTTTGCCTTTCTTATTCATACCAAGTAAATTGCACTTCATTACTTCATGGTAGAGATTAGGAAAGGGACCCGTGTTTGAAATCTGTGAGGTGGCATCTTGAAGAAGTTTTAACCGCATTACAGGTTTTCTCAAACAGGATTCGTTTCCTCTGCAGTATTCAGAAGAGTGTTTCTTTCTGTATGGATCACACCTTATTTCTCTTGCCCCAGTTAAGGAATGCTTTGGTTAATCAACACAGTTTTAAAAGTGAAGCATCACCAAAAGACAGGGGAACAGTAATATGATCGTGCATAGTTCCTATCTCAATTAAATTTCAGCATTGTTTACAGTCATTGAGTCTTTTCCCTGGGGTCATCAGGCAACACATCCATTCCATGGGCAGAGCATGCTGAGAGGTGACGCACCAAGCTTTAAATAGTTGGTTACTGATGTGCCTAAATGCCACTGAAAAATCTGGGCAAAGATGGCTTGGACACATTTTCTCAACTTAGTCACTGATAAGGGTAGAAAAAGAGTAATGTACAAAACTTACACCTCTAAATCTCTGCATTTGTAATTAGTATGTTTTCTACTTCAGTTCACTGTGCATTTTTCCCTGAGTTTGTGCATCTGATTTGCTGTGCAAAGGAACGTTGTCAGGGGAATCATTACAGGATCTTTTCAATGCTTTTCATAGATTCTGAGAATACCTCCTGACAACCTGAAATCTTATTCTGGAGGTTCTGGATATCCAGCTGCTTCCTTGGGCTCTGTTTCGCTCTTTCATGAAGCTTTGTCCTAAGTAAATTTATGCACCACTGACAGCTTGTCTTTCACCTGATAAATTCCTGCTTATTGCACTAGCAATAAGGCAATTCCATGCTATGGAGTAGTTTGGGATCACTTTCCAGGAAAACTGTGATTTTCTATCACTCCTGCCATCAAGTTGTTTTCCTGATGAAAGAATTCAGTGTAACTTCTCTATATAATTTTTGATTTAATTTCTTTTTTTCCTTCCCTGGTCATATGGCCAGTACACATGCCTTGAAGTGAACTTCAGGGGAATTACAGCCTTCCACTAATTCTGTTCAGCAGTAGGTAGTTTGTTCTGGCAGCAGTTAGTTCAGCCTTACAACACCTCCTGAGGGCTTTGGGCTTGATGTTTCTGTGAAAATTCACCTGAAAGAACTGTAGCCAGAATGATGCTCCTCACTGAGCTGGTATAACATCTGTCCTCAAAAGCCCACACAGCTTTTAGAAGAGGATGTCCTTTGCTGTGACTGGCGACTGTCATATACAGTCCAAATTACATGGTCAAACAGTCTTCCTAATTACCATCCCACAAGACCTGTACGTATTCATAATTTGTGAGTTGCTCCCAATGACATCTCTAGGGTTCCTCAAAATAACTAAATTTAAGCAAAATGGACAATATTATGGGATTGGAACCTATCTGTGGAAACTGTGATATATCTGATCCAAAATAAATTGTTTCAAGGTAATTGTAGTTTCTATCTCTATAGCAAACAGCTTTTGGTGGCTTCAGGAAATACCAGTTTCTTCATAGAGTCTTCTCAGTCTGGTGATCTCAAAGCTGTTATTTCTGATAACGTTCAAGTTGAAGTATTCCCATTTTGTGCTGTTGATATCACTGCACATTACAGGGTGGTGATCAAGAGGATACACCCTGGAACTTCACATGCCAAGATGGAGAAAATCAATCTCTGTTAATAAAAAAAGGCAGGCTCAGTGGTGCAGAAAATCACTACTCTGGAGCCTTAACAAGGCTCCTTCAAAAATTCATGATTATAGAATGGAATCCTGGGCTACATTATAGTCCTGAAAGAAATTGGGATATGGAAGGAAAAAAAATCCAATTTTCATTAAGTGGAGAAAATAAAGAATAAATCCCATATGCAGACATACTCATTGATCACAAGGAGTATAATTACATGCTCAATATGTAAGAACATTTTCCAAGTTTTCCAAGAACCCAATACTTTTCCCGAATACTTTTCAAAGTTAATTTTTCTTTTCTTGCTGTTTACTTATGCCTCTAGCAATAAATCCATCTGAATAAAATTTATGATTGCTCTAATCAACTGCTGTAGAGCAGCTGCAGGACATTCAGTCTATGGTAATAGACAGGCATAGAACAAATTCAGTCTTGGCCTAATGACTTAAACTATTCGGTGATGGCCCTTGCTGATGATTCTCACAAAGCAAATACAGTATGCAATAAATAGCAGAGAACAAACATCTTCATCCTCCTGCTGTGCACTGTGCATGCAGCCATCCCAGCAAGAGGCTTCTATGATATGATAGAAATTTGAAGTCACTAACTACCTTCCTTAAAAGTAGATTTCTCATTTTCTTTTTTGGGGGAGTCTGAATTCTTGCATCACAGTCATTTGGGATGGGTGTGCAGCATGTGATGGCTGATAATTTGGATGTTCTTTGGCTTGAAACATGGCTTTGCACAGTTAGAACACGAAGAATTCCAGCTCTGCTTTTATGGTGTTTCAGCTTTCAGGCGTGGCTTGCCTGTAATGCAGACTGGATTATTTTAAATATAATCTAGTCAGCTGCCTGGAAGTACAGCCATTCAAAGTGTACGCTACAAGGCTATTTACCATATTATCATACACCAAATTATTCTTTTTAAATTATTTTTCACATATTTAATGCAGCTGCAGATTTGTTCATGAAGGAACCCTTTAATGGTTCAGCTGATCAGCTCAAAACCAAGAACAGCTCCTGACAGTTCATCTTCTTGCTTACTTAAGCGTGGCTGAGTCATGACTACAGTGAATCCAGCACTTTCTTTAACTTTTATTTATTCATTCATTCAATGTTAGGGTGTATGTGTGGGGGGCTTGAGTGAGTGCAGTTTACTGTCATGTAGGTGCCATCATCCCTGACTTCTGAGGTAAGCTGAGATTGGAATGGTTTCACACAAATACTTAATTTTCATCTGTTTTGTGTAACAACTTATTCGTAACATGGGACTTTCTGGAACTCATTTTGAGTTTTCCTTGCAAAGATGGACAAAGAGGACAGCTGAGAGATAGGAAAAGCTGATCTTAGAATTCAACACTTGTATTTACAAATTTGCTGTAGTATTGACTAAATGAACTGGAAAAGATAAGTGTTAATTGAGGCACTCAGCCCTCTCCCACCTTTAGCTTGCTTTTCCTCAGTATACTAATAAAGAATTTGCAGCAGAGATGATATAATGGTCAATTTGCACTTGCTGCTCTGCACTGTATTTTGAATTGATGTGCTCATAGAAGTCCCATCTGTATGCAGGTGAGTTGGCACGTGGACTTGCCAAGCCCAGAAAAGTACATTTTAATTGTAATGCCCCCATGCTGCCACTCCTTATTCACTTTTCCCTCTGCAGCTCTTCTCCCTGGATCTTTTAGTAATGAGTAGGAAAGACACACGTTGGATTAAACTAAGTGATGGGTGGGAACAAACTCTTGCAAAAGGTGAGCAGCTGCTTAGTATTCAGGAGCAGGCAAAGCACTTCAGCTCTGTGGGAGCTGTTTATTTGGCAAAGAGGATGTCTTTCCTTCCATGCAGCACCTTCCTGAAGCTGCAGCCATAGCCAAGGAATTAACCAGATATCAATTAGGAGAAAGGGACACAGTTCTGTGCCAGACCAGTCAGGGAAATGAGGTGGTCTCACTTTGGTGTCAGAAAAATTGGGAGAGAATTGGTCATGATAACTGAGCACATTAAAGAGACTTGTCTATTTCTGTGCCACACTGTTTGTCATGAAAATCAACCCTTTTCTAGTTCCTGCTGAATCTCAGGGTGAGGATTTTGCCTACAATGCTTGTGGGGATGGCTGGCAGCCTGGGCTGCACCATGAGGATGGGTCTGGCTATATATGGGTTCAACTGCAAATTCACATCAGCACAGCACTTCCACCAGGGCCAAGGGAAAAAAGAGCTTTTTAAGCATTTCTTAGTGTCCTTTTTTCTGCCTCCCCACTGTTTCTGTCCCTCTGTTTCAAGGGACTCTGTGGGCTGCTGCTCATACTGAGGTTAACTTGCTTCCCAAGAGAGCCAAAGTAAATGTTGTGGTTCTGTTTGCAATCTGACCCTCTACTGCTGTGTACAAGCAGGCCTTTGTACCCAAAACAGCTCCAAATTACTGTACATAAACCATAATCTTCCAGTGGGAGCACTGCAGTTTTCCATTTTGCTGCTAATTGGATGATACACTTGCAATAGTCTTTGTTACTGTGGCTGGTGCTGGGCAGGGAACAGTGAGGGAAAGCTTTTATGCAGAAATCTTACAAAAATGCAGTGACTGTCCCCATCTGACAGCAATTGAAACCAATTGTCAATTAACTAAATAACAGCCAATTAGCTTGAAGGAAAAAAAAGAAAATTGCTTACTTCACATTCTCTGTTGAAGCAAATGCCACTCAAAGGATGAGAGCTTTTTTTCTCTCTGTTATGAAGACAAAATGGCAAAAGATGTGCAGAAAATGCATAGTGGTGGGTTTCTTTTTTTTTTTTCTAATACCATCTTCTTCTCACACAAGAATATTTGAGAAACTAGATAGGAACATCTTAAGCTCCTGAGGCATTTAATTTCCTGTGATATTTTAAAACCAAAATGACAATCACTATGCAGGCACAATTTTTTCTCCTTTTTTTCACACCTCTGTAGCACAAGGGCAGTTCTCTGAAGTTGGCTGCCTTCACAAGGGAGGACCAGCAAACAGCTGGCTGCTCTATGATGTGATGACAGGCAGGACTGCGATGTTAACATTTACATCACCAGACAAACCCTTCCTCATTCATGTTTTATGGACATCTAGAGTCCATAAGTGAGATGTTCTCAGAACTTGTAACGTTAAAAAAGCTGAAGCACCAAGAGGCTGAGTGGTGCTGGCAGGACTTCTGATTTGGTCTGAGATCCCTCTAAGACCCATTTTTCTTGTCTATATCCTTTTTGAATCTGGGCAACAGTGCAGTGATACTGATTGAATCAAGACCATTGCACAGGGAAAGCCAGCTACACCACTGGCAGGAAATAAAAGGCTCCCTCCTGGTTTATTGCTGTATTAGCCCAATACCATCACCCCAAAAGAAGCAGTGCAAATCAACATGAAGACTAAAGCTTGATCCCACAGGCTTCCAGCTGTGGCTCAGTCCTGGAACAGAGGTTAATGTCTGCAGCTGGTCTCTGACAGCTGGGCTTTCATGGATGATATGTCAGGCAGAGAAAGAGCATAGATTAGACCAAAAAGGCAGCTGCTACAAGCTAGTTTTGTATAGGTGGGTTAGTAAGAGACAACCATCTACTCATGGCATGTTGGCTTTGAATTTTCGTTTCACTTTCCCCATAAACAGTCAAGGCCAGCAGTTAATGCACAAAGGTATTATGTGGCCTCACTCACTGTGGGGCTGGACCACAGCTGGTCCCACAAGGTTGACATCAGAGCTACATCTGCCTAATATCCATTAGTTGCATCCATCAATAAATCTTCATTTAGACTTTATACCCATCCTTCAAAAAGATCTTACTATATTCTACTTAGAGCTGCTCACAGCATCATTTCACGGATTTCAAATTGTGTTACTCGTGTGTTAATACTTTTAGGACCCATGTTTCATAACTGGAGAGTAGAAGATGAGAGTCTTTTAACTATTGGGAGAGCAATGGATATTGGGTGCTTTTTTCATTAACTGACGTGAGATTCAGCACTGCACATATTGATCTGTTATTTCCTTACAGGAACATTTTACACCTGAATGCAAGTTCAAAGAATCAGTATTTGAAAACTACTACGTGACATATTCTTCAATGATCTACAGACAGCAACAGTCTGGCCGGGGTTGGTATTTGGGTCTTAACAAAGAAGGAGAAATAATGAAAGGAAACCATGTGAAGAAAAATAAACCTGCAGCACACTTTCTTCCAAAACCATTAAAAGGTAATTGCTTGGGTTCACTCCATCCATCTGAACTTGTATCAGAGCTGCTTAATAGCTGTGTATACATATTTGCAGGGTCCAACTACTTATATAACAGGCCTATAATGTCCTGTCACACACTGTTAATCTAACCAGAACTGCTTTTTTTTAGGTTTTTCTTTGTTACCTCAGCATTTCTCTAATTTAACCAAATACACTTACTAGTTTCTTTATGCCCCAAGTCCACACTGTCCCTGTTATAGGTAATGAAGGCTCAGCCTGGAGTGGTCCAAACATCTGCTCACAGGCCATTAGTGACTTGCTGTATAGCTTGTCAGTCTGTGCTTCATGTTACAGAATCCTTGTTTGGTTTTGCCTGGGATAAAGCTCAGGTGTGTGGTGTTTATTAAACTGCAATTAATGTGGCATCAGCCTGTGACATTAAAGGTAATAATGCATGTGGCTTACATATACCGCTGTGTATTAAAAGCCAGGATGTACAGTCATCCCAGTTAACTGAGGGATCTGAATCAGAATTGTGGCCACTCTTGGCTCCCGCCGTGGTCACTGCTGAGAGAGATCTCAGTCAATGTATGGAGGTGCCTCCTTTTCTTCAAAAGAACCAGCTTCCATATGCTCTTTCTCTAAGAGGAATGAATCCTTCTATTTCTGGGTTATGGTCTTAGGTAGCCTTTTAAGGCAGTGTCCTTCTGAAATAAGAGAGGATATTTCAAAGGTACATTCTGGTGTAGTCTGGCAGTCTGTGTTGAGGACTGCGTGTTAACCAACTGGTATCGAGGTTGCTCTTCCCTTCTAATGGGTGTGAAAACAAAGGAAACAGAAGACTCAAAATCCATTTTCGCACCCACCTGCTTAGGCTACATATACAAGTAACAGGTCAAATCACAGCTGCCAACAGTGCTAATTCACTATTAATAATGAAATGTTGATTTATATCAGCCTAGGCCTATCTTACAGAATTTTCTAATTGCAGTGGGTAGGTGGTTTAACTGGGAGAGGGAGGAAGGGAGGGAGAGAGGAGCTGTGGTTTTCCCCTTCTCTAAAATGTCAGTCCATTGAAGAGAACCTCAGAGGCTCTCATGGAGTGTTTGAAGTGAAAGAGTTCTACCTGCCATGGTTCTTTCATTCTCTCCTTACATTGCATATTGCTGAATGAAAAATCCCAATGCTTCAGATCTGGACTTTGCACCCACAGACTGAGTAGCCCGTGACATGTGCTGACGTGCTGCCTCTCTTTTGCTTTGCAGTGGCCATGTACAAAGAGCCTTCCCTCCACGATCTCACAGAGTTCTCCAGATCTGGAAGTGGGACCCCAACAAAGAGCAGAAGTGTTTCAGGAGTGCTAAATGGGGGTAAATCCATGAGCCAAAACGAGTCAACGTAGCCAGGTTCAGGCAAGCCAAGTGCTCTCTAAACAGAACCTTACCTCTGGATGCAGTTGAATTCTTACTAGCAGTCTTTCATCCAAACGTTCAATTGCCCAGGACAAGCCACCGAACTTGCATAGGTCACTCGTTTATCAGCCATTAGATCTACTGGTTGTCAAAGGATATACCCCAATAATGTAGAATATGCTTGTGCATATCACAAGGCAGTTGGATAGCCAGCAAACATAACTGCGGAATAAATCTCGGAGAAGAAATGTCCAGCTCTTTCTCTCTCTCACTTTTTCTTTCTCTCTTTCTCTCTCTCTCCTATGCTTTGTGGAATCCGAAACAAAAACATTTCACAGCATTCACTGCTGATAAGAATTTGCTTTCCAACTCAGAAAAAGACCACTTTTGCTCTTCAAAGGAAATTTTAATGCTTGTATGTTTTATAGGGGCAAACAAAAAACAAATATGTAAACTCTGTTGTTTCCTTGGCTTACCGTTTTATATCTAAGGCTTGATAAAAAAGAAAATGTATCCTTTAATTTGGAATAGTGCAACTTTTTGATTTCTGAACTCCAATGGGTCTTTAAAGCTCTGTCTTTAAAAAAATAATTAAAAAATCAGGGTTGGAACTGAGAGTTGGTGTCTCAGGCTCAAGCAAACAGTGTTCTTGTGGTTTTAAACACAATGAAATATAAATTTTTATAGATTTGTAGTTTCTGGTAAAGTTCTTGTGCTAACCCCAGTCTGTAGGAATTGAGTTGTTTTGTTATCCCAAGTGGAAATTAACAGAAAGGGATAAAATTATCCTCCAGTGTAGATTTCTCTTAATTCCATTTTGTGTGTCATGTTAAACTATTGTTGTGGCTTCTTTTCTAAAGACAGAAACTGTGGAATTAAGGTGACTTAATTTTTTTATAAGAAACGTCTTATTTGTAAAAGTCCTTTCACTGTAACGGGCACGTGAATATTGTGTAGGAGGAAGCGTTAGGACAGGTTACCCCTAAACAACATATACTTATACATGCTATTGGAAACAATTGTTTAAAAAATGTAGTTAGGTTTCCATTTAGGTCATCATGTCTGTTGCATGGGAGAAAGTTGGAATATTGGCATAGAGTTGCATGATGTGTAAGATTTTGTGCATTAATCATCGTTGGATTCTGTGCTCCAAAACTGAATTAGTTCTGTACAGGCAGCTTTCTGTCTGGTACAAAAGAGTTGTTTATTATTTGTTGTATACACAACCATGCACTGAATAAACTATTTATATCAAGATGTACTTTTTAAAAAAGCTTGTTTGATTATATGCTGTACATCCATGATTAATTTGAAGGGAAAAGGGTTGGCAATTAAATTATAATGTTATAAAAGATACTGTAATTAATGTTCAAAATCTTTCTGTGTGATGGGCCATTCCCCTGTAATGCCATACACTATATGAATTAGAACATGTTCTTTCTTTTGGATATTGTTAGAACTGGTCTTGCGTGCCCAGCCGAGATACTCAAAACACAGTGACAATTAAGTGCCACAAAGTCTTGGTAACGACCCCTCTGCCATGCACTGCTGGAGCCCCAGTGAATTACACTTGTCTGCTTTGAGCTTTCCCAGCTTCTCCGTGTCTGCCCTCCCTGGTAGACTTTCCGTAGTGCAGCCATGTAGCCCTACCTCGCAGCAAACCTCCTCAGAGCCCTCGACACAGGGGTCCCAAAGAGATCTGGTAAGTCCAGCACATCTGGGTGATGTTCAGCGTTTGCTGTCCATCACAGCAGGTACATTTATCAGCCAGCTTTGTCTGGTCTTGAGGAAAAAAAGGCTTCCATACCTTCTGCCTTTATGCACATGCTCTGGAGAGAAAACATCCCTCTCTCCTGCCTTTTCTCTCCAAAAACATCCATGAAAATTTTTCTTATCTACAGGCAGCTCTGACAGGTGAGCTTCACTCATCAATGTGTTTCAAGAAGTCCTAGCAGGGACAAGTTTTCATCGTGGGTGGCTGAAGAAGCAATTCTAGAAGGGAATAATGGAAACAGAGGCAAAAACCCACCCAAAAATGTAAGACTGAAAGTAAAATCAGATATTCTGTTGTCTGCTCTGTGTTCCTCCCACTTGACCATGCTGGAGTTTAACCAGATGGATCAATGCTTGAAGGTTTTTTTAAAGTTAGGGCTGAGAGAGAAGGGAAGGAGATTATGTTTCAGCTAAAACCGCCAGATTCATCATTTTGTGGCAGATAGTAAAGAGCTCTGGCCTGCTGAGCTCCCATATTGGAGCAGGGTGTTGCTGTCCCCAAATATCACCTGCTGTCCTTCAGAGGGCCCAGGGGGCCCCAGTTTGTCCTTTTCTTTAGGGTGAAGAAAGTGGAAACACAACTAGTGCCATAGAAATTCTTAAATATTGAGATGTAGTCATGACTGCTCCAAAGGTTTGGATAACTCTGAGTCTGGAGCATCTGTTCATAAGTGGGGGATGCCCTTGGGGAACATTTTTCTTAACCCTCCCATCCCCAAAAATCAAACTTATTGGGGTACATGTTCCAGAAAAGGAATCTGAGTGCCTTAGGAACATAAAACCTGATTTAAAAATAGGCATATTTGTAGCAAAGCTAGTTCAGCGCTGAGTGTTTCCTATCCTAAATATAACTGGAGCTCTGCTGCTCTGCTTTATAGCTGCAGTCTTCCTGTTTTCTCCATCCCAAGTACCTCCAACCTTGAAGGTCATCTGCACTGGAAGGAAAATGTTGGTCCCACAAATCATCCCTTCTGAGGTCTGTAGTGTGGCCCATCTTTTGTACTGACATTGGCATCAGCTGTGAGCACTCTCTGCCAAATCTTTAGTTCCAAAGCTTTCTAATATACCAAGCTAACAGAGGCCACTCTTGGATGGAGATGAGAAGAGAGATGTGGTGAGAGATGAGCCATAAACAGATGTTTCTGACAATTAAATTAAATTGGTTTCAAACCTATTCCAGGAATAGTTTTTCCTTCAGATTACTGAGGACTGGAAGGGCAATAATCTTGACAGAGTCCTGATAGTAGATAAAAGCTCATGTACTCTATGAGCAAAGTGGGGGATTATACCCAGAGTTTCACATATAGTCTATGGAGCCAAAACTAGGACTTAATAAGGAAAATCAGAGTTAAATGTGACTTTACAGACAGCGAGTGAAGCTGATATTCTAGCCCAGCCAGAAAAGACAAGAATGTGGCTTCATCAGAGGACTAGACTAAAGAGTCAGACTTCAGAATATTTATTTATCTTTCAGCACCCATAAATTAGATGGATATACAGATGTCTTCTGGATAATACTTTCCTTTAAGAAACCTGCTAGATGTTGCGAAAATGTCCATTTGGATGGTTGACTAGCAAAAGAAAAACTATACCCACTGGCAAACCTGCGTTGCTCTGCCGCAGGTGCAGTGAGATGCACACCTGGAATAAGGAAAAGCCCCGGGGCTGGTATGAATCCAAGCCCTAAGCTGGCTGTGAGCCACTGACCATCTGCAGAAGACTTGGTCTCAGGCCCTTCTGTTACTGCCAAGGTGGTGACTGATGCCATTTCCCTTGGCCCTGCCTCTCCAGCAGTGCTGCCCACAATCCATGCAGCACACCATGGGCCTGGAGTTGGCCCAGGAGGTGCAAATACATCACAGCAGATTTCTGATGCACCTGGGCTTCACTTGGCAAAGCCCTGGGCTGCCACAGGGGCTGTGCAGAGAACCTACAAGAGGCTGACAAATGCTACCTGCCAATACAAAAGAAAATAGTCACCCATGAAATTAGGAGGTATACTGCTAGGAGCACAACTATTATGATGCAAAAATGCTGCTTTTTTGGAAACCACCTGTCAGAGCTGCTTTCTTGGAGGTCTCTGCAGTGGGCTCAGGCACTGCTGCTTGGCCTGGTTTTGGTGTGAGAGAGGGTGGGAAGAGCTCTTCTCTGCCTCACAGAGATCTTTCCTTCTGCTTTTCCTTTTTCCTTTTAATTTACCTCATGCTACCTCATAGCATGGTTGTATCTCCGTAGCCACTTGCTCAGCCATGTTCATCGCTGGCACGATGGAAGACAATTCCCTACTTGGGGAAAATATCTCCAAGTTAGCACAGGGAAGAACAGTGCCCCTTCTGCAGCACCGTCTGGCGTCCCCACCGCTGGTTTCCAGCCCACAGGTCAGGTTTTCCAGTGGGATAAAGACGGTGTAATGAGCTCAGGGATGCTGTGGTACACCAGGTCTCTCTCCAGCTGAGCACCAGCACGAGAGCCAGGTCTGGCAGAGCTCTGCTGTGTCTTGAGTATCTCTGCATGGAGACCAGAGCCAGCTCTAATGGGTTTAAATGTCTCCCTGACATATCCTTGACCAGGACACTTTTGCAGGACAGAATCTGTACGTAACAACCTCCTATCTTCTAATAAATAATTCTCTCTAAAACAGACTCCATCTTGTCTGGGCTCTGATTTTTTATCACTGCAGATATTTAAGGGCTCTCCACCCCACCACTGGTGTGCTACACCACTGCTTGGCATTTCCTATTTTTACATTGTACTTTTCCTCTGTCTTCATGAACCAGAGAGGGGCAACTTGAGTGGTCAAGTCAAGACCAATACAGATGGATCCTTCAGTTTTCTGTAGCCTTGACATGGTCCATGAAGGACACAGAAAGTGTGATGCATTTTATCAGCTCAGGGAATGGCTACTCTAAAGGTTGGAGATTATTTTCCTACACAGTGTAAGACCAAATAAAAAACCACCATGGTTTTGTCTGACTTTGGCTCTACAGAAATGACATATGAGTACAGTAGAAAGCCTATTTAAAATAATTTGATTTCTTAGGGAAAAGGCCTGCCATGCAATTTACCCTGAATAACATCAGCTTTGGCCTTTTTTCAGCTCTTTTAGGGGGAGATGTTCTTGAGAACATAAAATTCCCCATTTGCAGAGTAAATTTTTAAGAAAGTCTTCCCTGGCATGAGTGAGCAGAACTGTGGGGCTCTGCCCTCTCCTGTTTCATGCCTTTTGGAGAGCTGGGTCCTCAAACAAGCTGGGTTTGCTGCTGTACAATGGCTTTTATTGCTGATTGGCTCTGGTAGCAGAGCTTACCCTGCTTTGAGGACATGCCACATCAGCTGGGGGGGCACTCAGTCACCTTCTGCGGCTCCTCTCAAGGGGAAGTTTAAATATTAAACGAAAACCCAAATTTGAAACACGTTTTACATTAATCAGAGAAATTGATGTAATAAATTATTCCGTCTCATCAGGAACTAGCAGACAGTTTATAGGGTTCCCTTCAAAGATCATTATTAATGATTTGAAATTTAAAATTCTTAAATACCACATATGGAAAATTCCTTTTAAGCACTCATAGGACTAATTTTTTCCCCAGATATGTTTGGCATGTCTCACCTAAATTCAACAACTGGAGGAGCAGGATGAATGCTTTCATGTCCCATGGGTTTCTCTGCATCAAACATTGTCTGTCACACTCCTTTTCTGAACTTGTCCCCTTGCTGAGGACACAGTCACAGGTCCACCTGCCACCAAGGGGCATCACATCTGTGTTTGGAGGAAGAGTTGTCCCTGTTCTGGCATTTGTAGCACACAGAGCTGACAGATGTGATGAGATGTTGATCAGGGCTGATCTCAGCTGTTGATGGCATTCATTGGGGGGCACACAGCAGACTGGAAGCGCTTTTACGTTCTGCCTTTGCTCCTACATGAAGACAACTCAGCTCAAAGCAGGCTCCCAGGAGAACCTGGGGTGAATTTGGGGGCTTTTCAGCAAAAAGAACTGCTCAGGCACTGACTGAAATGCTGCTTGCTGTGGCTGAACCGCTGTGGCAGCAGCAGCACTGGGAGGACCACGGCTGGCACCTGTTAAAAATTAATTCGTAGTGAATAGACTGCAAAGCTCTGAAAAGCAATTTGTCGTGATTCTTCACCCACACCTTAGAGAAATCTAAGGCACAAACAAAAGCCCCATCCCACTGGGGTGAGTAGATAATTTTTCCCCTTCCTCTGCATATTGACTTAATTCATGTTTTGGAGTCAGCCTTACAAAATAGGGCCCTGCACTCAAGAGTTGGGGGCACAGACTGCATTGCCCAAACCTTTGCAGCAGGGAGGTTTCATAGAGACAAGAACTCAGGGCTGCTTTAGTGTTTTCAGACAACACTATATCTAACTTTGAGGGAAGCCCTACTGAGGTCTGAGCCAAAGCCAGTGAAAACTGTCTTTTTTCTACCCTGAGCTCACAATCAGCCCTGGAAACAGAACCTTGGGGGGAGACACATTTGGGGAAGAAAGAAGTTTTCAGACACCCTCTTAAAAGGAACAGGGAAAAATATGGTTTAAAAAAATGTTTACATGAATTAGCATTATACTCAGAAACCCTACAAAGGACACTTGGAGTACCCCACTGCTGCACACACACGTGTGCCAAGGAAGAGGGAACAGGGATAAAATGTCAGAAGGAGAATTACTCCTGTTCAGGGAGGTTTGTGATGACAGTGGCTTCACTCTCATGTTCCTCCAGGTCACTCATGCTCCACCAAAGATGTTTTAGAGAAATGAAGTAAAAATTTCCCTTTGCTTACAACAAAAAGGACAAAGCCAATAAAGGGAGGTGAAGGAGGGAATGAAGCCTAAGGACCAGAGAGTGGGGCACATTCTGCATGAAGAGCAACAAAACCACTGCCCCTCACTGAGTTCAGCAGGACTGAGCTCACACCCTGACCCACAGCAGTGCAGCAAAATACCAAGGCACAGTTCAGATGCCTCTGTTCCAGATGTCTCAAGGCCTGATCCTAATCTCAGTTGCAGAACACACCACGGCCTCTGGTTAGTCTGGAGTCCCATGCTGGTCTGAAGTTTCTTTATCTACACCAGCAATTCACTCTATTGCTGAAGGACCTCAGACATTACCTCATGCATAAGTATGTAACAGTGTTAATATATGAAATATTTTTAGATAACAAAATCAACTGGTTCAAAACTTAATTAATCCTATTTCCTTCCCAAATGATTTCCTTCAAATGGTACTTGAAATAGTTTTACTTTCCCCCATTGTCTCTCTAATGTACTGATGAACTTTTCATTCTGAACTTCTCCTTGTTTTAATTGTCTGCTCATCCAACCATCTCTTCTGATAATTAAGTGAGTTAATAATACAGAGCAACCCTTAAAAATTAAACTTCTTTTCTTGTTAAACAAATTAAGAACTTTTGTTGTTGTTTAAAGGGGTGTTTTTTCTTTTACTTCTTAATTTAAAAGAACAATTACTACCTTTGGAAGTAGTGGCAACATTTGGGAATTCACCTGCTATAGAGTTGGTGAAAATACTACTTTGCATTAACCACAAAGGTTTTGCATTAGATAATATAATGAGATTTTCCAGGGAGTTTCAATCAGTGGGTCTTATAATCACTTAATCACAGTAGACTGAGCAAAACAAAGAGCGAAGGAAATAATAAAGCAGTCAGGAATATGGGTGTTGCTCTTGCCAGCTAGTGTCCTCTTCTGCTTGGATGATCCCTAAAGCTCAGACTATAGACCATCAAAAATCCTGTCTTTTTGGTCATTAATGCTTGGTCCTGTTGTGTCCTTTTCTGAAAACTTAATCAACATCCCAAATGCACAATATGTCAGCCTCCCATGGCAGGTCTGTGGCATCCCTGCTGTCATGCAAAGCCAACATCTCACCAGTGTTTCCCCATGGATGTCACTTGCTGAGGGTCCTTCTCCTCCTCAGTGTGGCCCCTCACAGTATGCACAGTATGCAGGAGTCTGTACCTCCCCAGTTCTGCATCTGGCTCAGCAGAGCTTTGGCAGCTGCTCACCCACAGCAGAGCACATCCCTGCATGACAGGTTACTGAGCCAGCTCTAAATCATTGTCATTTTCAACACAAACAAAGGCAGAATTCTTCCGTCAGACAGACAGCAGCCCACACAGGGTTTAAATTGCTGAGGAGGAAAATATCTTCATAAAAGCACATTGAAATGTATTACATATGTGTGAGAGATAAATACACACAGATAGACACACATGAAAATACATTAGATGATAGATAGCTAGATAGCTAGATAGCTAGATAGATAGATAGATAGATAGATAGACAGATAGATCTATATGTTTCTCATATTAGAGCTCCCTAGCAAACAGCCTCAACTGGGGAGAACAGGTTCAGCACCAGCAAGCTCCAGGAACACCTCGTGGTGTGAAGTGAACTTAGAGCTCACAACAATCCACCTTGCCAAGGCAGCAAACTGCAAAATGTTTAGGAGATGAAACCCTGCTAGTCTTGTTCATGCAAGCACTTCCACAAGCCCAACCTTCCCCTGGATACTGGCTGATCCATCTTGAGGGCAAGAAGGGAACGACACTTTTATTTCTTGATCAAAGTTTGCAGTGGGAAAGGTTTTGATCAGTCAGGGTGAAGTGCAACAGTGAAGAATTGCTCAGCAATGGCACAAAGGAAGAAATCAGACTCCAGTTCCTCAGCCACAGCAACAAGGAGAGGAGGCAGCTGCTAAAACTTCACAAAAAGCTGCACAAAGACCTCAAGACTTTGAAGACTACTAGGAAAGTGCAGAAGGGTTTAAGATGCTGACAGATTATAGAGCTGGATGGAGCTTGCCAGGCAAGATGAGGAAAAGGTTAATTACCAGAAGGGTTAAAGGAAATTAAAAGTAAATGTGCAAGTGCTGGGAAGAGAGATTAGGCCTAGGAATAACCACTGAGTGGGATGGCATTAATGATGACTCAAAAGTGGTGAAAAAGTTATTGAAAGTTGGGCTGCCTACAGATCTAGGCATTTGTCTTAGAACCAAAAGTCTTCATTAAATGCCAATAAAACTTCCAGCCATCAGGTTCTGAACCACCGAACCCGATCTCTGCTGTGATTGCCCAGCCCGCAGGGAAAGTCACCTCCTTGCCCTCCTGCAAAATGGGTCTGAGAGGAAAAATCACTGTAGTTACAGAAAGGTCAACCAAAGCGAATGAGCTCATCAAGCCCAAGCATATTGCATCCTGGAACAAACAGGGGAGCAGCTAAGCAGCAGGGGCTTTAACCAGTTTTATTTATTGCCCAAATTTTGGGCTAAATCCATGTAATTTCTTTACAACCAGAAGGAAACCATGGATTTGTAAGCTGAATTCGTAATCAGATGGTTTGTGTTAGTTTGTGTTGGTTTGTGTTTTCACATATGCAGTGGATAACAGTGCTCTGCCAAATACCTCATCTGTGTCCAAGTGGACTTCAGGCTACCACTGTGAATTTATCAGTAGAATCAACTAAGAGTTTAGCATCAAACATGTGCATTTCCCTGTCCCATTAATTTTCTTAAAATAAAAACATCCTAATCCAAATTGCTCAAGTATTATCTGCCCTTCTTAAAAGTGAATGTTGTGCTATATAACAAAGTGATGCATGCCTAAAAATGCATGAAAAAGAGAGCATGGGTAAAAAGGCAAAGGCAAAACATTTTAGGCATGAAAAACAATTGCACATGAATTAATTTTAGATCCCTTTTTCCTATTAAACATAAAATTGGAACTTTCATGCAGAACACTGGAACTGCAGATTACAGAGAGACATCTGGACCATGTGGCCCTGCCCTGCTACACCGCACGTGCTCACAGGACCTCAGGATGATAAAGAGACACGGAAATTTGGCCTGTTTTTGGAAACCTGATGAACAGATTAATAAATAAGAATAAAATTAATTAGAACAGGCATTTTCTCCTTGCTATATAATAATGCATCAGGGAATGAATGGCACTGGAAGTCAGCTCAACTCTGCACAGCTTGGGAGCCCCAAGGCTGGGCAATGGATCTGATGGCCACAATCTAATCTGGCTCAGTTGCCTGAAAAAGGGACTCACCATACCTGGAATTACACCTAGCTCTGATCAGAAATATTTGTCTCCTGCCTGCATAAGGTTAGCATGAAATGTAGTGCTATAAAACACCACATTATACTGTTCCCAGCTCTCTCACTGATGTCAGAAAATGACCCAACCAGTGCCTTATGAAGGAAAATGTGCTGTTCCTCACATGTGTTAATGTACCCAGGCTTTTGGGGTAACCTTTACAGTCCTTTATGCATTCATCACCAGGAGCCAAGGAGGACAGGAAAGTGAAATTCCCTGCAAGAATCCAGCCTTCAGCCTCAGTGGCTGAGCACTTATTTGAGCAAGACCTTGATGTATTCTGATGGAGGAAGCTGTCAAACCACTCAGGGAGCCGTGCTTTGTAAGTAACCATGATATTTAAACCCCATGACCTTTTAAAAAGTGTAAGATCTGGCTTAAAGGGCAACCTACCTCAAATAAATTACTCTGAAACATCTTAGGTCAGACTTTTTTTAAAAATCCATAATGGGCAGACATCACATTATTTCACTATGAGATGATCAATCATTAATATCTGGCAATTGATTTGCAAGCTACATTTATTTATGATGTGTTTGTACAGCACCATGCACACCCTTATCCAGATCTCATGGAGTTACTTAGTGCAAATAAATCAATGCAATTTATCGATTAAATTATATAAATACTCTTGGAACTTGGACAGGTGAAAGTTTCCACAGCCATTCTCAGGTCTCTCATCTATGGGCTGGGAGCTGGTAAATTATACTCTAAAGAAAGCCAATGAGGTTGCTGAGCTGAACATGGATCCTGCAGCTGGGCTGCTGTGGCTGCCTGTGCTTTCCTGCCTATACAAGTCCTCGTTTGCACTACTGGTGTTTGCTGCACTCCAGGTGAGAGAAGGAGAGGGGCGAACTTCTGTTCTTCTGACCAGGCTGCAGGATATCTTTACAACTACTCGAAAGGAAGTCTCTTCTCCCATGTAACAAGTAACAGAAGAAGAGGAAATGGCCTCGAGTTGCATCAGGAGAAGTTTAGATTGGATAGTAGGAATAATTTCTTCATGGAAAGGGTTGTCAGGCACCAAAATAGGAGGCCAGTGGAAATGGTGGAATCACCATCCCTGAAAGTATTTTAAAAAACCTTGTGGATGTGGCACTTGAAGATAGGGTTTATTGGTGAACACGGTGGTGCTGGGTTTACAGTTGGACTTGATGATCTTGGAGGTCTTTTCCAACCTTAATGATTCTCTTATTCTGTGATATCTGCACAGTGTGCTAGACTCCTTTCATGATGGATGCAATGACCACTAACAGACTACAGTCAGAGAACTGGTGCCTGAATAGAGAGCAAACAAATGGCAAGAAAGTCCCCAAAAAGTCACATCGGTGTTTTCCTTCAGCCCTTTGCTTTAAAATTCCTCTTGCGTGCCTAACCATGAAGATGTTGCATTTATCCTGACATCCTGATGAGAGAAGTTGGGATGCTCCATCCCTGGAAATGCTCAAAGCCAGTTTGGATGGGACTGCAAGCAACCTGGTCTAGTGGAAGGTGTCCTTGCCCATGGCAGGGTGGTGAAACTAGGTGATCTGTAAGGTCTCTTCCAAGACAAACCATTCCAGGATTCTGTGATCCTCTTCCTGCACCTCCATCTGGCTGCCAGTTCTGGTCTTGTGCCCAGAAAGTGCTTTGGGCCACCCCTGTGACAAGACAGTCCAGCTGCCTGCTGCAGTCCTATCCTGAGGGCGCCCAAAGACACAGCAGCACTAAAGCAAGTAAATAAATCATAAATTCACAGAGATATCAGCTCTTGAGCATCTCAAGTTGAATATCCCAAATTATTTGACATTCTTGACTGAATCTTTCTGTGCTTCTGTTCCTTATCTATAAAGTGATAATGTTTTTCCCCTGCCTTACTGGGCTTCACAGAGACAAATTAATTAATAGTTTGCATGTGGAATAAACAAACATGACTGGAGTAATGAGTGTCACGGAAAAAAAAAGCCAAACAAGTGGAAGGAGTATTTCATCTTTACAGCAAGGCTGAGCAGAATACAGTAAACAAGGGCTGGGGCCACACGCAGACTGACAGGAAGAAAACAGGTTTTTGAATTGCTGCCCACTCATTTGCATCAGACAGGCTGCTCCATCATGGAGGCAGGGACCCCATAGAAAAAACCAGCATTTGATCGTATAATGAGCCATCCCTGGATGCCCAGGAAAGATGCTGCATTTCAGGATAAGACTTTTCCTTCTCCTTGCACACTTGACTGTCAAGTTTGAACACTGTCATATAAACTTGTTTGTTAGCTTATATAATTTAATAGAAATTTAATAAAGTTTATGAAGCTTATCTGTACTATCACAGTTGCGTGAGGGACTGAGTCCTTTGAAAGTGCATTTGTTAAATGTGCAACGGTTCAAATTATCCTGACAAATGCAAAACAAAGATCTTACATAATTCACTGCACCTAGCAAAGATAAAATTTTACATGTCATAACAACATGTATCAAAAGGATTATGTAAAACTCACCCATAATTTAAAATGTCACTGGAATTACTCCATAATTAGGGCAAGGTCTTGAAAAGGCTCCTTGTGGAAGCTGAAACCTCTGTGACAGAGACTCAGCTGAATGCATATAGGTAAAATACAAGTGTAAGAGATTGTACTTATATTGTGGTGGAACTGGAAGTGCCAGTGTGTCTGTGTCCAGCAGCTGAATGTGGCCTCCACACTCTGAGGAGGTGCTCTTGCCCAACACCTGGCCATGCCCTATAGACTGTGGCTTCTTTGATAGGCAGAGGGTTGTCAAGTTTGGGCATTTTGCACTGAAACTGCAGCTTAAAGACAAGCCTTGGATGTCCACAACTTCACAGGACATCATGGTCCTTCAAGCCTGTCTCCAATGCCAGGCCATTGAAATGGATCACACTGGGGGTGGGGGAGAGCCACACACTACAAAAATTGGTGGGACCTAGAAATGTCTTATCCTTCACTAACTTGTGTGTTCAGCAGAGGAACTGAAGAGAAGAAATGAAAAGTGGATGGCAGGAAACAACTTAGTGACATCTAACATCAAAGAGAGAAGAGATAAGAGTTATTATTTAGACCTGTCAAGTCTCAACCATTCCGAAAGGGAGACAACAGGCGTGACCTACTTGCAGAATTAGGAATTCACTAGGAAAGGGGTTTAGGATTCAGGAGACAGACCACCCTGTAAATCCAAACTTCTGTTGTGAAAACTCAACATTGGTTTATGACTAGGCTTGAAAAGCTGTTTTATTATTTGAGCTAAAAACACACTCCTTTTGCCCTGACTTCTGGCATCTCTCTGGTTGCATACAGTCACTTCACGGTGTGCTGCAGATGATGCTGAGCTATGGCAAAAGGCTCTTGCCCAAGCAGGGGCTCTGGCCCCAGAACAGAAGCTCACACATGGCTCAGTGCAGCTAATGCACCTTGCCAAGAAACTGGAGGAAAAAAACACGCCCTCCAAAGCACAGCAAGCAGTGGAATGTTGTAGACACACTAAAAAATGGGGCTGAGATGTGGGGCAGTGGAAGGAAGGAGTCAGGGATGGGACTGTGCAGGTGGGGGATTGTTGGAACTGCCAGGAGCTGCAGGGATGTTCCTGCTCCGTGCTCCTCCACATCTTCCTGAACAGAACTTGGCAAGAATCAGCAGAGACAGAAGCCTTCAACTTGCAGGTGCAAAAATCCAATTTAATCTTGCAGGTGCAAAATATAGACTTGCAGAGTCAAAATTTTTGCTCTGCTTCTGTGTGTGGCTTTCTGTCCTCTCCAGTGGCTCTCTGCTTCCAAATCAAACCCATGAAATGCAACATCACTGCAGCCTTCCATTGCAGCCTTCCATTGCTTAAAGGGAGCTTATAAAAAAGAAGGAGAGCAACTTCTTACCACAGGCAGATAGTGATAGGGGAAATAGTTTTAAGCTAGAAGGGGAGAGATTTGGATTAGATATAATGAAGAAATTCTTCCCTGTGAGGGTGGTGAGGCCCTGGCACAGGTTTCCCAGAGAAGCTGCGGATGCTCCATCCCAGGAAGTGTCCATGGCCAAGTTGGACAGGGCTTTGAGCAACCTGGTCTAATGAAAGGTTTGCCTGCTTATGGTATAGGGGTTAGAATGAGATGATCTTCAAGGTCCCTTCCAACACAAAGTATACTAGGATTCTATGGTGATTCTATGACCACCACAACTGCCAAGTAGCTGCTCTGCAGTGGCTATGGAGGAGCACCAGCTACACACAGGGCACTGGAACAGCCAGCAGTGAGCCTTCGAGGGACCTGTCCAAGCACAGCTCCAAACTCTGTGCTGATATTACAACTTTCTTTTATACATTTCTTTCCCTGGTGTGCAAAGGAACAAGGGGTATTTGTCTGTCTACAAAGAGTGCCTGACCTCACACTCTTTTGGGGTGGACAAAAGATGAACTGCTCAACCCACAGCCCTGTTCTCTCCCTCTCATCTCAGGAGAGCACAGATTCACAGGAACAGGTTTTTCCTAGGCTGAAGAACAAAGTGAGGCAGCAATACCGATAGTATCAAACCCAGAGGGTTTTCTGCAGAAAAAGTGAGCTTGAAGGAGGAGAAGGGAACAAAAGTGTAATGGTTCACTGTGGAGGGGCATTGGGACTGACCACAGCTGATGAAGAGAACTCTGGAGAAAGAAAAGACTGCTCTGGTGATGCTGAGGGAGAGGCCCTTCAGGTGCCAAAAAAGGCTTTGAAAAGATTGCTCAGGCTTGGTGCGTGGGGCAGGGAGGAAAGGATGTTCAGCTGATCCATCTGGCTGCACATATTTGGGCTCTCATAATAAAGAGACAGCAAGTTTGAAGCTTTTTCTAAATTGGAATAATTTTGTTTCAGCTGTGAGGTTAACAGTCTGAAAAAGAGGATTGTACCCATGTTGGAAAGGAAAAAGAGGGGATAAGGTGCTAAGTTTGCATTTAAAGAACTGGAAGTGTACAACTGGTAGTGCTTGTCTCAAATCTCAGCAATTGTAACATCAGGGCTCTGCTCTCAGGTGCAGATGTTAGAAACATCTGTGCATCACAGGCAGCCCAGAAACCTGAGCAGGGAAAATCTCCAGATATTGCTCAGTTTCCCAAAGCTTGCCAAGACAAGAAGCCAAACACACCAGTCTAATGGCACCCTGCTAAGCTTGATTTCTGGCTGCTGCCGGTCCTGCTGCATTCCCTGCTCTCCTGCCGTCTCATCATATTTCCTGGATCGCCCCTCCCCAAAACCATGGCACTGGATAAAAAGAAACATGAAAACCAGAAGCACCAAAGTAGCAGCTAAAATTCTGGCTCTACAGACAGAGAAGAAAAACTGAATAAAACTGTAGTAAATGAATTACAAAACCCAAGTAGATCCTAACTTTCTTATTTTTAAGCTTCTGACTTTTTAGTCTGTTTGGCTGACCTTGTGCTTGGGATTTATAAACTTAAGTATATTACTGTCTTGATTTGTGCTATCAGATCACTGCATTCGGCCATGGAAAAGCATCCTCTAACCACAGGCAGCATGGAGATAACAATTAAAAATAAACAAACACCCATTACAGGCCCCAGAGCTCACAGCTCGTCAGAACCGAGCTCTACTCCAAAAGATGCAAACAGAGGGATGTGCAAGCAGGGTGAGAGGGTTTATTAGTGTGCCTGTGAATATTTATGGGAAAGTAGGAAGTTTTTAAGCCCAATGGTAATCAATAGGGGTTTTCTCCAACAGCTTCAGCTATGGGATTCCCTGTGGATTCACCTTCCTGCAGGTCTTCCAGCTGCTGCAGGGCTTTGTACCCTCATCACTCCAGGTAGCTCAGCCTCTTTCCTGGGGCACCAACTAAAAACCTCTCCCATGCCTTTCCTACAGCCTCTGGTGACAACTTACAGGCAGCTGTTACCAACCGTGTCCTGGAGACACTGGGAAAGAAAATTTTATGTATTTCACACTGAAGTGCTGAAGTCTGTATTTCCTTTGTTCCCGTGCTGTAGCTCAAGGCGCGATGCTGCGGTGGAGGACCGGGCTGGGTGAGTCAGCCTCTCTGAGCACCAGGGATGGCGGTTTCCCCAGCAACGGGAGATGGGAGAAGAAGCAGAAAATCCTTCGGAAGTGCTTCTTCCCTGTAAACATGTTTTCACTCTTGCTCTTCTCAGCATCCTGAGTGCAAATCTGCACACACACACTACAGTCCTGCCCTACGGAACAAAGGTTTGATTTGCTTACCTGTTTGGTGCTTTATTTTTTATTATTTTTCAAGGTGAAATGAAAAGCAGGAATTAGTATGATCAAAACTGAGCAATCTGAGACCTCCATATGTGTCTTTTAATCAGGGAAAGTGAGAGATCTTGCAATTATTTTTAAATCAAAAGGTAGCTATTAGCAATGCCTATCCACAATGCTAAAAGATTAATTTAATCACAGGTCCTGACTTTGGACTCTAGCAGAGTGGTGAGCTATACAAAAAGCAGCAAGGAGAATCACCAGCTGCCTAGTGAATTTTGTATTTGGGGAACATCCCTCTCCAGCCTCATGGGCTTAGCAACCTATCTCTACCTGCTCTAGAAGATTTAGAAATGCTGGCGGAGATTGCCTTGTTTTCCTCCTTCTGCTCTTCTCTTCTGCCCCAGGAGGAAAACTGCATCTGAAACTACTTTCTGTCTGCATTAGAATCGACATCCCTCGGTTATCCTCACTGCATCTAAAAATAGCACAGGGAAATCCGCCTGAGATCAAAGCGATTCATTTACAAAGCGCTGCGTGAGGACAGAGCTCCGCGATTCTCATTCCCGTCACATCCGCATTAGTTGGATGGCAGGAATCGCAACAGCGCTTTGAAAATGCAGGGATGGCTCCTGCCTCTCCCACGCCTCACCCCGCGGGCTCCAAGGAAAAACAAGTGGGAGGAAAATGATTAGGCTGGTGCTGGTGGGGACGAGGAGAAACGGGTTTTTTCTGCACATGTTGCAGATGATGCTCCCCTTCTTGCTGGGCTTCAGCAGCCCTGTGCAAGGTGGAATAGGAGTGAAAACACCAGAAAAAGAGGTATAGGCTCAGCACCCAGACACAGGAGCATCCTGACACGTCAAAACATGCCAAAGGAGCCAAGATCGTTGAGTCCATTAAATCAGAAATAAGGGGTGAGCCTGTCTCTCCTCCAGCAGCCAGGCTGCCCTGGGAGGTGGTGCAGGACCCCTCCATGCTGCAGGTGGATGCTGCAGAGCATTTCTTGGAGATCTTCATGCAAACCCCCACTCTGAGGGCTTAATTATGGTTGCTGATTAATTCAACAACAGACAAGCAACAGACTTATGTTATTATGTGTTTAGGATAGCTAACTCTGTGCTTTTGAATGCAAATCTCAGGATGATTTTGCAAACTTGCACAGTAAAACCTGATACTGGGATATGTCCCAAGAACATTTTTTCTTTTTCTTTCTTTTACACAAAAATGTTTATTATCAATAAAGTTCTGCAGAAGAAAATTAATTACAGTAAGTCACCACTTTTAGAGGCTCAGAAAGTAGAAGATGGAGTAGAACAGCTGCCACTCCTCACATTAAAAAGTTAAAGGCATGATTTTTAGCCAGTTCCATGATTTCTGAATGCTCAAGGGGCAGCATTACCTGAAGGTCCAGGCTGTAAGTCCCAGAAAGTGCATTGCAGGGTTTTGACCCATGCAGGTTTCTTCTTGCAAGGAGCAGCAGAGATGGCTTCACATTGCGGGGGATCAGGACACATGGCATGGTGACATCATTGCCCAGGCTCACAGGTGTGTGCAGCATCCCTGTCCTCTGGCAAGCATCTCCTCTTGGCTGATGGCAGGCAAGGCTTGGTGCTTCTGTTACAGCATCTTGCCAAAAGGGTCTCCACCAGCTGGATTTCAGGGATCTCTGATCCTTGGCTGGACAGCCTCAGGCCACCAAAACAACCAAGCCAGCACTTCTCAGGCACATCCCTTGATCCATGTGGCTCTCCCATATCCCCCCTCCACATGTTCTCCCATGCCTAATGTCCCTGAGAACTGTGTTTTATTGGCATTATTTCAATGTTTCCTTTCACAAGGAGTGGAAAGACAAATATTCATGAGTGGTTTTGCAATATTCCCTCAAGTAAGTGCAAATCCCTGCTCCTTTAACAAACACTCAAAACCCACAAAACCTTCAAAAATAGATATTTCATCATTAAAAAAAAAGAAAATAAAAATCCCAGTTTTCATTTTTCTTCAGATGCTTCAGGGGCACAGTGTTTTGTTGAGGAAGCTACTACTCATTGGAAGAATATTACAGTGTAATGGCAAGGCCATTGCAATGCCAAGTACCCCTTGCAGCACTGTCAGAGACATTAACCTACAATATTGTTTACGTCCCAGAATCTCATCATAGAGAAAGAAATTACAGCAGACTGACCAGGAAACAGGTCTGAGCTGCTGATTGCACATGCTAATCCTTCCCTGTGAAAAGCAAAGCTGTAGCCATAGCAAAGGGATTTGGGGAAAAAATTACTGGACATAGAGGAAGGTGCTGAGCCGGTCAAAGGGCTCTGGTGCACCTCAGCATTTCCAGCTCCTGGCAGCATGGGAACTCCTCAGCCCTCCTGGAGCTGTGCAGACAGATTTAGCAGAGGCCTCTCTGCCTGCAGTCCCAATTCTGGTTCAAAACACAAGTGGGAGACTCTGCTGCCTGATCACTGTCCCTGGAGCAGGCTCTGGGTGGAGGCTGAATGCAAGAATTCCATGTCACAGTCATTGACTTGTTTCATGTGAGCAATAAGGAGAGGGATCCTGTGCTTAAAGGCTGGGATGGGGACAGGCTGTGCCACTGGTGGGACAGGGTTTTGAGCTTCAGAGTACAGGAAATAACCACAGGCACCCAGCTCCTCCTGCCTCAAACTCACTCTCCCATTGCCTTTTATCTTTTAACATATTTTTATAGAATTATTGCTTCTCTGTTTGGAATATCTGAGACACCATACTTAAGGAAAGCCCTTGAAGTAAATATTTTCTCCTATATAATTTTCATGGTAATGAGGCAGATAGTTCAAGTAATTAAATGAAAAGTGAAGTTTATTTTTAGATAGCTGCTATTGGTTTGTAATTAAAATATCAGTGAAGAACTGTGGGAAGGGTTGGTGACTGAGTCACTGATTAAAAGAGCTGAAGAAAGTTTAGGCATTTTTTTTTTCAGATCCTTCTCTATTAGCACTGCAAATGCCACATACTTTCATAGCTTTGGCGGTGAGATTTTGGCATGTCCCAGAGCAGACCTTAGGTGCACTGGTTGCAAACTGCATTTCAATTGCAAAGAGTGTGTGCAAACAAGCTGTAATTGAGAATGTCAGAGACTCCCAGCTGACTTAAATAAAAACATCATCTGACTAGAAACTCAGCACACCCCTCATCTGCCATAAAAACTGTCAGGATGGCATAGGATTCTGCACAAACCGTAAGCACTAGGTCAGCCAAACTCCAGGAACCCCCCCAGAACTCTGTTAGTTGTTGGGAGGAGTGGGGGGCACAGAAGGGATGTCTGCATGGCTGTTGGCAACCTGGCTGGAGAGGGATTTATGTCTGCAAATGTAGACATGGTTATTCCACATGCCATGTGATTCCTGACTTCCCTTGTCCTCCACAGGGATGGATATAGGTGCACAATAAGTTTCCCATGTGACTGTAGAGGGAATGTAAGGCAGCCAACGCAGATCCCTTCTACGAATGCAGTAGGAGTTTTATACTGTCATATCAGTGAGTGGGAGAATGGTCTGCTTTGTTGTTCCAACATTCTTGTTTATTGCTAAAATTCATTATGCTGTCTTTCATAAATAAGATGCTAAAGGTTTGGGGAAAATCAATGCTAATAAGAACTAAACTATATGAACATTGAATTGGAGCAAAGGGGTATTTTTGCCTTTGATTAAGTCATTACCAACTCCCCTGCAGTATCAAATATTTCTCTCTTAAATTGTTCATGAACAATAGTGTGCCTTGAATGCATGGACAAAAATCATTGTTCCCTCAACAAAGGAAAACCAATCCATAATCCACCTTTATGATTGCACTTTTGTTTGCTTTGGCATTCTTGCACATAATCAGAACAGGATCATTCCTTTGCTAAATTGTGCCTGGGACAGAACAGCAAAACACAGCAAAGCAGGGAATCGATAGCAGGCTTGGGATTTAGGATTAGTCAATATCCTAAACCTGAGAAAGCCCTCAATGACTGTCCTCTAGAGAGTTTAGAATTAAATGCATCTAAACCTTTCCTGAATCACCTAATCTACATTGGAAGATTTAAAAAAAAAAAAAACCAAACAGAAACAAAACCTGAAGAAAACTAAACTTTTCAGCCTGAGCCTAGCAGCTGCAGTCTTGTTGACCCTACATGACCCTTAGCTGCTGGAGACAAATCATGGGCCCTCTAATGTTCACCCACAGGGCAGGGACAGAGATGTGCTCCTGCCTCACATCACTGCTGGTAGACAACCAGAGGAGTTCAGGTCTGTTCCTGTCAGGACTATGCAATTAATGTATCAACAAATAAAGAAATTGGGTCTTGGTGCTGGCAGGAGCTCTGAGGTGCCAAAGAGTATCTTTCTGCAGGTATAGCTTTGATCCAGAGTTTAAAGCAAGGTTGTACTGACCCTCCTCTGCCTGGGCATGAACCACAGACTTACAGACTGTCAGCAGAGCTGTCACATTTCGGACCTATCAGTAACACCCAATGGGAAATGACTGCCTCACCATGCATTGTTAAAGCAGCTCCCTTCAATTAAATGAAGATCTGCCAGGCACACCGTATTAAAAGCTCATTTCCTCCAAACCTACTACAAATGCCAGATCTATATTGCCACTCACGTTTCCAGGTGGAATAGGCACATCCAGAACCCAAGGAGACAACCTGCATATGCCACAGCCACACCAGTGCCTTGCCATGGCACTGTAACACTTATCCCCACAATGTGCCACTTGCAGCCAGCCAGCTGCTTGTACAGTTCTATGTGACTTTTTGGAACGGGAGAGGGAAATTGCCTAATGGAAAATTGGGATCTACTGCAAAGCTCCAGGCCACTACTGTCCGTTCCAAGCTGTTTTCCAAGTTTAAAACTTCACTTGTGAATGGTGAAAAAGGACTGCAAAGATCTGTGTCCAGAGGCATCACTGCAGGGAACCCACCTGTAAAGGTCTGGGATGCTGCTCAGTTCCTTCTTTCCCCAGTGCAGGCAGCACAAGATGAGGGGACTCAGCTACTGCCACCTCTTCTCCCCCTGTGGCATCCCCTCTACTGGCTCCGGCTTCTCCCAGCCACCCTCCACACAAGCAGAGGGATGTGACATGACCCACTGCACGCTGTGTATGACCCCCAGGGATCTGGCAGTCCCTCCAGGGCTTTGGAGCAGGATTTTAAGGAGTTCTGTTTCTTATAACCATTAATGTGCAGCACAGATTCGAGCTTCTGTGCATCCCTTGTCCTTCTTCTCTGTCCGCCCACACACTCCCATGACAGATCCATTACACGCTCCTGCTCACACCTGTGTTTTGCAGAGCTCCCTGAAAACGCAGCAGCTTTCAGCAGGGCTGTTTGCTGTCACCAGTGTTATATACCAAGAGGATAAACACCACATGTAGAACTTTCATGGGTAAACTGCAGAACAAGATTATCAGTATTATCTTCAGGTAATTGTGATTCCTGAACATACTGATCTGCAGTTTAAAAATAAACCACAGATCAAAATAGAATTTGGCAACAAGTTTGGGCTAAAAATTGTTATTTTGAAATGTGGGAGGGGGAAGCTGTGAAAATTTTATTTTCCTCTCCTAAGAAAATAAGTCAAATTAGAGGAGATGTAGCCTGAGAACCAGTGGGCTGGATAGCACAATGAACAGCACATTAAAATGCCAGGGATGATGGCTGTGCCTGTATCAGCAGGGCATTCTCCTGCCCCTGTTTTCCCAGATGGATTGTGATCAAACTAAGCAGGTGAAAAGACTCCTGCTGACACCAAAAGATTGGTTACCTGGTCCTAAGAACAGTCAGACCTTAACTATGGACACCAATATGTCTAAATAAAAAAATAAAAAAGAAATTGTATACAAAATAATACATGTTGTTTTAATCCAGAAAGAATCCTCATAAACTCTCAACACAAAATGAGTGCAGTTTGTAGTCTAGCTTTAACCTAAGCAGAAATTTCATTAACCATTTCTATCCCTGATCGCTCAATGATCCTTAATGGAACTGGTGGGCTGGCAGCCAAGTGAAAATTCACACTCATAAGTACTCTATCCCACTTAAAATTGCCTAGTGCCAATGCCAGCGAGTCTCTGTAGGTGTCAAAGCCACATGTCCAATTATAACTCCACGACGATCACAGCGAGGAACAGGCAGATGGCTATCATATGCTTAAAGTATCATTTCTCCAGTAAAACACCATTTGTTTGCCCTGTCAAATTAAATAGTTTCCTGTTTGATTTTTTTTTGTGTGTAAGACCATATTAGGAGAACCTGCCAGTGCTGCAGAAACATTCTGTGGTGCCTTGGCAGGGTCCCTGTTGCCGCAGCCGGAGAGGCTTGGGGGGTCCCGCTGCCCAGATGGTGATTAGCAGCATCTGCCCTTTTGGCAACACACTTGGGCACCCCGGCTGGCAGCCGGGAATTTGCCAGAGGGGGGATCGGGATCCTGAATGTGTCAGTGGGATTGTCTTGACCTCCTGCACGACACCTCCATTTGACGGAGCAGCCTGCACAAGGGGTATTATTTCCTTTCTAGTGTTAGGGCTCACACAGTTTCAGTCTGGCACCTCCACAAAGGGGACTTAAAATAAAACCACAGTAGATATTCCTTTATGATTAGAGCTAAAATTGTGAGTCCAGATTGGAGCGGGCTTGCCTGGGAATTCAGAACAGCTCTTCCTTCCTCTCTATCACAAGACAGCAAAAAAACTCATAACCAGAGGGGAAAGAAATTCAAAATCTGAACTATTTCAGGGGGGTCTGAACTCAATGATAATAAGTAGCTGTGGCCAAACCCTGGCCAAGAAGCAGCTTGTTTATTTAGCATTCCTAAATCCACTGCCCCAACAACTGTGTATTCTCAGTGGATAACACAGTCACAGCACTGAGCACTCTGTGCATGTTGCTCTCCAGAAACTCGGGCTGGAGTCTCCCTGCCTGTGGGGAATGGAAAGCTGAGGTCTGTGTAGCTCCAGGAGAATAACTGGAGGAGGCAAAGCTCATCCATCCCAGCTAGATCTGATGGAAGCAGCTGTATTGCTCAACTGATCCGTGTCCTGAAACTGCAATGATGATACTCCCAATCCTCTGTTTTAAACACATACACAAAATACTGCAATTATAACGAGTCATGGAAGAGAATGTGATGTCAAAAAAAAAAAATCTATGCCTTCTCTCTTAGGCATGCAGGACATGATTATAAGAAGTTATGCCTACAAAGTTGATTGAATAAATGAACATATATCGGAAATTTTTTAGAAGTGCCTAGTTAGAGGAATTTCCTTACAAGAAGCTACTTAATCATTTTTCCTTTCACACATCTGTTAAATTGGCAATGTAGTCCAAACAGAAATCACTTGCTGTAGTTCAGAGTTACTCAATTTTAATGAGTTTCTGGAGGAATAGGAATGGATTTTCTTGCCAGCCACCATTCAGCACAATACTGCAATGGAAACATCAAACTGAGGGCCTCAGCACGTCCCTGCTGTCAGACTGCCATGTGATAAAGCTAGCACTCACAAAAGGGAATGAGAGGCATCAAGGATAGACAAGGGAAAGAAATCCAGCACTGAGATCCAGACCTACTTTCTCAACTGAGTTAACTGAATAATTCTGTTGCTTATTTGAGAACATGAACGTGTAGCAATGTGCTCTGTTCAGGATAAAAAAGAATAGCATGCTCTGTTCAGACTAGAATAAAAGCCAAAGAAAGAGATCCCTTTCAACCTATATTATTTTATGATCCTAAGGAACTAAAGAATTAATTTGCAAGTAACTACTGTTTAGGGGAAAGAAGAAAAAGACCCACTGGACTGCAATTTGCTAAGACAAAATACCCAGCTTTTAACAGCCCAGTGACAAAATCTGGTGCTCAGACAGTGGGTGGTTGCCCCAGTAACATTATACCATAAAAGCCATGATAGGCACAATAGCAGTGACCTTCTCTGTGAAAAATAAAATGTCTTAAAACTATTTTGGGGACCTTAAAAATCCACAGGAAAGATTTTTCCTCATCCGCTAGAAAGATAAGATATGGCAGCAAAGCTCTGCGACAGACAGTGATCGGTCCACAGCTGAAGGCATTTAGCAGGCAGGACTGCAAGACATTGGCAGACTCATGAAATCACAACCTGGTCTCTTCATCTGCATGTCCTCACATATTAATGGTTTCTTTAGAATCAGCTAAACAGTTGATAAGTGTTAAAAAAAGATCTAGAGCAGCTAAGTATGGGATATGATAATTCATATCAGTGTAAATCCACTTGAAAAAGAACTCATCCTTGCGAGGATGAGATGCAGAGACAATATTAAAATCTAAGCAAGAGAAAGACTCTTTTCCTGTTGAAGCAAATGCCCTACCCCTCACCCCATTGCCACCTCTGAAAAAAAAAATTGCTAAATCAGTGGTGAATTTTCAATCAAAAATTAGGGTTCCTCTTAGTCAGTGATCTTCGTGCATTCAAAACACAACTTTAATCTTTAATGGAGACTTTTCATTTCCCTCTTTCAAAGGCTTCCATTTAAGCATGAGCTTATCTTTAAAAAAATGGGAAATCAACAGGATGCAGTAATTATGAGCAAATTGCAGGTTTACATTTCAAATCTCTAAGAGGAAATGGAAGACTAAAGAAAAAATTAAGTGAATTATTTCCCAAGCTCAGTCATTAGATAATTATATCTAATAGAGAGAGTTATCCACTGATTTCTGTGCAATATCAAGAAACTGGCAAGTCATTAGAGAGAAGAGACTCAAGATAATCAGCAGAAAGTCTTTAGTTGAATTTTGAAAGTTCTGAGGAGAAAGTATGTTGATTTTTTGAACCTTCAGATGAACTTCAGAGAGCACTCTTCTACCCATGAAGGGTGCAAAACAAAGGCACAAAACACACATGTAAACTAAAGAACAGAGAAGCCAAATTCCTTCTGAAATGGCTGTAAATCAGAGCTGCCTTTTCTCAGGCTTTGAACACAAAGCTCCTGTGATGCCTCTCCCTACCTTCCCCTCCAGTGCCTGCATCACACCCGCAACACATGCTCTGTGGTCTCTCAAGAAAGAAAATTCTCCAAGTGCAGAGATACTTTGAAGAGTCACGAACCCCAGGAAATAACGCACTGAAGGGAGCATTTTTCAGGTGCAGTCCCATCTCCAGACCTTAGACCCAACTCTCCCCAGGCCCAATCCTGTGCACACCATGGTGTCAAGGATCTCATGTTTCAGCCATGAGAACTGCACAGCCGTGCTCTAGTCATGAGACCTGATGTTCCCATGACTGCAGAGCATGTTTGGCATTTTCACATTCAATGTTTGAGGTCTGCCCTTTATCCAGATGATCTCTTGTCAGGGGTGGATGAAAAGCACTTTTCTGGAAGAGAACAATGACACCAGCACAGCTCAGCCTTACAAAACACACTTGCAAGAGATGAATGAGAGCATCAAGCACTGTGATAAACCTCATTAATTCTGGTCACTTGCTCGAATGCATTTAAAGAATACTATTTGGTTAACAAGGAACACCAGATTTGGTCAGCTGCTGCCTACTGGGGAGGCAACTGCAAAAGTTACTGCTGCTTAAGTCACCTTTCATTAGGGATCTCAATTAGCTGATTTGTGAGAACAATTACAGAACAACTGCTGAAATCAATAAACACATTTCAGAGCAGACAGATAGATTGCATTTTCTTGCCTAGCTTCCATTTACAGAGGCTAAACGAGGCTATCACTGGAAAATCTTATAAAGCCTTAGAGCCTCATAGTTAGAATCTAGTTCGAAGCTAAAACTCTTCCCTTCATTTAGCCTCCTGCCTTGCCAGGGCAAGACTGTGGAATGTTTCTTAGTATCTTATAAAGGGTTACCATTGAATGAAATGGGCTTAAGAGATTCTGATTAAACCCATTCATCTCAGATGAGACAGAATAGAATCAAAATCAAATTCTAGGAACAATATAGTTATGGAAGGTAATGCATATCAAGCAAAAATTAAGATCCATGCGCAGCAACCTAAAAAGTCTAGGGACATACCTGGCAAGTGCCCACTTCTGTAGGGTTTAATTCATTACAGCAAGGAGAAGAAAAACAAGGAAACCATAAGCATAGCGAAAAAGACCATCATCCTCAAACCATGAGAAATATACCCAAATTCAAGGATAAATCACATGTTTTTCATGGTTGCAATTTTTCGCTGGCAAAGAGAGGTCCTGGGACATCTTTTGGCTGAGTATGGTATGAAGGTTAAACTACATCTCAGTAACTTGAAAGTGCAGTGCTGAAACAGTGGAAGCAGACAGCTACTACAGGGAGAAGATATGCACAACTTGGGTTTTACTTCTGAAACTTAATATCCACAATGAACTATGTTAATACAGTATTCAGAAAGTCTAGCAAGGAGTGGGTCTTTACTAGTCAGTCCCTATGTGAATACAGTATCTATACAGAGTATCAGCATGACTTTCCCTGATTCCTTTGTGAAGTAATATCCTTGTATATATAATTACTTACACTTGGAATAACAACTCTAGACAGCCATTTGGGGTGGGGATACTTGCAGTTGGCAGCTCTGAAGTTGTTTCAACACTGCTTCAGGCTGAGCCTTTTGCAGCCCAAGTATAATGTTGTAAATGACATTTTTCCTAGAACAGCTGCCTCGGCTTCTGCGTTGTCAAAAAATGTCGAAGGTGGGATAGGAAGAGGCTTTCAAAGCATGAAGATCATCCCAGCTATAAATGTTCAGCAATCACGAGATGAATTCATGAATGAAATGTCATTTCTGTATCCAGGGCTGTATTTCCAGGAAACTGCCATTTAGCACGGTGTGCCTTTTGGCACTCAGCCAGCATCTTGGGCAAACTCCCACCTCCAGGTTTGCTAATCCATGATACTATTCATGGGCTTCATTCAAGAGTAGACTTACATGATTTGAACTTTAAAGAGTGACGTTGAAACTGTCACCTGAAGAACATGAGACTGTGTTATGGGCTGGAAATGACACAGGAAGAGAAAAACCTATGTATAGTCACTGAATAATGGATGATTAAAAGACAGCAGTGTAATCTGAGCACATCAGCCACAGGCACTTAACTATCCCTCCACACACTGGGTGTCAAAGCTTCCTCTGAAAAATGTTCAGCCCTCCTCTGCCAGGCTCTGACTGTAGTTTTGATGAGCCCTGCAGCTATGTGTAGGTGCATGATGCATGTTTATTATCATTTGTGTCAGAGCCAAAACTAACTGTACTCAGAGAATAGGTTTGCGTGGCTTTTATGAGGCCTTCTGGATCACACCTCAAGGATCTGAGGACCAGTGCAGTCCATCTTGCCTCCCTCCCAGGTGAGAAAAGTCTGAATCCAGTCAAAGATGTGCTCACTGATGCCAAGCAAACCACAGAGGCACGCTGGCCAGCAGTTCATCACAGGGTGACCTCTGTTCACATCTTCTGCCTGCCTCAGCATGAGAAGCCAAGCATGCATTAGATCCAGCCTAACTGTTAAAGGAAAGTGAATAATTTACTGGCTCAACTTTGCCCAGCCAAGCAAGCCTGAATCTGCCTTCATGCAAGACAATCCCTGTGAACTGAGCCACGATATTTATGTAAAAGCGCTATAAGTAGCTGAAGTTTTTCTCAATTTTGTTATTAATAAAGGTGCAAAACCCCACAGAGCACTCATCTGATACAGTGATAAAATCTGGAAAACTATGAGGTCAATTAATGTAAACTGAGGAACTTATGATCCACTGGTAAGAACCTTAGCCTGGCACAGACAGCTTCCAGGCTCAGAATTTCTTCCAAAAGCAATACTTAAGTAAGGCTGAAATCTTCAATTGGGCTGAAACTTGAGGAATACAAGAACTGCTTGGAAGCACAGTAGCCAGAGTAGTTTTTGACAGAAACACCACCACACACACACACTCTCCCTGCCCCTGACTTGGGGAAAGGTGTGTTGGGTGAGTTTCTTGGTGTGCACTCACCTGTTCTCTATCCTTGATGCTGTGCTTGGGCGGCACAAGGCAGGAGCCAGCATGGAGAGAAGAGACAACCTCCCTGTAGGAAAGTGAAGTCAGAGATGTCAGGTTTGTATTTAGCTCTAAAAACCTCAAGGCACCCAATGAAGCTTTTAACTCTTGATCAATTTCCTAAGAATACTAAATTTAAGTAGCTTTCTGTAGTCCTTCAAGATCCCCATTACTGGCAGCAGGAAGGACCAGTTACAGACACCTGAAGTTAGAGGAGTTTCAAGTCAAATCAGCACTTGAAGCTTAAACTTTTTTTCTTGCAATGAAAGCAGGGAAAATATTTTCTGTGAGATAACTACAGACTTACAGTGCATAAAAAGTGAAGTGCCTTTCCTGCCTTGGTCTCTGACTGCACTCCTGCATCACCAGTGCAACAACAAAGACAAAACAAATAAAAAAAATAAAATAAAAAAGCACAAAGGACTGCAAGACTGAATAATCTTACACAGTAAGTTGAACATATTCTCACAAAAATTTTGGTACAGCAAGAAAAGCATAAGAAAAAGTAGAACAGGCATTAAACAACAGATTCTCTTTTTTGGCACTGTTTTAACAGAAAGATATACCCTACAGACAAAAAGCCATGTCCTATTTGCAGAACACAGTTAGCTGAAAGGTGTTTATTTTCCTTAGTTCTGTTCTTCATCTGCCCCTGAGGCAATCATTACATGTTCTGGAAAACAGTTCTATTCATTGCCCAAATAGCTATGTATGAGCATATACTCATGGTACTTCATTTTCCTGCAAAATATAAATTTGCTGAACCAAATTATGATCTATTTTTACCTAATCAGTCAGGCATGTGTGTAACACTGAAGCTACATCCATCTATACATCTCTTTTTATAAATGGCAAGGCAGGCTCTGTCCTAATCTGAGAGACTGAGCAAAGATATTTTAAAATAGAGCCTGCAAGACCCTATTTTTATTCCCCATGATTTCTCACATGACATCTTAGTGCCCGAAGTAGATTTCAAATATGAGAGAGGATTTTCCTATCTTCCACTCTTTTTACTAAAATAAAACCTTCTGGTAGAGCCCCACTCTGTGCAGGTCTTAAAGGCAGATGGATTTCCTGGTGTGGTACATCTGTACCTGAATTCAACCTGTTCCTGCTGTTGCCAATTGCTGCTGAGACACGTTGAATGAAGCTGTAGGAAGGAGGCTTTCACAGACTCTAACAGTGAGTGATAGTAACTTCAACTGCTCCAGGACTGCTTTTTTCTGACTTTGACATCACACTGTGGTCACATCTGCTGCTGCCTACAAGGAGGGGTCTCAGGGCCCACCAAGGGTCTCTGATGCCTCAGTTCAGGAACACCTGCCCAAGTTCTAGCTCCTGATGCTCCACTTCTCCATGGCACTGTTGTCCAGAGAGAGGTCAAATGCTACTGGGGAAGGGGAACACCCTGGTGCTGCAGTCAGACAGACCTCAGTGAACATAGTATTTGCTGAAATGACTCTTTTTACCCCCTTCAAGCATCCAGTTAGCCTAGAGCCCACCAGAGGTGGCAGACAGTAAGAATACTGGTCCATTAACACTGCGGGCAATGCAGGCCATTCAATGCAGATGAACAGGGACAGCTGCAAAATAATTGCTGCTTGAGTTGAACTGGCCACCTCTTAAACTATGACCATAACCATACTTTGCATAGAACAGTCCACAGTTATACAGCATGGAGTGATCAGTTTTAGTCTGTAAGTTAAAACATGACAGTACCAGCCAGAGTAATGGTTTTCTAAGTGGGAACTGAAAAAAGGAAAAAATGCTGGTTTTCTTAATACATGCCAAGAGAGGGGTGAAAAAAGAAAGCATTTCAATCATTATATAGACACATCCATTTCTTCATAATCAGACAGGACTACTCTAGTTTTGTTCTAGACCTAATTAGATTTTAAATGAGATTCCAGCACCTATAATAGCATATTCTGATTGTTCTTTTTATATCATGCAGGTACTGAATATTCATTGTGTTCATATGATTAAGTACCAAATCAATAGATATGACTAGTGGACCTGTTAGAATTTATGCTTTGTTTTATAAATACAATGAAAGAAGTCCTATCTGATGTAGAGCTCAGCCTCTCTCTTTGAAGAGTCGCTGTGACTGACATGGCTGGTGATCACAAAGAAAGTGGGAGAGAATGAGTAATTTAATGAAATTGCTGCATTTAGGATTAAAGTAACCAAAAGGGACTGTTACAATATGAGATGAGTTTCCAAGGCTTTATCATGGAAAAAGAACAATGTGGCTTGAAACAAAAGCAAAGGGTCACTGCTCCCAAAGCAGCAAATTCTGGAAAGGACCACAGCTGTTAGCCTGATACAGTCCCAAGTGAGCAATGCTTACAAAAACAAATCTATAGAGAAAAAAGAAAAAATATATTTTTCAAGTGGAAATCACACATCCTCATGTATGTAAGCAAAGAAAAAATCAGTGTGTCTTCCTGGGGAGAAGAGTCTGCCAGTTCAGCAGGGTGAAAAAATGGAACCTGTGGTGATATTTCTACTCAAGCTCACAGTAAAGAGAAACGTTTTTTATTCCTGTGGCTCACACGACAGCCACAGGCTCTCACAAGAAGACCTTTCCCACCAGAATTGTAAGCAGCCTACTGTGAGCCAGTGGCACTCACTGGTCCTTGCCTGGCCTGAAGGTCTCCACCAATGCTTTCGCTTCATCTGCCCATCACCAAAATCGCAGCACTAAAAGAGGGAACACACCTGACCAAAGCATTTCTAACCAAAACATTTCCAACCTTACAGCATGATGAAACAATTTCCTGATGCCATGAGACGTGCTGCTGGCAGCTCATCTTCTGGGAGCAGCCAGTGGGTGTGTGCATCACTCCTAAAGGAGCATGTTGGTTTTACTGTCAGGGACTTTGTTCCCTATTTCAATAACCCAAAAGTCAGAAATTGCAATGCCAAATCGTTCGGACATGAAAAGAAGGCCATAGCATACCAACACCATTGAGGGGGCAGGGGGCAAGCCATGCATAGACAGTGTTTGCACAGAGTGAAGGAGGCATCAGCCACTGCAGGTGCTGTACAGCCAGGCATTCCATGGCCTGCAGGCAGCAGGACACCAGTGTGGCACCACAGTGGTCCTGCTTGGGCTTAAAAACGCTTCAGTCTCCTTCCTACATGATCCACAAGTGATCTGCAGCTCCCATGTTATTACCAGCCCTCTCCTTCCCAGATGAACCAGATCCTCCATGGTTAGGAAACACTGCCTGAGCTATATAAGGCTTGTCTTGCAGCAGAGTTAATTAGCTCGGGTTTAGCACTGCTGGCTGTGTTGCCTCCAGCTTCCAATCCAGTCATGTGAATTACACTTTAGATGTGAACTTGCAGTTCAGAAACAAAATGTCGATAATGATAATTAATACACTGGAATTATTGCTCTTGTTCACAGTTGGGTGATGTCAAACCAAGAATGGCAGATTTTTTAACCATGGAGAAGGTACACAGGGCAAGAAGGAAATACAAGTGTTATGTCCATACTAAACACAAAATTATGTAGTTTCACCGGATTTGTTTTTAATACACATTTTTCCTTGTCCCCAAACTATGGCTACAACTTCTGTCATCTTTACTCCCACCATGACATCAGTACTGTGAGACCTTTACTTTTATCATCCATTTGGGAGCCTAGATTTCACCTGACAAATTTTCATGCCTGTTTTCTTTTGACTAAAATACTGTAAATTTTCATTCTATATATAATGGAAGCTTTGGGTTCTACTTGGAGTAATCAAAAACACTTTAATTTCTTCTGTTACTGTGGAACAGAGAGAAAGTGCCCTCCAAGACTTTTGAAAAGGAAATTGTCTCATGTTTGCACAATACCCTGCAGAACCTGGACCTGATCTACAAATCAGATCATTACAGTATGACTCACCACACAGAAGTAAATGCAATTCAAGGTGGCTTGATTGGGAAAATCAAATTAACATAAGCACTCAGGGTTTTTATTAAATACCAAAGGACATTCAAACAGCAAGGGAAACAGAGCACAGGGAATTTTGTCAAATGCACACTTTAAATCACCTGCAGAAAGTTAACCAAAGTCTTATTCCAAACCTGTGCAGAGGATTTATGCAGCCTAAAATGAGACTGGCACCCCCAAGGAAAAGTTCTGGAATTCTTTTCATTACTGCACCAACACTGATTGCCACTAAATGTGATATTAAATGCTGTGAGTCAACACTCCCTAGAGCTCCCTATGTCTTGCACTACTTGGCAGGCACAACCTGTGGTGGATCTAGTTCTTGGGTTTCCAATCCTTCTTTCTGCAAGATGAGTAGAGGAATGCATTGTCTCTGATTTCAGCCATTTCTCCTGTTCTAAAGTCAAGATGATGCTATAAATCCCATTCTTCCTCAGGAAGCTGTCACACACACGACTGACATCCTGAGCAAGCTACAAGATCCACTAGACACAGCCGTGAACCAGTCTCACCCCGTGATCCTGGGAGTATCATGTACAGAATTAAACAGCTTTCTTTAAAATCAAGCACAGAATTTAACAGCAAGCTACCAATGAGTCATCCATACCTATAGTGGAGCTCATTAACTGAGCTTACGTGGCTGCCTGCCTTATTGAAAACCATTAAGGCATCTATATGTGCTACAAAACTCTCCTTCAAGCACCATGGCCAAGTCCCCTGGTAATATTTCTTCAAGCCCACACAGGGAGGGTCTGTGTGCTGGGACTGCAGCTGGTCAGCAGCACGTTCCCCTGCAGCTCACCCACTCACACACAGGATGCATAAACTCTGCTTTAATATTGGTTCATCTCTTCCCTTTCCACAGTCCTTAAGAGCCACCTGTGGAACTAATAAGGGAGCAGGGATGGGAGAGGTGAGGGGGAAGGATTTCTCCACAAGAAGTAAAGGGCCAAAATCATATTCTATTATATTCTCTGAGGTATAAATACCTGAAACACAAAATTCCCAGGTTTTCTGTAGGGAAACACCTCTTCCAAAGGGCAGAACGAGGACAGCCCGAAAAACACAGCCGATCCTGCAAGATCCCAAACACCACATTAAACCAAGGATCTCCAAGTACATGTTACCCCTACACTGCTGCTACCTGCAGCAGCAACAGCCTTGCACATGCTCTGGATGACATAGCATCAAGTGTCTGCAGCAGCCTCCTCCCCCACCTCACCAGGGCAGGGAGATCGCTGCCAGAAGAGGCAGCCCTCATTTAAGCAGGAATATCAGCAATGTCACTGACAGCAGGACCGGGACATGTGTTCACCTTCCATCACACCAAGGCCTGGCTGGGACTGTTTTCCCCAGGGCACGGGAAGATGAAAGGAAAATGTGCACCTCCTTAATGTCTGGTAGCTTGTGGGCTTGGTTACTCCCTGGAGTTTGACTCTTTGTAATTACAGTGTATTAACCTATGACATCCCTAATTCCAGGTTCTAATATCATGCTACTCTACAATCAGCAATCTCTGCAAAAGCTATAGGAAATGTCCTTGTTCTGGAAAAAGCTTAGGGGATCAGCTTGGCTCCTGCCCCAAGTCCTGACTAACGTGCCTGGAAATTGCTACTCTCTTTCATTTTGTAGCCCTCATTCCTAGAACTTTTTTCTTTGATTTTCCCATGGATCCCAGGTGGGTTTTCACAGCAAATTCAGTCCTGCTGTCTCCTCTGTCAGCCCAATCCCATCTCTGGGCTGTTCCTCAAACACACTGCCACTTCCAAATTGGGTTTTGATTAACCTGGGATAGAGCAACCCTGGCCATCTGCTGCCGTCAGAAGAGGGATGAGGCCCCTCATCACAAGTGATCAATTCTCGGTGCCCTCAAAGGGAAGGCGAAGGGCCAAACCACACAGTCCTTACGCAGACTTGCCCTGCAGATTTCACCCCTCCATCTGCACACTTTTCACAATGTCAGTCTTTCTGCAAGACATCTAGTTCAACCAATTAGTGCAGAATGTGGGGTCTGCTCCATTTTATATGTTCCAATACAATAGAAAATCTTTGCTTTTATTGATGAACCTGATGCCCCAGGCAGGATAGTAATTACGTTAAAAATCCTATTGCAACTCCCACTGATGCATCTATTTCTGGAAAATGCTTGGCCTTGTTGCTTAATTCTCTGTCTCCTGATAACTTAGGGTGTGAAATTATAAGTGCATAAGGTATTTTTAACTAGAGTTCCACAATATCCCTTTGTTCAGATGGTGAAAATCAGTGTGATTTCATTTTCTCCTCAGTTTGTATCAGTGGAGGATCTGGCCTCTTAATACTATGTTAAATTATGCTTTCACTATCTATTAACTTTCATGCCATATTCAAGTTGCTCCTGATGTTAAACACTTTGAAGATGCTGATACAACTAGAATCCTCTGAGTTACCTCTTCTGCAAGGAATGAAAATTGGAAATCAGCTGGAGTAAGATCATGGAAAGAGAGAGTGAAGGGTGAAGGGCATGAAAAGAGGTGACAACACTGTTGGGGCAAAATACCAAACAAAAAAAGAAAAGGGCACTGCCAACTACCCTAAGAAGCATTACACCAAAGAGACTGAGGTAGGATTAAACACTGTTAATTTTCCTTCAGACTTCTATGGTCCCATATTAAATTCAATATGGTCTGGTATCACCTTGAGCAATGAAACTATTAAATACACTGAGCACTGGAGCTAAATGAGCAGTTTATGCACTTGGACCTTTGTGGGTGAAAGAATTTCCTTTTAAGCCTGGCAGGGTTTTCTAGTTACACCTCCTGAGCCTGTTGCTTGTATGTTTGGGGAAATGAGCCCTTAAGGCAGGAGTCTGTATTCCAGACAAGGCTGAATTTTTTTCCAGCAACTCTGATATTTGCCAGGGTAAAGTTTAATGACATTAGGTCTTGCACAGGGAGCACCTTCCTGGCTTTTCCAATATGCTAGTTATAAATGGGATGTTTGTAGTGATGTTTGCCTCAGTTGTTTTATTTCACAGAGTATTTTCCTGAAAAGCTGCCTCATGCTCCCAGTTCTCCTGTTGATCACAGAGTCCTCACCTACCCATTGTGTCTTTAGTCCATGCTGTCTTTGGGACAAGCAGTTCCACCTTCAGGGGTTTTCCAGTCCCAAACCACACTGGAGCCCATGCTGTGGGCACAGTGTTAATGTGCAAACCATTACACACTGCCCATCTACCCTCTCCCAACAGAGGTCACACACTGAAAACAAAGCAACAGTGGTGTAGCTGGAACAAGTAGGACAAGCAGAGAATCACTGCCAGGATCCCCAAAAATAGCTCAAGAGTCTGTTTGATCTCCGTGTAGGTACTGCTATGCTATCACCCACATCCTAGCACGGCATCCAGGACCCCAGATTACCTTTCTGGAAAGACCAGTGTGCAGGAGCAAGCTCCAGTCTCACCAGCATGCCAGTATGGCCAGGGTGCAGCACCAGGGCTTTGGGATCAATGAGGTTGCTCATTGAAAGTCCATGGGGATAAATGGGTGACCTGAATGGCCCTCCAGAATTGCTAATTTCTTCCCACAGAGTACCAATGAAACGATTTTACCCAAAGCTGGACAAGATGAATCCCAGCTCATTTTTCCAAGGCATCCCTGCTGGAGCAGAGCGGCTTTTGAACTCAGGTTTATTCTTGAACTGTATGTGAGTGTGAAGAGTGTGGTGCAGAAAGCACATTGACTGGAGAGAGTGACAGCTCCCAAACCACTGCTTTATCCGCTTTGACCTTTGCTTCCTGGAAATCTTCTTTTGGGGCCGAGAACAGCCTTGCTGCTCAGCCATGCCCAGAAATAGGGCACTTATCTCAGCAGGGCTGCTCTCACCTTCTTCTGGAGGTGAGCCGTGAGGACAGCATGGCCTCTCCCTTTTGGTAGGCAAGTTTTCTTATCAAAATAATGTTTTTCCCTAAGAAGTTCTCGAAATTTCATTTCAATTTGATTGAGATATGGCGCTTTCTCCTTTTTGAATGTGAAAAGCTTGATGGGCGTTTTGTGATGGTGCCTCTTCAGCTGAGTTGTGTTGTAGAAGAAAAATACATAAGCCCCATCTACAAAAACATGCTGCACTCATTTTCCTCCTACTACAGGTTTTCAGCAAGCAAGTGCACAGAGTGGATACAGGCTAGAGCATGTGGCATGGGTGACAGCTGCTTCCTTGGTAGACTTTTGTTTACACATTTGCAGTCCTGCTTTTGTGTTAAATCGCCGTGTTTCCTTTGCTTCCCTGAGTAAAGGGAGATAAGAGTGCTGCTTCTCTCATTTCCCTTATCTCATGAGCATCCTCTTTGCTGAACAGCCTCTCTCTCTCTCTCAGCTGGCTTTGGCACTCTGACAGAGGGGGGGCAAAGGGAAGGCACGAGTGTTTGCAGGGCAGAGGAGGTGGACGCTGCCTTCCCACTGAACTCATGTCCATATTTTTCCCAGTTATGAAAAGTAGGTTTGGGGGTTTATTTTAGCTCTCAGTGGTTATCAATAAGTCTCACAAATTGAGCAATTTGCTGATTTGATTGATTTGTATCTGTGTTGGGGTTACAAATTAAGTCCCTGTTCTGTGAACCACACTTTCCTACACAAGCATTAATACAGTAACTGTACTGTGAAAATGCTTTCCTCTGACATGTGAAATTAATTTATTTATTGGTAGATATCAAACCAAACCACTTTGAAGTAGAAATATTATTGTGCCCTTTAGATGTTACTTTGATGAAGCCTACAATACCATTCCTGTTAACCATCTGTTTAAATCTTAATTAAATGGTGTTACCACATGAAAAACAATCACATCATCCCCTATAATACAAAATTATGTAATTGTTCCAAAACAGAAATATTAAGCTTTAAAAATTATGTCTCCTCTTCCAAGAGGATTTGTTGCAGGTTGTAAATTATTTTTAGTTCTATTTGAGTCCTAGTGAGGAAGCACTTCTTGTGTTTGTTATAAAAGATTTCCATGCTGCAAAGGGACCTGCAAATATGAATTGCTTTTTCTTTGATGAGCCAGTGATTTCTAATGATTATATTTTTTAAAGTCTTACTAGAAGCACTACTTCTCAACTGGACCAGTTCCTTCAGCATTTCCCAAATGTCAGAGCAGTATTCTTCATCCACTGGCTATTAGAGGCAGACCCTGAAAGTTTACATCTAATGGGACAATTACTATTTCCAGTCCTCTTGCTTCATCTGCTTAAGCAGTTTTCTCCCACAAGAAGTCAAATATTTTAGGGACCTCTCCAGCAGAGGCATGCAGGAAGCATTTTGGCTAACTTAAAATAGACTTCAAATCTCTATGGCTGGAAGTAATTTGATTCTTGGAGCCCAGCCTCTTCCTCAGAAACTACAGCACAGAAACCCAAAGGAAAGCTTAAAGACAAGACTTATCGATTTAAATGTTTCTGACTTCAGGTTTTATCTGCTTTTCTAAGAGTACCCCCAGGCAGAAAGGTTACTCTTTTATTTCACAGCATAAGAAACAACATTCCTTACCCTTCCCATCACTTGTTTCCTGGAAATAACTTAAGCCAGTGAGTCATTACCTGTGAGCTCAATATGATCACACAATTTGCCCAGTGCCCTTTTTCAAAAAAACTTCAACTTTGTGCAAGAACAAATTCAGTTAAAAAACTGAAATAGATTCTTTCCTCTATTAAAAAAAAAAAAAGGCAGATTTTCTAAAGCAAGGCTAAAGTGTTATCTTTATTTGTCCTCCTCCTCCAGGATTCCCACTTCGGGCTAACTTAAGAATTTAGGGTCAAACTTTGGTCTCACATACACCCACCTAGAAACACTGCACTAAACCAAAGTCTTGAGCTGCTTGTCCAGAGAAAGTAACAGGCTTTGTGGAAAGGAAAACTTGCTGAATTCTTTTTGTGGACACCATTGTGACACCACACCACGTAAGCCTGCCCAAAGGTTCCCTGGGAAGCAGAAAGGAAGAAAGCAACTGAGAACTGAAATATCCCTCCCCATGAGGTACACATACACCAAAATCCAGATATGAAGCAGGCTACTTACCCTAACCATGCAGATACTGGAATTTTCTCATCTGGTACATTTTGCTATGAACTTGCACCTACTTTTGGTGAAGCATTAAGATGCCAAAACTACCACCTCTTACAGGGTCTTTCCCAGACTGGGACTCTGCCAATCTCACATCCCATCAGGCAGGAAAGCACTGCTGAAGTGTGTACTTCCTGCATGGCACTGGAAAGAATAGGCAACCTCAGCTCTGTAGAGAATGACCTCCCCCTTGCTAGTTTTGGGATGATGCTGCTGCCCCAAGAAGGTTACAAGCCTTTGGGGAGGCTGCTAGGACACATTGCAGTTGCTGGCAGGTACTCTGAGTGTTTTCTGGAAGTTTTCGAGGTCTATTAAGGAAAGTTCTCCATTTCACTCAATTTTGCACCAGATGACTTAAAGACCAGTTCCTACCAGGACTCACCTCATGCTGCAGTTTCTCTCCAGTGGGGCTTTGTATGTAAAAAGCACTGCAGCACCACTTTCTGTGAAAGACTGGAGAGGGGGGAGCAGGCAGGGGAGGGGATCAACGTTCCCCCATGCCCAAAACTGCTGGATGTCTGAACCCTTCCAACATTTCCACAAATGCCCACTCCCCACAGCAACTCTGTGTCTCCAGGTCACAGGTACCAACGTTCTATTGAACAATGCCTGCTCTTTCCAACAAGCACCCCAACCTCCAGGTTCAAAGGGTTTCTTTTGCTAAACAGGAGCAATTCTACATCTCTGACATTTTGCCTGAAGGATGCTGAGACAATGCCATAAGTTACTTCTGTCAAGAACATAGCTGGCAGGGAAATGTCCCTAACAGCTGGTTTTGTGCTGCCTTCTGCAGTAGTAAAGTAATAAACAAGACTTAGGAGACCTTTCCCTTTCAGGCTCCACTGCAGTTGCTACTTGCAGACCAAAATCCTAACAGTTCTATGAGAAGGAAGCAAAGCAGGGACAGATTCTCATTCCATTACCATCCAAAATTCCTCTCCATGCGCACAGGAGGCAAGTCCTCCCTCTGTAAAGAATCTTCAGTAAGTGATTGCCTCCAAGCAAGGCTGAAAACACAGGTCAGGCAAAAGAGACTGTCCCAGTCTCTGAGGGAACTCTCTAGGATCCTACAAAACTCAGTCTTGGATTTTCCCTCCCTGTAACAGGAGGTCAAGTCCTAATCCTGCATGTCCTTTACTTTCTGTTGTTCTGCCTAAAGTGGTACAAAGACAACCTTGGGGAGAGCTGGGATGAGCTTCTGTTATATTAAGCTATATATTAAGATGGAAGTTTGCACCCAGCTTGACAATGCGTGCTAAATTTCTCACACCAAAAAGTAGCTGTCTGATGAATACTGGAACTGCTGACAACAGTGACAATATAAAGCCATGTTAGTCACTGAAATTACACAGTGGCAGGCTCATATTCTCATACTGAGAAAAGGGAAAGTGATGATTTGGAGCATATAATGAAAGCAACACTTTGCTTCTTGAAATGGATTCGTTTTTCTTGAGATTAAGCAGTATCCACAACATGTGCTACCATTACTGGCAAAGTCCAGCTTATTACAACAAAGTGGTCACTCAGTAACACAGAATAACACTGTAACTCTGCGTTAAAGTACTTGTCTAAATCTACCAGTTACAGTTCAGCCCTCAGAAAATGCAGGGTTTTTTCTTGCTACAATGCCCTGGAATCACTGAGTTGGCTTAAGCCTTTATTTATATTCCTATCCCATGCCCATCAGCATGTTCAAGCTGGCCTGGCACAAATTTTGAAGTGTCATGCCTGAGCCAGGCTAGAGGAAAACACCCACTTCCTCAGGAGCTGGTCATACAGACAGGCAGGCACAGTGCTGCCTCAGCTCTCCCTGCAATACTGATTTCTCAACCTTGATGGCACATGCAATAAGATAAAAATTAAAAAAATAAACCCATACTTGTGCCTACACAAAACCCTCTCCTCTAGGCATTGCTAAATGATTCAAACCTGAAGAGCGCTTTTAGGTCTAGAGAAAGCAGTAAAGAAAACCAAGTTTAGCACCATCTTTCATAAATGTGACATCCACCTCAAAACCACAACATCCAGCCTGTGAGAGGGCCCTGTCACAGGCTGGGCTGATTCTGATACCTGCAGGGCACTATGACAGCCAAGACTGTGCCACATGGAGTATCCAAATGTCTCAGTCCTGTCTCACCCACACAAGACTCAGCTCTCACTTTCCAGAAATCCGTGGCACCTCCTCACCTTCTTGCAGGTGCCACTTTGTTCCAAGCACAATCCACACTCACCTCTCCCATTTTGGGTAAGTTTGCTTTCTTTTTGTTGCAATAGTAACAACTATTGCAGTTGCATTCAAAAGCAGCTCTCACACTGGCAGAAGGCAAAGAAGAACCTTGGGATGCTGCAGTGGGAACCTCCTCCTTGGGGATGTGCTAGTTATCACATTGCCATGGCAACAGCTCCCACCGGTGCCACTGTCCCCATGCAATGAATGGGAAATGCCATCACACCATGTCCACTGTCCAGGAACCTTCCTCCTTTGCTCCCATAGCCTTCACAGTCCTCCCTGGAAAACCCTTGGCTGGATCTATCAGTTCTGCAAAACTCCCATCACCAATGCAAATGCAAGCAGAGCATCAAAAGCATTTTGGGGATCCCTTTCCCTCCTGAAAGATCTGCTGCCTCAAGAGATGCCTGTCCTGGCAGCAGGTTTAGAGCAAACAAAAGGAAATGACACTTGGCAAAGCATGAGTCTCTGCTCCCCACCCAGGACATCACCCAGCCACCTACAGCAACTCAAAGCTGGCAAGAAGCAGCTCAGAGACTCATCTATGTGGAGGTGCCACCAAGGTAACACTGTCAGGACACACTTGAGGTCTCGGGGAAAAGAGAGTATAAAATGGGGACAAGAGAGAAGGGGAGAATGTAGGTTTATAGAAAAGTTAATTCTTTTAATGGTTTAAAGGTATTCAGGTAGTGATTTGCAATTGCCTTTGCTCTCATTTTTTGTTTGTTTGTTTTTTGTACACTGACCCAGGAAAGATGTTGATTTAAACACACAGTTTAGTTGTAATGAGGATTTGTTTGAAGATACTAAACAAGAAATTCTTGTAATTGTGAAACTTCTTCCATTCTGACACAGAGACAGCTAGCCTGAGGCTTACATCATAGAAAATTTAAGATTTATCAGTTGGGTTCAATGTAGTATTTTCTCATTACATGCTGTAATCATGTGTGCAGATGCAATTCTAGTGGTGAGAACCACTCCCCATTGCATAGCATGGCTTGCTCTTGCCCTCCAAGTCAAAAAAGTAAGGATTTTCCCTCACTACTGCAAAAGAGCATCTAAGGAAATCCCTTTTTGGTGCAGATCAATTACTTTCTTGAGGGCATGAGCCCACACAGCAGTAATACAGTTGAAAGAAAATGCTTGCAAAAAAAAAACCCTTTCCAACATTAAACCAGGTCTAGAATTGATTTATTCATGTGTCAGGTGTGTTGCCCTTAAAACTGCTTCCAGACCTAAGGAGGAACATTTCAAAAGCTGTGAAAATCGGCAGCCATAGCTACCTTTAAAAAGATCCCCCCTGCTTCTGGTTATAACCCAAAGCTCTTCCCTTGCTTTACTAGAAGAACTAAAGCAGGAAAGGGTGACTTCTAAACTGATCATTGAGAAAGCAATTTCCTCACCACAAAGAAAACTGCTGAAGTCAAAATTCAGAAGAATAAGGAAAAAAAACCAAGGGAGCTCTTCCCAGAAGCTTTCTGAATTACTCTGAGTCTGCCCAGGTCACTCTGTCGGCTCCTACACCTTTTTCAAACCTGTCTGATTACATACCATGTGCTTGGGGATTCCTCGTCCTTAAGAGCCTGTATGGGGGCTACAATGATGACTAACCACAGCAGTGCCACGTCTTTTCCATGGAGTTTGAAATCCCTCCTTTGATAGTCACTTGTTCTCCCACTTGTCTTTGCTGTACTATTTCTTGCCTCACTATTTCTTTTCTAGAGTTGTTCATATGTGGATCTGGTTTGTACATATGTCCATACCCCTCCATCACGCTGTAATGAGTTGTCTCACACTGTAGCTTCCATATAGCTACTGAAAGAAGCAGTGTTTTAAATAAACACTGAACGTAGACTTGAGAGTGAGGAAGAAGGTTTTGGACTGGAAGGGAAGGGAAGGGAAAAACAAATTAACTTGTGTTCACAAGGAAGCGCTGGCAGAGCATCATCCCCAAGGGTGAGATTAGACCTATTTTGACAGGCTGTTTTCTGCTCACAAGGTAGACATGGTCACTGCTGTGACAAAATTCACCTGGAGCTGGAGTTGAAATCATTTTAGGGAAAAAAAGAAGGAAAAGGCCCCATGTGAGAGCTCTTAGCCACTGGGATACTGACCAGTGGAAAAGTCATCTCAGTGAAACAATTAGGCAATCAAAAAGGAAGCCTTTCTAATATTTTTATAGTGGTTTCTAAAAAGCAGAAAGCAACAGGGATACTGATGGAGAGGCTGAGATAAGAATGGGAAGCCTGGCTTGCATCTAGGAAAACATCCAAGTGTGGCTGTCCCTTACAGCCCAACACTGCGTTTGCAGACAGATGTGGCTGCTGCTGCCAAAGGGTTAAAAATCAGTGGAGCCAGATAAACTAAAAAAAAAACCCAAACCCACAACAAATAAAAAGCTAAAAATCAAGGGAACAACTGACAGCAGGCAGCCAGTGCCAGTGACTCAGGGACCCTGAACAAGGTACTTGGTGCAGGGGACTTCCCCTGCTGCTGATGGAGGCTGTGGGGCTGCATGGAGAGGAACCCCTTTGGGACTGCCCACAGAAGGAGATACTGTTTTCTAATCAGATGCTGGTGATTGTGAGTTCGAGAAAGGCACGTTGAAATAATCATCCAAGCAATGTGTTTATGGGCTTCAAAGACAGGTGGTTGCATTCCTGGAAGCACCAGGCACTGCCCCTATATCAGCAGTTATGGAAAAGAGCTAAACAGGGCTCTTTAAAGAAACAAACTTGTAAAATTTTGATTTCCTGTTTGCCTATGGCAGAGCAAAGACTTCTCTGTCAATAAAACCTTGAGAAATAACTAGGGCACTCATCATAATAGAGCAGGAGGATGGTACAATGCAGAGTTCGTCCACAGGGTCATTTTTACACATGGAAGAAATCCATCCTCTATCCTAAATATTGGAGCTGCTGAGGGTATACCTGCCTGGCAGCTGGCAGTGCTCTGAACTCAAAGAACAGTCTCCACTTTTTAAAGTGATCACTGCCACAGATCCACCACTCCCGTGAGGTTTTCTTCTAACTGAAATATACAAAATAGGCACTTTTTCTCCATTCCACGCTCCCTGTGAATTTTAAGTGATTATGTATCTAGACTTATACAGATACAGAGGAACACGAAGATAGTACATTTTTTTTTTTAAAATTACATTTATGGCCTGTGACTTAACTGATTTCTCAAATACCAACTACCAATTGGGATATTTAACATCCTTTCTTCCTCATTTAAAATAAATAAATAAAGCAGACAAGCAAGCCTGCCATCCTGTCAAAGCCTCCGGGAAGCAGGGACAGGCAAGAGGAATGGTGCAAATCAATCTGCATTACATTATCTCACCAGGAAGACTTGAAGGGACTACAGAACATTTCCATTAATCTTGTATGCCACTGCTCTGAGTCATCCCAAATCGCATCAAGACAAGACGAATCCAGCAGCCCATAGGTCAGAGGAGAGAAAGAAGGGGAAAGAGCCAGACCCCTCACTACAACCAGGTGTGGGGAAAGGGAAGAAAACTTAATGCCCAGCCCGAGTTCTTCCAAGTGAGTAAGAGTTTTGCTGTGATTGAAGAGACTGATGAGAGAAGCACCTTTGAGTCCAGTGTTTTGCCATCTTTCTGAAGGGCCAGGAGTAGGTGCTGTGTTGGACTGGTCTTGCCCATGTTGGACCATCACAGCATCTCCACCTTGCCAATTTATCTGAAGACTAGTTTAAGGCAACCATAACCAACAAGAATGTTGCCATGACCACACTAGGCTTTGTTTTACAATCATACTGAAGTCTATATGCTGTTAGCATCGATGCAGCTGCTAGCAAGGAGAAGATGGGTTTATTATGTAGGCAATGGAGCATTTGGCCTCTCAATCCACAACAATACGCTCCTTAGTGGGCCATGGACCTGTGAATGAGTTAACCCCTGGCAGCATAAGCTGTCCCAATTAAAAAATAAATCAATCTGTGCAGACAGCCCCCCAAAATGAACGAACTTTGCCCCCTGGGTTGCGTCCTGGCTGAACCTGACACACTTTCAAGTGTCCGCCTTTCAACACATAGTCTGCCTCTTTGTTTGCAGCTGCCACAGTGTGAATTGCTCCAGGTTTATGCCTCAAATCTTGCTTCTATTCATGTGCTTTTGGCATTAGCACAGAGGCATAGTGACGGTAACTGTATTTGAGCTTTTTCAACCAGAAAATTTCTAGCTGCCCTAATTTGGGGCTGTGGGTAGTCAGCAGGTGGGATTAGGCACATCGAAAAAAAATAGAAAGAAAAGAAAAAAACCTCAACCAACTACCCAACATTGAAGTATTATTCCATAAAATAGCTCCTGTGTGATGCTTTCAGTTCAAATCCAGTCTGACATTAATACTTGTCTTTACTTCCCTAGAGAAAACAAACATGCTGAGACTCATTGTATAATACAAATTTGGAGGTTTGTTCATCAAGCTGGGTTAGACTTATAATAGGCCAAAAAAATTGGCACAAGTACCAAGCTCTAAATCTTTAACTCTAATAACTGTCAGGCCTAAGTGGCAAATGCACCAAGAAGTCACCTGGCACAGAGACACCCATCCCCTGTGCTCCACAGGCACTTTTTGAAGAAGATAAGAGGAGTCAGAAGCAAGGTAAAAAGGAAAGTGGGTTCCAATACCTGGCATCATTTCACATGCTTTGCACAAGCAGCCTCAGAGCAAGCATTACAGTTTGAGGCTCTCCCCAGAATTACTGTCATGTCCTTGCTGCTGGAAAACTGAGCAATATTTCATAAGCTACTTATTCAGTTAACATTGTCCTCTTATGTTTATGGTGAAGTTCTAGAAGGGAAGTCTTGGCATCCTCCTACACACAAATATAAATCCCGGCTTTCAGTCTCTCCATCTGGCCCTCCAGCCTGTCTGCAGGCAATTTTTGGTCCATCTTGACTATGAGGAGCATTATGGAGATACCCTAAAAACAGCTGGGCACCAGCAGATCACAGCTGGGCCATGTACAGTCTCAGCACATTCATTTCCAGATGAATACACCTAAGGCATAAATTTACAGTTGTTTATTATAACACTGATTTTTCTTTTTATCTATAAAAACATGATTTTTGACATTGACATGAAATCCAGACACAAATCACAGTGAAGTCAAAAAGCCATGAGAGTATGGCTTTCCTCATTCACTTGAAAGTCACAGAAAAGTATCAGTGGTGGAGTTTTCCACATCATTCCACTAGCACTATTAGCTGAAGTTTTAATGCCTCTCATTAATCAGCTTTGGAAAACAACAAACAGCTAGTATGGAAATTGTACTCCAAGAGCTACAAAATTAACTTAAATACAAATAATGAACTAACAAACAACTTCTAAAATCATGCTCATCCTTGTCACTGAAATAATTACTGTATCAACCAATGGGAAACTCCTTCCCCTCAGTAACCATGGAAATATTTAAAGGTTGCCAAAGCCCTGCAATTATGGATTTCCCAATAGTTCCCCCATGTGATGTGGGAACTCAGTGTATTGGTGCACAGAAAATCAGGGCTTCATGCCACAGAATGCAAAAATGTACTTTAATTATCACAACAGAAAGTGATAGTTGGTCAAAGACAAATCAGAATTACTCAAAATCAATATAAGACTGCCACCAGCTTGTGGGATGTGTGTTATCTCCCCTGTTAGAATCAAACAGAGCCACATGCTGTTATCTATCAAAAGTTGCAAAACCAGGCAATTCAATTTTTGTGAGTGTGAATCTATCATCATTATGAATATAGATGAGGCTGCCGGCAGCGGGGCCTCTGTGCAACCCATCAGACCTTGCTGGAGTGAGTTGAATGAAAGACTGGGTCAAAATTACTTTGGCCCCTGACCAGTTACTGGAGCTGCTAAGCTGAGGATGCAGAGCACACTGAGAAGAGCTCACCCCCTCAGTGTTGTGAATGGGATGAGGCAGAGCCTGTGGGAAGCAGGGCCAAGTGACAGGAGGAGACATCTGTGACCAGGACAGTACTACCCTGGTCCTGGATGCACTGGGCTGCACAGGGGAGCTCAGCTCATCCTGGACACACTCTCTCCCCCCTCATTTTTCCCACTTGAAGTGCTGTTCCCTTTTTTCCTTTTCCTTGTCTATTGTCTCCAAGGGTCTTCTGTCTCTCACTTCTTTCCTTCATGGTCCTTGGTGCCAGCATATCTCCACACTGCCTTTGCCCCACAAATGCCACACCACCATCTCCTTTAGAATCAGTCATTCCACACTATCAGTTCCTGCCATCAACAAGTCTGGGAAAAGTCCCACGGGATCACATTATTCCATCTAGAGAGAACCTCTGGAGGAAAATATTGCCTTCCCTTTCAAGTTGTTTTACTTCTCCAGCATAGAGGGTTCAGCCTAATAACAGGAACCAACCCCTCCCCATCACTTTGCTGCATAAGTCCTCTGCTGCAAGAGACTCCATTAATTCTTGCAAGTAGATGATTAAAGCTGGGCTAACAGAGCAATCTGACAAAGCAGGGTGCTGAAGGGATCTGTTGTCATCAGAAGAGCAGTTGAACCTTCTCAAGTGCTGTACAGAGAACTCCCCATCACCTCAGCTCTCTTTGGCACAAGCGATCTGACTCCAAATCCTCCGTAGGGCACACATGATTTCTCAGCATTAAAATCTCCATCAGACTCAGAAGTTGGCTTTAGGAAGCAATGCCAGCCTATGTATTATTTATCTCTGACACTTTAGATCATTGAAGTTAAAAGCCCTTCCCTCAATTTCTTTGTTTTGCTTGTGCTTATATTGTTATCCTGGATCACTTGGAGTTTAATGGACTCTGCTTGTGCCAAGTGAAAATAAGATCTCAAGCATGCTTGATATAAAAGTTACCACTCTGTAACAAACCATTGTTCCAAAAATCTTTTAAGTGCTGGACTTCCTGGCTCTAGGAACATCACCAGAGGTAATATTGCTGTGTGTTTGTAAGTACATACAAGCAGCATCAACCCTTTAGCTTTCAGTCCCCTCTCCTGCTTAACTTCCCTCCCCAGGAAAATCTCCACAAACATAACAGTGTTGAGCAAAACAACAAAGGGAGAGAACATGACTCAGACAAAGGCACTTCTTCCTTTACAGCACAGCTTCAAGTTCCCAAACCTTGCCTCCAATATGTCTAAAACAAAGTTTAAGGAACCACTAACCCTGCAGAGCCTGAACACTTTTGTCACTTTTGCCTTTGGCCTTTTTGCCTCACCTTGGAACCACCATTAGTCCACTCTAGACTTACAAAAGAAAGCACACACACCAAATCCTTTCTCTCCAAGAAGCTAATTCACTGTCTGGTTGTTTTTCTGAAACTCCAGAGGTGTATAATAGAGCCACTCTTGAAGGAATTTGCTTGTGAAATGACCTTGCTCATCTTTTTACTCTTTGTTGAATCATTCAGAAGACCACCTTGGCCAACATCTGGATTCTGCCTATAAAGAAAAGCACAAAGCACAGCAGTTCCCATCTGTTTTCCTGGGTCTGTGTCTGCAGGGACATGGGTGAGCTGTTGAACAGCTTTTCTTGCCCTGAACTTCACAATGAGGCTTCCTTTGGAGACAAACCTCTCAGTGACAATGGGAGTCATATGATTTTGTATAGCATCACGTTCCCCAAAGCTTCCTAAGGGGCTAAAACTATTCCAGAAACTTAGTTCCTTTCAAATATACCTGGACACCACCAAAAACAGACTGTTACAGTTTGGAAACTTGATAGATACTGACTTATTTCATCTACTGTCTCACCAAATCTTCAGGACATCAGCTACGACTGACATGATGTGTGTTAGCTGTTATTCCATAAAATGTCTTAGAAACATGAAAATGCCAGGTTTCCTAATGAAATGAGATCATATCTGAATATGCATTTTCCCACCACAGAGCAATTCAGCCCTGGTGCCTGCCTGTGGCTCCTAGCACAGTTGTTTGCATTCATACTCCAGGAAATGAAAATACTTTTGTGGTTGACAGGAACAGTGATTAGGGTACTGAAAGCATCAGGGTTTGTAAATGTGGAATTAAACCTTTATTGAATTTGTGATTATTTCTCAATAGCAAATCGAGTAGGTCTTTCATTTGCTGCGCTGATTACAGGTGACTCACCTTTGCAGACAAATCAGGGTTTAATCAAATAATGACAGCCTAAGCAACAACGTTGCTGAGCTGAAAACATGGAAGAGGCTGTTGGGGAAAGACCTAATGCAGCATCTCCCACAACACACAGCAGACTTTACAGGGTTATGGTCCAAAACCTGGATTAAGTTAGAAATAACATAAATAAAGCAGTGGATAAACAGAAGATCATGTTAATACCACATCCACTGTCTTTCTCAACGCTTCCTTTACGCAGAGGAAAAGGGACTTGACGGTATAAGTACATGCACTTACTGAATTAACACAGATCACCATGATGCACCCTGACTTATGTGGGTAGATACCCTGAACATGGATAATTACATAAATTATCAAACCACAATGTGAATATAAATTAATTCTCAAACTGGATTGATATTTAAGCCTTCAAGTGTACAGATATTTTTGTATGAGTATACTAATATTTCCATTTACTTCAGTGTGACAACTCTCTGGCCTTTATTTAAGCCTGTTCCAAGTGTTTGCTTGCTTTAGTCACACCAAGTATCATATTCCTGCTAAGATACCCTCAAGTGGCTCATGAATTCAGCAGCCTCTAGATTCCAGTACTGCTGTATCTATCACCAGCCCTGTATGACATACAGTAATTATAGGCTGCTGTCAGACTAGTAACATTCTCAACGAGTAGTACCGAGCTCTTGAACATCAATGTGCCAACCAGACAAACTCAGAGCTCTTCTAAAAGGAGAGATTAACTGAAAGAAAGCAGGCCAAATCCTGCTCTTATTTACCCCTCTTGGACAGGCTATGTGGATTTGGCTGCCAAGATGATTTGGCAAGTTTCATCCCTCCAGCAGCACGGACTCTTTCTCAGGGCTCTTGTGAGCAGAATGTGAACGTGGGAGCTGAGCTGGAAGGGCTCTGCTCACTGACTGCTGCTCTGCTTGGGCAGTTCTGCAGATGGTTTGCACTGGATCCCCATTTAGACACATTTCTAAATCAGATTTTCAGTTCTGGTTGGCTAAAAATACTTACTTACTCTTCTACTAAAGTCACACAGTACAGTTCAGGGTGGGTATTTTTTTCTTGGTAAAAGGGGGAAATAGTTTTTCATCTTAGATGAAAAAGCAAGAAAAGGAACTTTCCTCAAAAGCATTGAATAAAAGACTAAGCCTGATAAAATTTAGTATAGAAGTAAACAAGCAGGTGAAATCTTAGAAACCAGTTCCCTGAAGACAAGATACAGGGACTGCAATTCTCATTCAAAGTTAATCAAAAATTAAAATATCATATTTAATTCAAAGTCTTGTCCAGGAATGCAGCCAAGTTTCACCAGTTGCTGTGCCAATAAGTTCTCTGAGAGGCTACATTGGTTACTGAGGCTACTTATTTTTCCTTTTTTGTTTATTGATTTTATTGATTGCAAGATTTACAGAACTGTCCAGCTGCTGAAGAATTGAAGATAAGGGTCTAATGTTGCTCTGACATCCAAGGCAGCCCCAGCAATTGCAGGGTGGTTGGGTCTCATATGATCCTACCTTTGCAACGATACTCTGGGAGGACAGAGTAGCTCAGCTTTGGAAGTCCAAATGAAAGGAAGAAAACAGCAATGGAAACCACCTCAAAGGATTTTACTGCTTCACAAACAAGTTGGGAAAACACACAACTGTCTCTCTCCATGAGCCTGGGTCCAGCAAGACAAGGGCAGATTTCTCCATCATGAAACTGATCCCATTCAACCCATCAGAGATAGAGCAGGAGCAGCCATGCGCTGGCAAAGTGATGATGAGGAAACATCTTCCTTGCAAAGAGCAAGAAGGAAGAGAATAAGAGATCACTTTTTCCCAGATAAGACCAGCCTGAAGGTGATGCATTACTTAGCCTGCTGTGCTCAGTGAACCACCTTTCTTCTCAGGCAGGACTCCCAGGTTTGTCCCATCATGCAGGCAAATCCCTAAGGAGGCTGGGTCCAGATTTCCAGCCAGTCCCTGATGTCTGGAAAGGGGAGGTCTTCCTGCAACAACTGCACTGGTTGTTTAAAAAAAAAGCAAAACATGCAACAGAGCAAACAAAAAAACATCAGGAAAATTTTGAGAGACACATAATACAACAAAGCAGCTGCAGATAAGGAGAAACAAGGTTTGCCTTTTCAGTTACCCTCAGGGTACTAAAACATTGATGAACCAATAAAAGAGGTTGAAAACATACCTCTGAGGTCAATCAATTGTATGGAATTAGCAGAAGGAAGGAGGGCAAGCAGGGGCCAGCACGGAGGACTCAGACATCTCCACTGCAGTGTCAGGGCTCCTCTCCACCAGCACCACCTGGTCCTGCATACCAGCTGGAGGCACCCATGATCACTGCAGACCTTCCTATCTTCTCCCACCAGATGACTCACATAGGGTCCTGTCACATGACCTGCATGCCCAAATTAGGAAAAGACCTGTTCTTTATCCTGGTGCACATTGGGAGGGACACCCCAGCTGGCCAGAGGGCCAATGAGGGTAGGACAGCATCATGGACAGGAGTGTTTGTCCTGGTGGGTGCACTGTAGAGATTTTGGGGCATGCACATCTCACTACAAACTAATCTAGCTACCAGCCCCTTGGCATTTAGCCCATTTTGTGAGCAAATTTTACATCTTGAAGTATTTGCTGCCCTTGTGAATGGGTAGGCAGTGCTGATTGCAAGTCCACCCAAGCTGCAGCAAGAGCATCCCACACATAGAGCCTTTGGGGCAGTATTTCATCCCGTTCCCAAAAAGGCTCGTTTAATCTCTCACAACTGGGTATTTAGGGCCTCAGTCACAGTTTGAATCACAACAGACTTCCATGTTTAACTTGGATGAGATAGGCTTTTATAAAAGAGAGCATCAGTTTGTGACCACACACCACAGAGTAGCTATGCTTTGATTTAAACAATTATTTCATAATACCAACAGTAATAACGGAAGGATGAAGTGATAAAAATAAGTCTAATAAGGATGTAGGCAACAAGGGTTGGGGCTTATATGGAAGCCAAAACTGTGTAAAATAAAGAACAACAGAACTTCAAAGTTTTATTTCATGTAAATCAGTCAATGAACATCTCAAAATGTAGCCTGAGAATTTATAAACTTAATCTTTTTTCTATTTATTACCTATTAGTCAGATTTGTGAATCAGTGGTGATATTTATAAACTTATTTTATGATGTGCAAATCCATTTCTTGACTCTTTAACAGTTGAATATTTTTATGTTTTATAATGATCTCTAAAGTTGTAGGGTTTGGGTTTACTGGTGGTTTTATATACCTGTAACAATATACAGTTTAAAGACCAAGCTTTAAAGAAGTGTATAAAAAACATCCTAACTTGTGAGGTAATTGGAAAGCAGTGTTTTCCTTACCAGGAAATAATTTTACAAATGGAACCCATATTTCTGTAAATAAACGTCTGCCTTCTCATTAGCTTCACATCAACCTATACTGAAATATACATCAGAGAAGTCTGTCAAAGCAGTCACAAAGGAAAAGCAAGAGCAGAGTTTAAAAACAAAGCCTTCAAAAATCGTTATGCTTTTCAAGTCTAGGCAGTAAATAGGACAGGAGAATGACAGGGGAGCTGGCAACAGAATCTCATCACTAAAAAAATTATTTTTTTTTCCCTAAAACATAAAACTTCTGTTTGGCCAACTGTACACAAGTGGTTTGCAGAGAAGGTAGACAGACACAAGATTCTGACACACTGTAAAATCCCATCCCTAAAAAATGCAATCAGGAGTCCCAAACCAACTGTCAGACAGCAAACGAGACCAGCAGACATGGCTGGGGGACCACAGAGCAGCTCAGGCTCCAACTGTTTTCTTTTCTACTTCTTAGGAAGCAAAGGATGACTCCAGCTACCAAAAGAGCACAGGATCAATACTAAAGAGAATGTAATTAGAAGAGATAAAAAAAAAAAAAGTAATGTACTTAGAAACAGAGAACAATCTGTCCTTACTGAGCAAGCCCTTGTGTTGCACTGCTGAGTCACCTTCAGGCTTCCACAGCAGCAGGTGACATTTCTGAGATATCTGTCTTGCTTGATGAGGCTCTGGAAGACTATCATGAAGGTGTCAAGGCATGGAGAGGGGCTTGTTCCTTGATCCATGCTGGAATTGAAGGGATGCTGTTTTCTTAGAGTTGATGTCCATGTCCCATAACATCCACATTTCTCCCAGGCAATTCCCCTGTCAATGCTGGAGTTACCCAATATCCTACTTTCCCTCTCCCCCAAGTGCTGGATGTTGGCTGGGGATTTCTGAAGCAAGATTAGATATACACTGGAATTTACACTCAGGGGAACTTCTGCCCCTTAAGAACCAAAGGGGATGATACGGGGGATGCTCTGCTCTACTTTCCAGGAAAAAAGGACATATGGTGATCTGCCCCCACAGTGCCCCAAGCATTTCTCTCTCGATGGAAAAAGAGCTTGCCAGAATAAGCACAGAGTGCTCCAGTCTGATCCAAAAGAGTGACTGAGCATGAAATCTGTAGGAGTGCTCTGATGCTCTGCGACATTCGTTGTGACTTTGCTGTGAGAGACCAGAGTGCTTGGCACTGTACAGAAATGAAGTGGCTGCCCTGGATCAAAACCAAAACAAATGACAAAAAAGCACTGAAACCTTCCATCTTTAGCCCCACATATCCAGAAAATGCATTAAATTGAAAATACACATTCTATTTCTCTTATAAAAACACATTAGCACTTTGTTTAAAAGTTTTAGTTCCCAGCCCACAAAGACAGAGTTCATATTCCACTTTGCAGAACTGATATTTTGTATAACCTTTTTCCTTGGCTTCCAATCTCAGAAGAAACTACGAGCAAAACTTTTTAAATAGTTCAAAATGCCTTTCACAGAAATCTTGGTGTCTTACACAGAGACTAAGCAAGCAGGTACATCCCTGACCCAGCTGCTGTTCTGCCTGTGCTAAAGTCCAAGGGCATCTCACAGCCTGGGTAGCAACTCCAAATTATTCACTATTGAGAATGGCATTTTCAGAAGGACTTTGTAAAGGGTTAAACCTGCTGCTGTGGCAGACAATGGCAGGACTTCCATCCTCCCTTGGAGGCAGAGAGAAGTGACAAAGTGACATCAGATGGTGCTGACCGGGGTGGTGTGGCACGTTTCATCACCACGGGGCTAAAGAGAGAAGCACACAAGGGACTCCACCCCCGTAGTGCCTGAGTATCATCCTTGGGATATTTAAAGTTACGCTCTTTCTTCTTCTGAAACCTGCCAAATGTCTGACCTAATGTCTCAGGGAGTTTTGAAGTAATGAGGCAAATCAGAAAGTTGGAAGCTCCAGACTTTGCATCTCCTGAGCCAACCATCAGGTATAGCTCTTCCCTAATATTTCAGGCATGCTATGCTTCTTAAAATTAAAGATGCTTGGTTGGCTGTAATTTTTTTAATTCTTATCAAATTTCTCTCCTGTATTTTCCCTTTAATTTTCCTGTTGCTGTCAAAATTCATCATTTTCCAGCATGCCATCACATGCTTCATTAAAAAAATGTAACCAGAACAAATTGATCAAAATCTAAAGCAATATGGATACTGTTTTTTGGGCCAGTCTAAATCCCTGCTCTGGGTCTCTCTCCAGTAATTCCTAAACACCTTTCCTCATGCAGTCCTCCCCATGGTGCAAAGTGTTTGGGAAGGAGAATCCAGGGAAGAAGGAGCTGCTCCAAACTGAGGTATAAGCCCACAGATGAGAGTCCAGCCAGGTGCATGCTCCTTCCAGGATGGGAAACAGCTAAATCCACACCCATGGTGTAGCAGCTCAGAGGCTTCTAGTTGTCCCCACAGTGTCACCTTTGCTGGATCAGACCTGGAGCACTCAGCACTTTGCAGCACTGATTTTCCTTCCAGCACTGGAGAAGTTGGACATGCACCAAGGCCAGCTGGCTGTGAGTTTCCCAAAGGTATAAAACATTAATGTCTTATGGTGGTTCATGAGATATTAGTCCAAGGACTGCACTGAAATTGGCAGTGTCCCAAGGCTTGGTAGAGACTTTTTCTGGAATCACATTTACTTCAGAACACTGGTAACTTCCACATCTTTCATGCTCTTTTGACAAATCTGTCTCCATTTCATAAGAAAGTAAGAATGAATTTCATAATATCATTAGGAAGCAAGAGTGAATTAGTGAATAAACCCAGTGAATGAGACTGCAGAGGCATTTGTTCCTGGCCCATATATTGAGGCAGTGGCCAAGGCCAGGTGTTTGTTTCAGAGGGAGTAGCAATCTCGGAGAACAACATGTCGCCACCATGAACTAAATTTATGCCTGAAAGCTTTACTCCAACTATATGCACACACTCCTTAAAATAGAAGGTGTTTTTTTCCTCACAACTTGCTGAGTTTGGAGTTTTCACCTTGCTTTGGCAGTACAGTTTGGTTCCATAAGCAAAGCACACACTGGATGAAGAAGCATCTTCTGGAAAGTTGAATTTCAGTTTCACAAAAATCCTCTCAAACTGTGTGTCCAGAAATCCCTGAATTCACCCTTTGTGAACCAGCAAGCATTTTGATCACCTGAAGCCAGTACCTTTAAAGGAGCAAACCCTGGAAAGTTTAATTCAAAGCAAAGTTAATTCAGGAATTGCTGCTAGATTTCACAAGCAGTCTGGAAGAGAAACTCAGGGTAGAGTTTTAGTGCGAACATAAGAAGACTTTATTGGGTACTAGAAGTTACTTAGGAATTTCTGGCTGGCCCTTGGCCCACCATCATCTATTATACTGCTGTAATTTTGCATATATTTAGGTTAAACACTTCAACAAATATACACAAGAGGTACAGTTAGCCAATATTTTATTTGCTGATGGTGTTAATAAAAAATGTGTTAAAATTATTCATAAAGAGAAGTCTTTGAGCAGGTAGACAGTGTCACTAATCTGGGACAGGACGGCTGAACAGCACATTCTCTCCCCTGCTACTCACGAGAAAGCAGGGTAATGACTTATACAAAGTTTAATACATCCCCCTGGTGATGGAAAACTAGTTCTAGGCAATGGTCTGAAGAAACCCCAAGAGTCATATTATGACTAAAGAATGCATGATAATATCACCACAATAAAACCAAAAGCCACCAGATTATAAAGAATCAAAAATAATTGTAGAGATGGGAGATCTTGAAGAATCTACCCAGTAAAATCCAGGGGAGTGAGATCTCATGTCTTTATAACTCACTTCTGCTCTATTTCCTGCCTATATCTTGAAAAAGAGCTCTATTTTCCAAAACAATTGTACAATAAATCCCACCTTTTTTCCCCACTATGTTTCTGCTCTCCCCTTCCCCCACTTGGAAGAAGCAGAAAGGCTTTTGCAACAGAAAGAGTTCTTCCCATTTTAGCAGCCAGGTTTTTTATGAGAACATTTCATACCTTTTTAACATTTGGGTAACCCTTTGGCAACCACTCCCTACCTATCCCTTGCTACATGCACAGATCCCTTTTCTGTTTTTCTTTCATGAGTCTTAACACATAATTTTTAACCAGTGAGCTGAAATAATTTTTCAGTACTATATATATTAGCCTTATTTTAATCCTGTATTTACTTTCTTTGACTCCCACTGCTAATATTCTATAAATTATCATTTTTATAAAAGTACCACTTTGCAATTCCAAAGGCAGAGAGATCAGAGTTCTGCATCTCTTTGCCTCCTGAGCAGGTGCTCAGGTCTGTGCTGGCTCCCTGCTCACAAAGGCTGAAACCCTACTTGGGGATGCACCATTTGAGAGGAAGAGCAAACTTCAACCCCACAGAAGATCAGGGAGGGCTGAATCATTGCACATACCAAAAATCACAAACGTGGCTCACGTAATACAAGTGATGCATAAAACATAGAGTTCAAACCCAAACTGACTAAGAATTTTTGTTGATGCTGTGTATTGGGACCAATCTGTTGCAGAGGGAGAGAGGAGAAAAGATTGCAGAGTACAGGGGTGGTCTGACCCAGGAGAGAAATTAACTAGCCACCCAAAACCCATTATTAATGCCGATTTCCTGGAGCACCACCAAGGGCTAAATTTGTTACTGTCAGCAGAAGACAGCTGAGGAAATAACCAGCTGTTGGGAGACACTCGATGTGCAGCATGACCGATTACCATGGGAATCCAGCAAGACACAGGATCAAGGACAGCTGTGCTGCTTAATCCTCTCTGCTGAATATTTTAAAAATTTAAGCTGACTTGAGAGTAAAAGCAGAAAGCAGCAAACCACTGAGCTTTCCTTCCTTAGGCCTAAACAAGGAATGAACAATATTTTTATCTCACCCAGCAGATTAGGAGCAGGGTGGCAACTGGAATCCATGAGGTTGCACGAGGAAGAAACTGGCCTCAGGGCCGTGCTTTGGACTTCAGAGGATGGCACAGATCCTTCAGATGAAGCTGATGTTTCCCCACCAGAGAGTTTTATCAGTTTAGGCAGACTTAAGCACTGTTTCACAGAGCCACAACAACAGGGGAACTTGCAGCTTTTCCATGATAAGACCTCACAGCACATCTGGAACCATCACTGTAGATGTACAACATGTTGAAAGTTAGCCCTGCCAAGTAGGTGGTTGAAAGAATAAAAAGTGAAAGCCCTAATGCTGGTCACGGTCATCAATGTGTTTTTATTGAGGCAGTAAGTGTTTGCTTTACATTTACTGTTTCATAGATTATGTGGCAAAACTGCTGAACCAGAGGGATATCACAGCAGGTAACTGCAGTGAGGTCTGGGTCAAAACGAGGGATGCTTTTATGTAAAAAGTTTCAGGTATTAGACTGGAGATGTGGAAGTTCAAAATCTCCACCACTTCCCAAAGCAGGGCCTGACCTTCCTGTAAAATAATACTGCTCACAAAGAGCTAAATTAGAAGAAATGCAATAGCCGGGAGAGCAACATTAAAATGTAAGGAATATTACCAGCCTGCTGCCTTGTAACTGGCATCACATACCCTCCCAGAGGGAAGGAGGGAACTGATCTCCCAGGGAGGAGGGAGGCAGAAGGCAGATAGCTGCATTGTTGGGTGATCTACCCCCTCGTGAGCATGTCTGTAGCTTGAGGAAAGTCTGTCTTATTCACTGATGAGATACAAGAGGATTTTGCTTGGAAGCAAAAGGCATGGAAGGATTTTGATACACGGACATTGTAAAATATTAGCGATATTAAGAGTGTTATTTGTTGTCAGTTTAAAGTATGCAGCTTCTTTACATAACTACATAAATTACTTCATTATTCATATTTTTACAGCTAGATAAATATTTTAATCCCTGTTTATTGTCAGTAGCTTTAACTAACTGCTCTCTGTAATCCTTTTATAAATCTCACTTCTAATGCATTATATCTGATATAAATTTGAGCTTTCCACTGGTACTTTCAGTAATTTAGATTCTAGCTGCCTGCCATGATCTGCAGGCTGGATCAGTCCTTTTGCTGATCTTTTGAAGCCCCCCTGTTGCTGTTAATGAGCACAGAACTATTAAAGCATTTGAAGGAAAGTGGCTGAGAATTTGTAATATGTTATCCAATTTATTACCATGAGTAAATTTAGACCTACATCTTTTAATTCATTAAAGTAAGATGAATCCAACTCTAGAACTGGTTATTTGGAGCCAACAGGAGTTTTCCCTGTGATGCCAATAGGCACATTTGCTTCCTAATGCTCCAGATAGATGACTCAGAGGCCACTGATTCTACTGGAAGAGTCCCCATGGCACAGATATCCTTTGGATCAGAGAATGAGTGCACACAAAATGCCAAAACCCAGTAAAACTAACACTGAATTAACAAACCATTTGCAACACCTGTCAAGAACAGAATATTAATCTATAACATAACTGCCTCTAAAGATGAAATATTTTAGTGACACAAGAAACAAGAAAATATGAGAATTTTCTGTCACACTTTGATGCTTCACTTACCACAGTGATGAATCAAAATAATTGCCTGGTCCAGGATCTATTGATCCTTTACATGAACAGGTCTTTGAACCTCAAGTGAGTGCCTTGTTGCATCTCCTTACTTCTTGTATTTTAAATTGAAGGAGGGAAACACATTTAAATGCCATATTCTGCCAGGAGTGCTTCTTCTCCATGCACATTTTTAATTCATCTCTGTCATGACAATTGTTAGTACTCAGGCTGGGTTTCTCTCATCATTTTGATTCCCTGTGGTGGTCTGGAGAATTTTTCAACACATGAGAAAATTTTCCATGAGCCTCCTAAATTATTTAATACCCCCAGCTACAGAAAGCCTTTAGAGGGTTAGGAACCTCTGGCTGCTGGCAACTCAGCCCTGAATCCTCTCAGCTCAAGGGTTTTACTGTGGAAAATGTGCTCCTATAGGACCTTCTCTGTCCAGTTTCAATCAAGCCATGACATGCTTTTGCTCTGCTCAGTCCCTGCAGTGGTGCGTGCAGACAGGCAGCACTCCAGCCAAGCATCCCGAGTTTTGACATGATTTGGGTCCTCACCCCAAGCTCCAGTGAGTGCTGTGGTGTGATGCTTTTGGTTGCACTCCTTCTGTAAAACAAAGGCCTCCTGGTATTTTAAATGTTTGAGTAGAGAGGCATGTCTCTGAGTGTGGATTTTTGATGTGTTAGGATCTCATCAAAAAGAAGAGATGAAAGTAAAATGACCTTTGAGAGCTTTGATTTCCGAGGTGTAATTTCCATAGCAATCACAGAGGGGAGAGGTTTCTATATTTGAAAATCTGATTTTGGGGTAACTAAATTAATTATCAAATAGTGAGAAATAGGCAAATTTATGCAAACAATATTTCAAAATTCACTGGCCAGAACCAGAGCAATATAGCTGTAAAAACACTGCAAGAGGAGGGTATTGATTGCATTAACAGGGAATGATGCTGTGTAGCTGTACAGACTTCACTCTGAATATCTTATAAAGGACTTACAATCCAGCCAGATAATGTTCATGCTGTATTTTTTATCCAGCTCTGAGTTTAAAATATCCTTCCTCCAGAAAGAAAATTAAGGGATTTCAGATACACAGTTTGATTCACAGAAATAATAAGATAAAACTCCTGACTGGAGGTAAAAATCATGATATATTAAAACCATGAGAAAGTGTCCTTTGGAGGATTTGATATCAACACAAGATCTGAGCCTCTTATGAACCTCACAGGCTGGAGACGACTCAGGCAGAGACACACTTAGTCCAGCTGGGCAAGAAGGGAAGATCTGCAGATTACAGGGAAGGGAAGAGACATCATCCAGATTAAGTGAGAGCACAGGGCTTTCTTGGGAATTGCTTCAGGAGCCAAAGAAACACCTTGCTGCTGTGTTAGATGTTGGTCCTGACACTAGGTCTTCCCCAAAATATTTTCCTCTTCTTACACATCCTCTGCCACCTCTGGTGCCACTCTTTCTGCTCTTTTCCTACTTTCCAATACACCTTCACTCACCCCAAATCAGCTGCACACACATGTAGCAGCAACACAAGAGGTTGGTGGATCACCTGCAGCTTCCAGCAACACAGTGGTATCCATGTCCTCCTGAGCCATTGGATACACACAGGATGAGTCACCCAGCCTCTGTCAACACAGCTGCTTCACAAAAATAGGGACAGAATTTAATGGCACAGACCATAACTGAAAAAAACCCCAAACCTTTAGATATTTGAAGCCCATGCACAAGAGAGAGGGTGAAAGATGCTGCTGCTGGAAGAAAATCATTAAGTATGAGGGATTCTCAGCAATATCCATTCTGCCCCTTGCGACACCCTGCTCCTTTCCAATTACAACAGCATAACATCAATTTCTGGGCATTACTCCATGGGATGAGAAAGCTGTGAAAGACTGTGCATCATGCAGGAAAAATATGGGGTTTTAAACACAGTGTGCTAATCAAATCAATCTGTTGTACTTCCATCTCCCCAGTGAGGTGGTGGGAGGGCTGGTGGATGCTTAGCTCTGGGATCCTTTCCTGAACTCGCCAGCACAGACACATCCTCAGCCCTTCAGTTGCTGGGAAACCACCCAGAAATCCCTTTGATATCAGCTCCCAATCATTTTAATGAATAGATGACTCCAACAGCCCTCCTGCATCAAGACCTGGGAAGCTGTGACCAACCCTTCTATGACACTGGTGTGTGCCCTGGGACCTCACAGTGCTGTGGTGGGCAAGGGGAATGATCATGACAGTGATAAAATATTCTTAGCATGATGGACCCCAGACTGCCCCATCTGCACAACACACCAGCACTCCAGAGGCAGCAGGTTCAAGAAACAGCCTCTGCAAAAAACAATAATGAAAGTTCATTCTTTTCAACAACACAAGAGAAAGTGAGGAGACTTTTCAATAAAGTAACAGAGCCCTTAGGTTAACAGAGATTAACAGCAAAGAGGTTTATTAAGCGTGAATCATTTCCTCCTTATTGTCCTCAAACGCATTAGAGGGTGCTTTTCTTTTCTGTAAGCCAAATGTGTAACTGGCATTATTAGTTTCCTCCTCCTCTCTCCCTCTCATTTTGTTTTTAATTAGAGCATAAAGGGGGGGGTGGGGGGGAATGCATATTTGATATGAAGAAGAACTGGGGAGGGAGAATAATAATTCTGACTGTTTCAATTATTCCTACACAAGATGAGCCAGATTTCTGTAAGCTCAGCCTCCACAGTCGGCACCGGATCTGAGCCATGGCCAGTACTTGCTGTGCTCCAGAGATCCAGCCATCACCCAAGTGTGGAGTGGGTGCAGGGTTCTGCCTTGGGTTTTTCCCAGCGATGAAGCTGAACTCTTCCAAACCATTGGCCTCACTTGGACTTTATGTCTCTGGAAAAGGAAAACTTGTCATCAGCAAAGTGCTGCTTTAGGTTGAATGGCACTGTCTTTGCAATTTCGTACCATCAGGGAACCTTCCTGTGCTGAAGGAAACCATCCCCGAGCCTCACATATCTGTCACCTTCAGACTTTTGGCTTGATGTAGATGGAACTGTTTGCTCATCTTATTTGCTCTCTCGTGAACCTTCCTTTTTCTCCTTCTTCTCAGTACTCTTTCAAGGCTTCATCTCCCAAGCCAGTCTGTCATTCCCCTACCCAACTTGGGTAAAAGCAGTTCTGCTGCTGATGGGACATGTAGAGATCCCAGTCTCTTGTCCCAGGATGAACTGCACCCACTGGACCATATCACAAAATTACAGGCACAGACCTTGGGCCAGAGGATTGCTCTGCCTCTTTCTCCTTCCACCTCTAGTTTGGCAAAAACCTAAGATTAGACCTGATAAAGCTGCAATAACCTTTGAAAACCAATTTAGTTTCCATCATTCAACAAATACTTAAGGAGTGTTTTTGTGCAGAATGTACTTAAATGCAATTATTATTCCTGACTAATATATTTCAGGTGGTACCTGGTGTTTGCAAAACACTGTCACATATGTATCTATGGAAACCACAAGATATAAACGCCGTATCACCATGGCTCCCTCAGTTAATTCCATATCATTTTGCCAATATATTTACTCCAGCAACTCAAAAGTTTAATTCCAGATTGGTTTCATTGATAAACATGACTTTATGGCAAAAGCATTTTTCCAAAGTGGGTGTTACACTGACAACCACTTCCAACCTGATCTCTTAACCAGTAAGTTTTTCAAAATGTGCATTTGCAAAGGCAGTGAGGAGCATGCTGAGAAGGGGGTTGGATCACTCTGATGCTTATTGTAACACAGGAGGAGATGAGGCTGATACTTCTACAACTGCAAAAGAAAGGTATGAGTGCAAAACACTAAGCACTCCAGCTCCATCACTGGCAGGAGCAGCCTCTCTACCACCCCTGAAAGGCAGTCAGCAAAGCCTGTATGGAGACAGGCACACTCTTCCCATGCCCTCCCCAGCCTGCTGAAGGTCCTGCATGTCGGTATTTTGGAGCAAGGTGGTTGGCTGCGTTCAAGAATTACATGTGACAAATGAATTTGTCTCAGCTGTGGACTCGGCATGCACACAGCCCACTAAATCATTTCGGGAGCTGTCTCTAATTAAATCTAAGCAAATACAGACATGGATTACACAAATCCAGACCTCCAAGAAAGATGAGAACTTGTAGCTCCTTCACAAGTTTAAATCTCTCCCTCTTTTACAGAAGCCTGAACACCTTGTCAATCCTCTTAAATATAAGCTATACAAGTTCTGAGGCAACACACTTGCAGGAGGTAGTTTATCTCAAGCACACAATTCATTCTGAATGGTATTAATTTTCTCCCACAGAGAGTGCTGCAGCTGTTTCCACCTACCAATACCTGTGTGCTCCACATCTCACTGGGGAAGAGAAGGATGTTATCCGGAGATGTGCTGTCAGCTGCATTTCAGTCCCCAGAGCTGCACTCTTTCCCTGCCATTACAAGGTCTACCCAGGTAGATAAAGCTTTGCTGCCACCAGTGAGATTCTGAACTCAGAGAGCTCACAAAATTGAACTTTAGGGAAGAGATAGCAAAGAGGATTACAAAGAACAGGTTCAGTTACCTCAACCAGAAATTGGAAATCTTTCCCCTTGGTTGCTCCCTTGTTACCTGCAGAACTGCCACCTTCAGCAGGGGAGGAGCCAGGACAGTTTTTCCCTGTTCAGGCAGCCAAGCATTGTAGTCATACTACAGGGTAGAAACTTTGCTGGTGTTCCCATTCCCTGGATGCAAGAAGGGATGGAAAAGGTGGCAAAGACTATGCAACTTGCTGTCAGAGTAATGGAAACATCTGACTTTAAAATAATAATAATAAAGAACACAGAGTACAGTACTCCCTGAAAACCAATAACTTGCACCCTCTATCTATCATATGCAAGCTCCACATGAGAGAAAAGCTTAATGTCAGAGGCAGGATTTCTGCCAACTCTGACCACATTTGAAAAGGTCCCAGAGCTGCTTATGGGTCTCAGGCAGTCCCAAAGATGAGCTGGTTTTACCTCCTTGGGAGCAAGACTGTAAAACCTGGCTTTCAACAGCATGTATAAGCATGGGTGTCCTGTGACATTTTGGGAGGTGATGCCAGCACAAAGTGGGATATTTCAAATACAGCCAAAACACTCTATGTGCAGAGCAGGAGGATCCTGAGAGAAAAAGCACAGACTTGGTAACATCTCCTTATTCTGCTGGGTGTTCCAGGGAAGGAGGTGGAAGGGGTCAGTTTGTTCTGTCCTTCACCTCCATCTCCTTTATTCTTGCCTTACATCAAAGATCTCCTTCAGAATGAAGTTTCCTGCTTTAAAAACTAGATATCTGCCAAATCAGAAATCTGTTACTTCCCTTAAAACCAGCTAAAGATTGAGCCTGGTGGGCTTCTGCACTGCAATGACATTTAGGGATGTGGCACAGCAAATACTGGGAGCACTTTGGTAAACAACTGATTTGTTGCACTGTATTTATGCAGCTAAGTCAGATGAAGGCTATGCTTCCTAAAATGGTGTCTTCCACCATCCCTTGTATGTTTACTGTCTCAATCCAATTTAATTCATCCATTTGATTTGTAAATGGACAAAGCCTGCAGAATTGGCAAATTAGAGTTTGCCCGGCAAAAACTAAAGTCCTCATTTTGTGTAATAAAAGGCTTAAAAGCATGCAAGCAAAACACAATGTAATTGGGAGGACTATGAAACCCAGACATTACTGATGTGCAATGGACTTAGAGTTAGAAGTTTCTGCAACATTTGATAGACAAAAATTCACTTATCATACTGTTAAGGTCTAATGAATATGAAGGCAACTTCAGAAACGCCAGAACACATAGGTGGTCTTAAAGCATTATTCTTTGAAGATGACTTTGATGCTTTTCTAGACAGAATAATTTTTCTGCATAGTATTTGATGTTGATTTGATGTGCAAAACACAACCATCACATTAAGAGCTGAGTCTCAGCACTGAGGAGAATTCCTCCTACCTGTGACCTTTTGATATTCTGTAGATGATGGACATCAGACAACTCTCTCCACCCCATCCTTCAGCTATGGACCCTCATCTAAAATTCGATAACTAATCACACCCATTCAACCTCTAGTCCACCTCCCCAGCAGAGTGCACATTTAAATATTGTTCTCCTTCACTTCTCTTAGTTCAGAATAGTCCAGTCTTTATCATAAGACAGAGAGACACGAATTTAAGTCCTTGAGATTTCCTCTCAGACATATCCCAGAGCCTCACTGGTTATACAGGCAGAGACTGGCCTGAATTTCAAATAATTTCAAATAATGGTTATTATTGGGTTTATGAGCATCTGTTTTGCCCAATGTGGGATGTGGGGGGCTGCCAATGCACCTGCTGGCTGTATCCCATGGGAAAAAGCTGCATATGGCATGTTCTGATTTGAATATCTTAATGGCAAGGAATAAATTTCTTTTCCAATTACAGGATGGGCTTTACAAGGTAACTTATTTTCACCTAAGGCTTCTAAGCCCCCTTTGGAGAAGCAGAAAATCACATCCAGGACTCTCAATCACCAAACCATGGCATTAAGCACAGGGAAGGGGCTGCTCCAAGGCAGAAGTGTGTGCAGGCTCACAATCGTTCTCCTGACCATCCCCAGCACACTTTGGTTTTGCAGACTGGTGCCAGGCCATGCACCCCATCTATCAAACATCACTTCTCTGTGTGCCCCCAGACCACCTGGATGGGACAACACACTGCTCTCTGAGCTCATCTCATACACACCTGCCTCTGCACTGACAACCTGTTTCCCTTTTATTAGCTCCTTCTTCATCAGTTTTCTCTTTCATTCCTTTGATTTTAACTGTACCACACCACCGTCCCCTCTGCAGTGCCTTCCTACCCCTCCCAACACCCCTCTCCGAATAGGAAGGATCCAGATTGCACATCTCCAGCCCAGGTCTGAGCACCAGGACTCCGAAGGCAGCCCACTCTCCAGGGATCGAGCTGAGCATTCCCTGCCGAGCGTCGCCACCTGCAGCCCAGCCCAGCTGCTCCCGGGCTGCCCCGGAGGGAGCTTGGTTATAAAAGCTTCGGGAGCAGCAGGCTGAGGTGCTTGATGGATAGCCCTCCTCGCTGCTTTGGCCTCTGTGGTCTCACACTGGAGACGAGAAGAGTGATCTCATATTAGAGACACGATGACTCAACTGCTGAAGTTAATTCAGCCCCACGCTATTAGTGCAATAGTTAAACATTTTCACCAGCACTAAAACTGACGATGATGATGATGCATTTGTGTCCAGCAGCACCATACGAGTAGTGTAAGACCCGAGCTTTGCAGAAACTGCATTTGAATAGCTATTTCCATAGCAGAGTTTAAAGCTAAGTCCTGACCGTCAGTGTACGGGTGATATTTTTATGGATTTTTGCAAAAGAAAACAAGAGTGCTATTCCAAGAAAATAACAAAGTCATGACTACATTGTACACTAAGAGAAGGTGAGGAATAAAGTCCCTGTTGGCTGCTAAACCTGATTTAAAGCTCCCTTTTTTATTTAATCACCCTAATAAAAGGCAGAAGCACTAAGGACTGGTGTCTTCTAGTGAATCTTTCCTGTGACCACCACCTCCTCCAGCCCTTTGGTGAGGTCAGCCCAGTCCTGGAGGAGGTGACAGAGGCAAACTCTGCAGCTTGTTAGAGCAAGATCTCCTTCATGCACAGTTGGAGCTGATCTGGTGCACTACAAACACAGCCACGTGGCTCCCCCAGCTTCTGTCGGTGGGAGAGGTGGCCGTGGGAGGTAACACTGCAACTATCATAACACAAATGTTCAAAATTAGGAGATAATTTTAGCACCAGCATTAAAAAACCCAACAACCTATCTTTCCTCTCTAGAGTTTACATGATAAGAAAATACCATGGTTGCCTGTGTTAAAAGTCAAGATAAGTCCAAATGCAATCAGGTTTAAATTTCTATTTGAGTTATCTTTTGGTACTTTGAACTGGTTCAGAAATTGATTGGATTGGGAGCTCTTAATTGACAGGAAAAGAGAAACAGATGTCATTAAAAGCCTACAGCAAAGCCTTACTTACTTTGTATTTAAACTTAAACTTTTCATGCCTTTATCTTTAAAATAACATTTCCAAAAATTACTTTTCCCTAAATAAAGTGCTGAGGATTTTTTGCTTGGTATCAATCACTGCCTGGTTATATCACTGGGATCAAAATCTAGTGTTTCATTTTTGTTTTGAAACAGTGGTGTGATATCTAGAGAAAGGTTCTCTTTACAGAAAGAGCCCTAACATCCACCCTCAGAGAGATACAGTTAGCACATCTGGCTGCACATGGAATAACACCATCAGATCTCCCATGTGCACAGCAGCTGATTTTCCTGGCCATCAGCAGCTCCTGGGGTGTTTCCTAAAACATTTTATTCTGGCAGAGAACAATTTAGAGAGGAAAAAATTAACCAGCAGCATTTGAGAATAAACACACTTTGCAGAGGTATACAACACCCTGAAGCACCATATGACACTGCACCACACTGAACTGCCCAAGCCCCTCTCAGGACCTAATAAGCAGTACCTTGAGTTTATTCTGTGCTAAGCAAGCTAAAGAAGCAACTATGCAGAGTGAGCATCTTGTCTCAGTCACCACTAGACACATCATATTCTCTATCATCTATATACATCTATCCTCTATCAAAGACTAATTAAGATGTTAAAATTTGATCCTGGGGGTGGGAAGGATGAAGAGCACTTAGACAGCAAGAAGCAGAATTAAACTAGGAGTTTTTTCTCAGAGAGAGGAGCCTCGAGGATCCCTACAAGACCATCTGTTGTATGCATTTCCTGAGGGGCTGGGAGCAGAGAGCAATGAGCAGCAAGACAGCCACATTTGAAGGAGACACTGCTGTTCAGATTACTCCAGATCCCTGCTTTGCTTGAGGTAGTTGGTCCACTGGAGTAAAACTGGGTATCTAAAACTACAGTCACTTCCCTTCTACTGCCAGTGAAGCCCATTTCTGTGAGCCTCATGCCGCCCCTCTCAGGGGACAGGGAAAGCCACAGCAGGGCTAAGAGTGTGTAGCATAAAAGCAGGGACCAGAGCTTCAAACACTTGGATTTTAGTACTTGATATTAGGGTTTGGGGTTTTTTCTCATGAAAAAGATCTCCTAGGAGAAGGTTTCCTCTACCTCTTCCATATATTCTCTTATAAAATACTACAGGCATTCACACAAATTTATTCCTCTACATTAAGCTCCTCAAGACACTATTTAAGAGGCAAAATCTTCACAAGTAAAATAGTTACATTCATACATTAAATATGATGAAACACAAAGCACATATGAGATACCTGTGAAATATTTATGGGCACATTTATTTTCTTGTAAATACTTCCTCCATTAAGATTCTGGCTTGATCTTTTGTATAAGATGCCATTTTGCTGTGAAGTGCAGTCACTGGAGAATGGAAAATATCATTTTTCTCTCAGTTAAGAGGATGATGATGATGCCCAATGCATCAATGAAATTTCAGTCTATGTTAGCATCACTGATGGAAGAGGAAATTGGATTCCACTAGCTAATCCATTGTTAATGATTTCACTTCATAAATACACTTAGGTTTCATTATAACTTCTTGATGTTGGAAATGGTTTAAGCTTTGGGAAAAATATTCTTGGAAGAATCAATTATCAGCATGGCACCTTCTAATATTTTGATTTATTGATTTTTCACAGGTAAGAGACCTCAAACCCAAGCTTGGCTGGAAGAGATCAAACAAGTGCCATTGCCTCAACCTCCTGGCAGCAAACAGGGCAAGTTTTCAAAGACTTAAATCCCATCTATGGGGAAGGCCCAGTGTACTGCCATTTCACAGAATGGAAACTCTTCATTATCTTCATTAGTTCTTGAACAGCAGGCACCACAAGCTTCTCACAACAATGTGGCTTTGAAGCAAAACCCTCACGCCAGGGACCTGTGCCAGCAGGACACGGGTGATAATGTGATACCATAGTAGAGATGTACCCAGGCACGAGTTATTAACCTCCTCTGGTATTCCTCCCTGGTTTGACTTGAAGGCCTCCATTCCTGTTCTTCATCTCATTGTTTAGGCTGTTATGATTTGTTGCAGCAGTAAGTTCTGCACATATACTTAGAGATACATTTTAGACATATGTTAAATAGGAGGAGATAAATAGGAGGGTGTCTGAGCAGTGAGTCAGGACCTCACCACACTCCCACTAAACATCACACCACAATAAAGGTCCTACTCCTCCCCATTTCACTTCTCTGTCTTAACAGTCTGTCAGACGTTCACAGCAGTAAAGCATCATCTCCTCTAAGTCATGCTGGGAAGGTCCTTAGAGGGCTGATATCTCCCTGGAAGAGTTAGCCACTCATAACATGAGCCTGTGAGGAGCATAAGCTCCTCTAGCCAACTGGAAAATATTAAATAACCAGATAAGACATAAAGGCAAATTCAGTACAAGGTAGAAAATGGAATTGCCCAGGAATATGGCTTATAAACAAATATTGACCCCTAGGGCTTTGCTCTGGTCAGAGCTGTTGAGACCCTTAGGGGTTTGCAGCAGAGACTGCCAAGAATAAGGCTCCATGCTGGAAGAGCTTGAAGGGAAAAGCAGGTAATACACAGTGCAGAATTTTCAAGCACAAAATAAAGTTTCCCATTTCCTACCCAGCTCCACAGGAGATTTTTCAGTATTATGCATTGCTTGAATTTTAGAATGGTTCAAGTAAATAGATCACAAATAGCAAAGGAAATGTGTTTCAATAACACAGGTGTCCACATGAATATATGCATGAATCCTGGCATGTATTTTTATTTTGCTAAGAATTGAAAAGTTGCCCTCTGGCATCTCTCATTGTTGTTTGCTGTAAATTTCAGATGAAAATGCAAACATGAAAGGACACAAAACTCATTGGTAATCCTGAAGAAACACTGCAACAGCCCAAAAGGCTGAGATTACCAGAATCTGCCTGAAGTATCCTTATGCCAATAATTAAGCAGCAGTTGGACAGCTCATCATTCTAGAGTAACATTCATACTGCTCTAGGTAATCTCTAATCTGCTTCTTTTGACACTCCTTGCATTGTGTCTGCATTTATTAAACAGAATATGGTACCAGAGACAGGGAAATGCTATTTTAGAAGTAGCTAAATGACTAAACTATTTGTTTGACAATCCAGAAAGAAGCAGAGTTCTAAGCTTTCCCAAAGAATATCAAGTGCTTCAGGTATAAGACAGCATCTGGATTCCCTGTGGAAACATTGATCTGTTGGGGGTGTCAGAAGCAAAGAGACTGAAATACACACAACTCTACAGTAAGTCCAATTCAGCCCCTTGCAGCTGGGGAATCCTGGATGCTAAATCATTCTGCCAGAACACACTCCACCAGAAAAATTACTGTACTTGGTCACATTTTAGTTTTGTTCGACAATTCACTGCTCAGCATAACTTTTGTAATGCTACCAGTGGTCTAAGAAATTCTGTATTTGCTTGAGCAATGGTCATGGCTTCTTCCCCTCACACGAATCTTGCCATTACTGGAATAGAGTTGAATAACTGATTTCGACTCACAGGCATTTGCAGACAGACTGATGTTTGCTCCATGTTCTCTCCATGCTTGTATTGTGCATATTTATGTGGTGTTTCCACTGATGCAACCAGGGGTCAGGTGGTAGAAAAAGGGTAACTTACTATCATTTTCCACATCCTTCCTGAACTGTAATGGAGATAAAATGTGAACAGTATGGATAATGAAACTAAAAGAAATTTTAAATATTTTAAACCAAACACAGTTTTAGCTATGGACCTCACATTTTGGCCACAAACAGCAGTGAAATGCCTGGCTCCTTGAGGTATCAGACCACAGCTAAAAATCTGTGAAGATATACGTGTAAAATTGCCTCATTACCTACATTTTGCTTTCATATCTGTTTTACAGCTATTAACTTCTCTGACAGTGATACTTGCTGAGATTAATTTTCGAGCAGCAAAGAGCTAATGTGCTCTTTTCTCTCTTCAGCTGGGCAACCACAGCTCCCAGGTCATGATGCCTCTTTACTCTGCTGCAGGGAACTGTGCTATAATGAAGAAAAGTCCTTCTCTACAAGGATACAGCAAAGGAAGCACTCAGGGAGCTTTACCAAATGAAACCAACTTCAATTTCTGCTCTTAAAAAGCTTGTCTCCTGCAAGGTTGCTATTCATTAAATAACTTGTTCTGCTTGCTCAACAAAGTAGATATTCTCTTCCTCCATGCACTGTATTTCTTTAAGATGGATATACTACCACCCACACCTGGTACCCCTCTTACCTACCCTTCCAGAGCTACTCAGGGAGCAGACCTAACCCAGGCAAGTTCCCATAATCATCATGGTCCTGATACCTCTCCAAGCTGACTCCAGACTGGATTGAGCCACTGACCTCCTGCAGCTGGTGATACAGGCAAACAAACCCAAGTCACTGCTGCTCTGCTGAAGAGTAATGCTGCTACTTCTGGCTACATATATCCCTTATTTTGGCCTGAATGAGCATGTTACCTTAATCAGCTGCCTCTGCTAATCCAACCCATTTTAACTGAAAAAGAGTGGAAATTATGACAAATACAGAGTGTGAGAGCTGCCATGGGGAGATGGCTGTGAGTGGCTGGAACAGGAGGGGTTAAGTAGATCTAAGTGAAAAACTTGTGGAAATGGGCAAAGTGGAAAGAACTACTTAGAACATGAACACCACGGTGTAGCATTGCTCTTGTGCAGTGCCCTTAGACTAGCACCAAGAAAAGCATCCTGATAGATTAGAATGGCAGGAATTTTTTATTATTATTATTTTTTTTATGTAAGTCAACTTTTTTCCCTGCACAGGAGTGGCTCTGTGTGAAAATTCTGTGTGGCCACCTCTCCCAGCACACACCGCACCAGTAACGACCACTCCTTTAATCCCAGCATGTGAAGCAGTGTAGCTGTGGAGAAAGAAGCACAGAGGCAATACCAAACAGCAAAGATCTGCACAAGGAATTTAGTAGTAGTTCAAACATCTCATTAATTTAATTTATAGGGAAAAGCTGTCAGCCTTAATTTTAGTTAAACACTGAACCACAGGTGAACCTTGCACCTGTGAACACTGCAAAGAGAAAAGCTCTGAATTTTCTCATCCAGCACCCCGTGGCCTTATTAACCCATGCCAGAAAGGTGGGGGGAAACCGGCACAATAACTTCTTGGGAAGCAGGACTTTCCTAAGCAGTAGCACATTTGCAAGCTATGTGTTTGCAGCAGAAACATGACAGTAGCTGAGTTTCCACAATGTCATAGATGGCAAAGAAGCAAAGCGGCCGCAGCTGAAGGGTGGAAGCTGCTCTTTCTGAGCTGTCTGGAGTACCAGCTCTCTGCTACACGTGGCACTCAGACCTTGCAGTTTTTACAGTTTTCCCTTCATGCCTAAGGTCCATCAGTTTGTAACTGCAGCACAGGTGGGATTACAGGAGCTTTAACACCTACCGTTCTGCCCTGTTAAACCCCTCACATCTGTAAATATATCTTGGTGGGCTTGCAGTGAGGGTTGCATTTGTATTTCTCTCCTTTCTAAATGAGAGACAAGGCATTGCACAACCAGAAGTTTCCTGGGCTTGTGTTTGGCTGGAGAAAGGCTAAAAAGCACATCCCAGAGAGCCACAAGTTCCTACTGGAAAGCTGTCTGTGGCCACGAGTGGGTGTGATGGAGACTTCTCCCTCCAACCAGCTCTTGCTCAAATCACAGCAGCCTGGGCACATCCCTCAACTGCAGATTCAGCTTCTTCAAGTCTCCCGCTGAAAAAGAATGTGAACCTGATAAGGAGGGATGAGCAATACATACACTGTAAAAGCTCTTTTCCAGGGCCAAACTCCTTTCCCAAGGCTGGGCCAGCAGGCAGATGCTATCCAGCATCAAAATGGGAAGGATGCTGCTGCCTGAGTGAGCTATTTGCACAAAAGTGCTGCTGGTGCAGTGATTTCTGTGGCTGCCTGCACTCCCTGATTAATTTTGAGCAAACCAGCTGGAACACAACACCATCTGCAAACAGCCATACTGGTGGAAGATGTCTGTGTCCCTGAAATGTGACAAAAAGTAATCCTCCGAATTTTGAGATGGCATGGCCTTTTTTCTCAGTGTTTGTAAGTCTCTGCTTTGAAAGCAAGATAAAAATCCAGTATGTTTCTCAAGAGCACTTGTTATGTGCCTGTCACGTCTAGCCTGATGCTCCCCTTACATGACCAGCCTCATGCAGGGAACAAATGAGCCCTCAGCACTGGAGGTGGAACAAGGGCATGGAAATCCCCTCCCTGCCTGTCTTCTGCTTGTCCCCTGCCAGGGTCTTGCCAGCTTATGCACCAAGTACTCAATGCAATACTCCCCCTACACTGCAGCATAAAACCTCTTTCTGCATTTCAGCTGTACATGTCTCTCCCATCCTCCTTACTCGGCACTTTGTTTTAAGAGCGCATCCTCCACAGCAATTTCACAGGTTTCTATTCCTAGCTTCAGGAGAGGGAAGGGACAATCTAATAATATTAGTGAATAATGCTCTGCTAAGAAGTCTGTCTTTTATTTAAAAAATACCTTAGAAAAAGTGAAAAGGGTGCGTCACTGCAGACTGTAACAAATGTGGTAAGTGATAGATATAGGACCATATTCCCAGGCACATGGTTGACACCAGGGAAAAAAACATAGTATTATAGTTTAAAAGAGCAGAGAGTCTACAAAACAGATCAACTGGCAACTGACAACCTGAAAAGTGAACCTTGTTGAAAAGCACATTTGGCCTTTACTTTCCTTTGAACATACTCCCACCTGTTTCCTGGGATTGTCTTAGGTGTTGAGACCCACTCACCAAAGTATATCAGAATGAACAACACTGGCAAATGAGACTTGCAATGACTTTTGGGCTGGTTGGCACAAGTCTTTTCCACGTGATTCATGCTTCTGCCTGAGCCTTCCCATTGGAAAACAATTCAATCCCTGCCTGAACCACACAGCAATCAGCCAACTCACATTCAAACCCAGGGTAATCAGCACAACGGGTTTGCAAAGAATTACTCTGAAGCAACAGGGGACCTGATAAAATGGTGATGGAAGGAAACAGCATCTCAAAGGGATGTCATCAGAGTTCATATTGAAGCGGAGGGAGGGGGGGAGGTAATAGGGGAAAAATATTATTAAATTGCAACTGATACCTTTGGGGTGAATGTAGAGCTGGTTCTTTATTATTTCCAGGAGCAACATTCAATGCTTAGACTACAGTAGGGAGATAAAGGCAACAAAGCAGGTCACTTCAGTTTTGACAAAACACACTGATCACTCTGTAGGTGCAGGGAACAGAGTGATATGGAGAAGGGGGCCCTTGTGCTCCATTTGCCCACCAGAGCCCCAGAGCACTGCTGGGACTCCCCAGCACAAAGCACTAGTGCTGTGGCTCCTCTGCACCAGCTCTTCCCCTAAAGAAAAAAAAGCTCTTCCCTGTCTCGTATTTGGGATGAGCAACATCAATTTCTTCCATGAATTCGATCAGGAACAAGGCAGACAATGCAGGAGCTGACAGACTGGTTTCTCCGACGAGTGCATGCCAGGAGACATAATTAACAAGGAAAATGAAGAAATAGGAGATTTTTTTTTCAATTATTTCTGTGTTTCTATTAAATATTCCTCCTCCACCCTAAGTGAAGGGAAACTGCCCACCCACAAACCACCTCCTCAATAGCTGAGACTGTTGCACACCAGCATCATCAGGAGTTTGCTGCACATGTGTATAGCAGATGGGTATTTATTGCCCTGGGCTAATGGGAGCTTCTTGGGCCCTCACAGCTGATGCTGCTGGGCCAGAAGTGCTGGTGTCATGCTCTGTTGTCCAGGCAGGGAAGAAGCCTGCTCCTGCTGCCGTTCCCTGCTTTCACACTGACTTTTGAGTCCTTTTCACAAATCACAAGAAATTTTCTGGGTGAGGAAAAGGGCAGCTTTCCTAAGGTGGAGGAAGTGTTAAAGGGAAAAAAGAAATTAACTTAAGATGAACAGCAGCAATAAAGTTTGAAAAATGACTGGGAAAAATCCAGTTGCTGTAATAAAGCCATGGCTTCCTGAGGAATTGCTGACAGAGCCATCTACAGCTCACAGAGCTGGGTGGCACAGTGGCCACATCACAGCAGCCTGGGCCAGTGGCAGGGACCAGCCTGACACAGCCCACTTGGGTCTCGACTCCCTGCACAGCCAAGTGTGGGAACATCTTCCCAATGCAAATTATATTAGGTCTATTACTTTGTAACATCAAGGGGAAAGATGAAAAAAAAGTAAATCTGTGGCACAAAGGAAAGAATAAGAGGCTGATAAATAATACATAAAACAAGAAGCAGATATTTCTTGTAGCCTTTTAAAATAACTCTTACGTGGGTATAATATACCATAAATATCAAAGCTGCAGTGCAGCCCTTATATGACAAGTCACAGACTAGTCAGAAAACACTTTCTGAGATCTGAATCATGGCCACTTATATATTCACTTTCATTAAGGGGAAAAAAATGCGAGAAAAATTAATAGCATCTCTCAGCAGAAAGTTATTTCTAGTCTTCTGCTTTGCAAAGGGAACTGTCATGTCATTATTTTGGTGGGTGTAATGGCACATGCTGTACCGACCATATGTAATCAGAGAATTAAATGCTGGCTCAGATATGAAGACATAATGAGATACACACATTTTTTTAATGAGAAAAATGATTGAAAATAAAACCCAGTACAGTGCAAAACACAGATGTCTCTGGCGTGAGAAAACTTTCTGGAAATGTAGATTCTAAGTTGCCATTGTTGCAATTACTGAAGACTCTTTTAGCTGCAAGTTGCTACTTCTAACTTTTTCCCAAAAAAGGTTTGTACAAGATGCACAAGCCACTGCCAGTGGTGAACTGGTGAAACTTACCTGGGACAACCTGCTTGTGATATTGGAGACTTGTGTATAGCTTGGATTGGAGAGCACTCCCATGCAGGGAGGGATGTGGGACCATAAAGAGAGTAGAGTCCTTTCTTATTGAGGAAGGGCTTACAGAGACAGAGACGGCATTCCCAAGTGCTCCTAACCGGTTACATGAATCCAAATTCAATCAGGGAGCCACACAGCCCTAGCTTCCATGCAGGAAACCTTCTGCCCTTGCCAAGGAGGACGCAACAGACACAGGCAGGCAGGAGATGTACTCTCAGCCTCCACAATGCCACCACCCTTCTCTACCTCACCATCCCCACCTGAAAAGCAGGCACAGCTCCAGCGATCCTATACTGCTGGGTGAAAAGCTCTGCCAAACTGGTGAGTGCTAGAAACAGTCTCTACCGCTGATTTTAGTTCAGTGGACAGGCCACTGAGACCCTCTTCTAGTGGGTTTTTCATCCTCTCCCCCTTCGATGCTTTCTGCCCTGTTCAGTCTCCCTGCCTGAGTCTCTCTTTATTCTATGGGAAATTCCTGCCTGCAGAGCCCCTCTGTGGTTCCCACCTTACACAGCCATTTCCCCTGGAGCTCATTTTGCATCTGACTGCTGAAAAGGAAAGAGGTAAGTAAAGAGTTATGGAAGGAGAGCAATGATGAGCAGGCACTTCCCACACTTGGCTGCGGGTGGGGGCTCCACGGCCGTGCCAGCAGCACAAGCTCATAAAACCCAAGGAGAGAACATGCTGTACTCTCCAGCACTCACAGCACACACAAGGATTGATCCGTTTGTGTAACATGGAGCTGAGCAGCGGCTGCTCCAGCCCAGGGACACGTCACCACCAGCAGCTGGTACAATGAGCTTCCCTCCAAACCCACTGCTCTAACATCATCTGGAGACTTCTGCCAGCTTCAAAGGCTCCTTTTCTTCAAGAACACATTGCTTCACTTGTCATTTTTCTCCCTAAACCATGTTATGTTACCTTCATTTTGGAGAAGGGTACTAAAAATACATATTATGTTCTTTTCAGTTGGGCAGAGAGCAAATACAATAGTACTTATTGTTGGCTGCAGAACTCCGATTTTTTAGCTAGTCCTGGAATTTTACCACTTCAAAGTGATCCCTGGAGGGGTGTTTATTGGAGGATCCTGAACTCATCTCTGGCTGTAACTGGCTCTGTCTAGCTATCACAAGCCACATGTGGCTTCAAAGTGCCTCTGATAGCAGTCTTCTGAACAATGTAATCCATAAGTTTATATTAAATATTTATACAACACTACTTTGTGCTCTTCTTGGTTTAATTTGTCTTTAAAACCTACCCCAACGTATTAGCAAAGTTCATTACTTAACATTGCTGGTACCATTTAGTATGAATGGTCTTCTAAGCCAACAAGCCTGTCTGCATAGGCCACCTTATGATAGCAAAATGGCAAAATCCTGCCTTGACTCATGCCAAGCAGGAATGGGGAACATAAGCAAACTTTGGAGCTGTGATCAAATCAGCACACTAATTCCAGGCAGGAGTACAGTTCTTCAGAAATTTGATATGAAGAAAGGCAAGTGCAGTTTCCAAAGAGGAGGAAGACTGTTCTGGCAGACAGAAGTGTTAGGTTGTTGTTTTTCCAAGAAATCTTACGATATTTCAAATTCAATAATGAATTCTGGAAACTATAGTATGAAATTCTCCAACTAAAATGGAAGGAAAGTGTTAGAAGTTAAAACATAGCAATACAGTCAGACCTGGCATTTTGGCTTGTTGGTCTGAGTTGAAATGAAAAGCAGCCCAAGAAATTTTGGCAACTCCAAACCATTTTGCAGATTTATAGTTTCAATAAAAACACTGTTGTGTGAGGCAGAAAGCTTCGATTTCAATTTAGAGTAATCTTGTTGCCTGTCACAGGTGCAAGAATCACCAGACACATGAGGTGGACACCATCTCCCACACCCAATAGTGTCGTTTATAACTGAGAAATTCATCAGGTGGGAAACACACGAGCATCTCGAATATTCCTGCAGGAGGACCTGCAGGCAGTGGGGGGAAAACCTGCATCAGTATGGATAGAGCCATTTGGGAAAGCGAAGACAGATTTCTCCAGAAACATCTACCAAGTTTTAGCACCACTTTTTTCCACAAAAGGTTCTCTGGTCCATTTTTCCCACTGCATCAGATTGAAAATTTCTGAAAAGAAATTCTGAAATGACAGAGGACTGCATAAAAAGCCAAATTAAATCAAGAAAAAAGAGAAGAGGCATTTATGCAACAACCAGCGCAGTAAGAATTTACCAGTGAATGAACTCAGAGTGTAAATCTGGAACACTCAGTCCCAAGCAACAGCAAGGCAAGGACTGACTCAGCTACAGGCACCTTTCAGGAAGAAGAAGCAGATGCCAAACAGTTGGAACAAACAGCAAGGAAATGATGCTAGGACATTGTATTAAGGGCCAGGAGCCAGATGTAGGGCTCTAAGCTGTCTTGGAACAGGCTAGGACTTCCAAGAAGAAGAGAAACAGGTTTTTTTAAGCATAACTCCTCGCGAGTGTGAAGAAAACAAATTTTTAATCTTAGCTGCAAATACTCACTTTCAGCCTCTGTTCCTCCAAAAGGGAATAACAAGGCATTTGGGAAAAAAATTCAAATGGCTGAAAAGCTAACATTCAGAGGTAGTTTTATATAGACTAGCTCATTAAGATAGGTTCAGTAGAATCCCTTGTCTCTTCTACCCCTTGTGTCATTTGCTCTAGCCTATATATTTTATCATCTGTATCAGATGATTCAACCTGTGTTGTTGAATTTATTACTCCAATTAGTATTAGTTTTCCCGCCAATTTTTATCTTGTACTTTACATCTGATAGGATCCACTTTTGGTGTTCACAGAGAACAGTGTCCATCACCCCAGACTGCTCTCTGTACTGTAACAGAGTCAACAGCAACTCTCTGCTGTAGGTGGTTTTCCTGATGGAGCTTTCAGTGGTTTGGAAAAATTCCCCACCACTCTGGATTTATATACATTGTTGTAATCACACACATTTTAATGATGCTGAATATTAAAGCAGGAAATTAAAATGTTTTGAAGGTTTTTTTAAAATCCAATTAGATGTCATTAAAATATATTGGGTGCAAGTTTTCCCAAAGGGGTCTATTACAAATAACTATAACACCAGGTGTGGGTCACAGCAGATCTATTCCATTAATTGCTTTCAGAGCATTTTAGCATTACCATATTTCCAAATTAACAGCGAGTTAGAAAAGGATTGACTCAGGATGAAAAGGGTAACACCCAGACATCCAGACTGTTAGCATGTACAGTAGATAACAAGTTGGAGCAGAGGAAAAAGCAAATTCAGAGTAATATGAGGACCAAGTGCCATCTCGTGGATACACAGGCATGGCACAGCCACAGATGGGAATTAGGGGTCCTCAGCTGCAGGATGGATTTGTATGCGGTAGGCACCATTACTGGTATTAAAAGAAATCACTTTGCTGAAATCCCCAATATGTAGTCTTCCTTCAGAAGACTACAGACAGCGCCTTCAAGATTTACGGCTCCTCTGTTCCTCTGGCTCCCACAAGGAGCCCATAAAACCTTTACCACCCATTTCTTGCATCAGAACCATAAATTCCGACTGTTTTACCTCAGACTGCCCAATGTGGGCACTGACTGCAATGCCAGGCAGTGGAGATCTTATTCCTCTCATGATTTCTTCTTATTTTTCAGAAGCAGATATTTCCTTCCCAAAGGACTTTTGTGATCTGCCTCCCCCATGACCCAATAACTCCCATCGACCTTTTGGAGTGAGAGGAGCTTTGCAGTGCTGTGCAAGGTGAGACCAGACAGAAACAATTTGGCAACTGAGTGTATGTTTATCCAACAAGGAGGAATTCATAACTATATTTTTTGTTCATTTGCCCGTTATTATTTTACCCATGCTCCCCACCCTAGATTTTGTAGTAGCCAGAGGATGGCACAAAATTCTTCAGGAACTGGTTAAGGAAAAAACTCACAAAGCAGCTACTCCAGCTGAGGAGAGGGGAATTTAAGAGCAGATCAAATCCTATTCTCATGTTGCCCAAGGAAGAAAGGCCAGTCTAGATATCCCTAACAATATGAAATCTTTATTAACAGCCTTATGACAATTGCCTGAGTGTAGAGAGATATTATTCAATCCATTTTCCTGAAACAGCTTCCAACAAGACGCTCTATTAAGAGGAATGAAAACAAAGTCCCAGCTGCCTTCTGCCTCCACACCACACAAGCCACACACTTCACACACCAGCTCTGGGGTTCCCTCTCCCTGCAGAGCACAACTGGCTTCTCTGCTCTGCCACAGGCACACCACGGATCTCTCCATACCCAAAACCTTTCCTTCATGAACTGGATTAAAGTTGTTCATAAAACCATAGATATCTTGAACTTGAAAGATAGCAAAGGAATAAATATTTTAAAACTTGGGGGAAGTGTCCATTTAGATTAATACTGTGCTGAAAATAGTACTTCTCTTCAACACACTAGATGACTATTATAACATTCAGTCCAGTTTAATGGAGTGATATTCCAGTTACATGAAGTTTCTCGGAAAGAAATGTACTATCCATCACCTACTTTCTACTCCATTTATCTGTAATGGGAGTGATTAAAAATATCTTTCTTTGGTAGATTCACATGCAAGTCATCTCTCTTGGCTAACTTTTGAGAGACATATTGGGATGATGTACATAAAGCCATCAACTTTGAGAGCAAAGAAAGGTGACCTGTCTATTGATACAGACAATTCAGACTGGGAAAGAGTCCAAGGAGAAACACAGAAGGGCTTTTAACCCAGATCAGAAAGCCCTCCCATTCCTTCTTGCAGAGATGGAGGTCAAATCAGATAGGCTAGACTAGAGAAATGAGTCAGCTGAGAGAGAGGGGAGCTGAAACACCCCACAGGTATCTGACGGCTCCTGCATGGAGGCATGGGCAGGAAGAAGCACCATTCCTCCCTCCCCCCTCCCATGGCCAAGGGCAGCATCACAGGGTTTATCGCTTGTGGCACCCCTGCCAAACCACACATCTGCTCTTCCTGCCTACTCCTCGACTCAAAGCATTTTAGCTCTGTCTCAAGGGCAATTTAGGGAACTCTAATTTACCCTGGTGACCCAAGAACACCTATATATCCTCTCCCTGAAGACCTCTTGCACCAACCCCAAAAATACTTCAGAAGGTTTCACACTTCCCTGGGGGAACATTTTAGTCTCTGCTAAACAGCTCATCCTTCTTGAAGGATGGTAGTAGTAAAATTATTTCCCTGTATTTTTGCTCTCCCAGAGGGGCCCATCCCTACCAAAAGTCCTGTTCAAAGGGAAAGATGCTCTTGCACCTGCATGCTCAGTTTTCAGAGCAGCCCAAGGGCTAAGTCCACAGTTCCAGAGTAACGCAGGATGATCCTACAAAGCCGTGAAATGCTTTTATCTGTATTTTATAAGCAAGAGGCACACTCAGAGCCAGAACCAGGGAGGTGCTCGTATGAAGAGTTCAGATGGAGTTGGAGCAATTGCAACTTAAAATCACCATTTACACCTTAGCCCTGGTGATGTCACCTCTCTGTCTGACATTCAACTAGACTAGGTTCTTTAAAAACCCATGAGAGATGCCCAGAGCTGCCCAGGTTTGAACCATTCACAATCCAGGACTCAAAGGAGAGTAGCATTTTCAGACATCTCCCTGCACATCCCAAGTGGCCCAGAGCAAGCCCAGCCTACCCCAACAGCACAACAGCATCTCAGACGGCTTTCCTTGAAGGGAGGTCAGTGTGTCCCCATTAGCATCACCACCATGCTGGAAGAACAACCCCAGGAGAGGTCAGGAAAGGTGTCCCTGCTGCCTGTGAACTGAGGTCACAGGGAAGGATGTGACTCCCAGGCTGATATTAGTTTAGTAAGGTAACACTTCTGAAAAATAATTATAGTAAAATAACACCTTGCTGGCTGTAAGCCAGTGGCACAGCTGGCAGAGCCCCAGGAAAGGTGGACTCTACCCCAGCCCCACACTCCCCCTTTCCTGTTCAGTCTGGGCAGTCATTTAATGAGGTTTTCAGGCAGAGCTCTAACACAAGCACTGCATGTGCAAACAGTCCCTTTGGGTGCAAGGCTGAGCTGAGAGGGTAATTATACCACCCAAACTGCACCAAGGGTGCAAAGCTGAGCTGAGAGGGTAATTATACCGTCTGAACTATTGGCTTCATTACTGCAGGAGAGCATTAGCATCTGAAACCAGTTGACCATCAGTTTTCACATGTATGGTTAAGAGTCACATTCCAGGAGGAAATGAGACCACAGAGGGAAACATCCTCATGTGAGATTTGCTACAAGTGCAGGACACATACTTTGCCACAGTAAGATGAGATCACATCTTCTTCACCCCCAGGTAACCCATTCTGAGCAGGAGAAGGTTTGTGCCATTTTCAGGGGCTGTCTAGAAAGGCAGCAGAGAAATTTCACTGTTTCAAAACTTGATCGAGACTGCCACCTACTATCATGCAGCTGAAATGACCAATATTGTGCTGTGTTTCCAGACGGAAACTAACAGAACAGAAGCAGGAGAAAAAACTAGAAGAATTGCACTTGTAAGCATTTAAGTTGTTTCTCTTCAGCTGAGATAAGTCATGTGGTTTTGCTCCTTCCCAAACCACAAGGGAGAAGGAAGCAGAAAGGTTTTAATGGTGTGGTGGAGACTCCTGCCCCACCTGCAGCTCCAGACACAACCAGTAGCCTGTGAATCTCTGCTCAGGTGCTCTGGCAAAGCAAACACTTTGAATGTCACTGGTACACATCCCCTTACCTGAAAGGTGTAAGCAACACCCTTTAGCCAGGGTGATTAGAAGGGCCATCAGGAATCGTTCCTACAGATTAAATTTTATGTAGTCAGATGAAAGGCTGCCTTTAGCATGACTCAATCCCGAGTATATTTTATTTGACATAGTGGTTTAATGCACATCAGAGCTCAGCACACTGGCACAGGAAGAATCAGCAATGAACTACTCCAATTAGGCTGATTTTCAGATAAATCTCTACAAATTTCTAAGAGCAGATTAACACAGGCTCTCCAAAGAGCCCTCTAATAGGACTATCTACTGGGAACAAATTAAACCAGTGTCATAAAAGAGGACATGTAAAAGTATTTTAATTCAAGGAGTGAAGACATGTTCAGGTAGAAAAACAATCCAGCCTCATTCAAACACTAAATTGATGCATGTGCAAGCTGCCAGTTACTTTGGGACAATCACTGGAAACAGTGAAATGTTTTCATTTGCAATCTTTCAAAAGAAAATGGATTTGGAATAAGATACTTCTTTTTCTGTTTTGGTCCCTTAGTGGAAGAATGAAACTGAGCTGAACTCTCTCTACTAAAGGCATATTTGTTTGTGCCTCATGTGTTAATATAATCTAAATATTTACATAACATCTAAAGTAGCTAAGTGTGTCTTGCAGCAGACACTAACCCCTGCCAGCCAGCCTGCACAAGAGCATGTCTTTCCTACACTCACCTGCACCATCCAAAGTGATGCTTTAATTGCAGCTCCAGGAGCTGGACCTTCTTCACCAGTGGGCAGGAAGAAAAACAGGATGAGAGAAGATGTTCCTGAAGGTGCAGAACTATAAAGGCCAGAGCAGCTACTGCCTAGCTGGTCATTCTTCTGGAGCCCAGAATCAATGGCCAACTTTTCCAGCCTAGGTGGGGCATTTGGAGAGCCAGATAACACCATCACATTCCTCCCAGTGGCTGCTTGAATGGGACTGTTACCCAAAATTTGCCCTATTAACAAAGAAACAGAAATCACTGCCCATTTCAAGATTTCAGAGACTCCCACACGGAGGAATTAAACTTTTCCCAGTTTTGGTTAGCCAGAAAGATACAAGAACAATCAACCCATAAATCAACAGATGGACACTAGACTATGGGCCCAACCGTTCCTGTACTCTCCCTGTTCTCAAAAACTAAAGCTGGAAAGAAAATTTCCCTATGGTCTTTGTGACTTTTCTTTCTGTCTTCTGACAAACTGTTTAGGATTTATATTTCAATTAAAATCAAAGAAGGATAAGGGGAAATTCCCAAAGTTGTCTCTTAGTTTTGGAAATTATACCCTGCTGCTAGGTATAGCTATCTATACGTTACTATAGATATCCTAAAAGTCCCTTTAAGGATGAAGAAAGTACTCTTTATTCCCTCATAGCCAGTTCCTAGCTATGTCTTAATCACTTACTTAGTAATTCTTTGAGTCTAAAAGCAAGTGTTTTCGTAAAAGGGGGATATGGGATTACCTGGAAAGGAGTTTCCCCACAGGAGAATTCAATGTAGATGTCTGGAGCTCATCAGAGAACTGTCCTTACTTTTCCTCATAGCCAAGTGGGAAGAATTAACTTCTTGTAAATGCAGGATGTAGTGTTTTTTTAATTTGGTGTTCAGCTGATGGTCTTTTTGCTCACACTGTTGAGCAGTTGAAATGAATAATTATATCTCTCTAAATACAACACATTCATCATACAGCAACACATACTGCTATATATTATATACACAGAAAGAGAGTTAGAGCCAGGTATCATTAATCTTAAATATTTATATCTTCCTGGAACAACTAGCTGACAGCTGCTAAGCTACTGGCAAACTGTCTGCCTTAAGTATTTTCCCCCTTTCTTTTGGCACTATGCCCCTGGCTTGCTTTCAACTACACATTGCAGAGGCCATTCAGAATAACTACACACTGTCTCATAAAGTGAACCGGGGAGAGCACTCCCCCTCCACTCCCGCCTGCAGCTCATTAACAGTAATGTGACTTGCACACATTTGCATGGATAGGGGAAATCAGCTCCTCTACGGATTAAGAGACTTTCCTGTCCTTGCTGAAGACCCCCAGCACACCAGCTCAACCAGTGGAAAACTCAGTTTGCAGACTGGTATTTAGATTAACAGCAGAAACCACAGAGAGCTTACAGGGAGAGAACACTCAGGTCTGGTGTGCACTTCTGTACAGTCTAGACATGGATCCGCTGGAGCAAGAGCAAAGGAGGCCATGAAGATGCTCAGAGGGCTGGAGCACCTCTGTTATGGAGACAGGCTGAGACAGTTTGGGTTGTTCAGCCTGGAGAAGAGAAGGCTCTAGGGAGACCTTAGAACCCCTTCTAGTACCTAAAGGAACTCCAAGTGAGCTGAAGAGGGACTTGTGACAAGGGCGTGGAGTGGCAGGACAAGGGGTAATGTCTTTAAGCTGAAGGAGAGCAGATTTTGATTAGTTACTAGAAAGAAATAAATTATGGTGAGGATGGTGAGGCACTAGAACAGGTGCCCAGAGGAATTGTGGATGCACAACCTCTGGAAGTGTTCAAGGCCAGGTTGGATGGGTTTCTGAGCAACCTGGTCTAGTGCAAGGTGTCCCTGTCCATGGCAGGGGAGCCAGAACTAGGCAGTCTTTAAGGTCCCTTCCAGTCCAAACCATTCTGTGACATTTTATTCTGCTGTTACTGTTTTACACTTGAACTGCGCCACTTTGTTCTGTTTTGAGTAAGTTTACACTGGGGTCATTGACAGCATAGGAAAATCAGTGCCCAAACTGAACTCCCCCAGCTTTACTCATGAACAGATCTCTGGTTCTTTGTCCTCCCCTGCCATGTGGTAGTGCAAGACAGCAAAGGGACGGCAGAAATTAAATTTTGAGCTGATGACATATAAAGAGTAATTCCCACTGCCCTGCTCTGTATACAGTCAGTTAAGGAAAGGCAAAAGGGGTTGGATACTCTATGGTCCCTTCACCTCAACAGCTGACTTCATGCCACGATGGACTCAGCATCACTGCAAATGTTGTTAGAAATGCAAACCAGGCAGAGGGTCAAATGGCACCGAGCTTGGGGAGATTCAGCCCTTGTAACATATTGCAACCTGTATCATCTGTCCATGGAACACTGCAGACTTGGACAGCATTTCCTTACCCAGGAAAAGATGATGTGTTATTACTGTGGCTGCACAAGTGAAGTTCATGAGGAGCCTGTGAGTACAAATGATGCACAGTGAGGTAACAGACGAGCAAGCAGATTAACCACAGCCCATTAAAGAATTAACAAAAGGTCTACATGAGACACCTGTGCTATTGTACTGGGAAGATGTGCTGATCAGAAAATGCCTAAATGTAGCATTTAAAAACGTATGGAGTGAACTGAACATGTGGTATCACTAATAACTGGTGCTCTTGTGCATGCTTAGCATATGGATAAAGTAATTAACCAATTAAAAAGTGCATGAAAGGCAAGTGACAGACGATGTTAACCAACAGGAGAAGCAACAACTGCATTACCAGGGATGCAGTGCACCTAAATGGGTGGGAAGGCCTGGGCTCTCCATGTCAGGGTGACAGCTGGAAGCCACTCTACTGTTTGCTGCTAAAGACCTTGCACTCTGCTTGAGACTTGCATGGATATAGGAGCTGAACTGAAAATGGATGGAGTAGGGGCAAAACTGAGTGATCTGGAGGGAGAAGCAGACTTGGATCAGTCAGTATTAGTACCCACCAGAGGGCAAGCGGGCCAACTCAAGGATATTCTGGAGCAGTCCTGGAAAAAGCAGGCAAGTCACAGCGATGAACAGAAACTGTGCACCTAAGAAAAACACTGGCATGCTTTTATGTCTTAGTGCTTAAAATCCATCCAATAGCATCTATTGCATTAATTTATGTATTGAATCCGTGGCTTCCCTCCCCCCCCCCGGCAGTTTTAGCAATTTTGGACAAAATACCTTTAGCCACTAGTGGTCGTTGTTGTCCTTTACAGCAACAATTCCTGGAGTTTGCGCCAAAGAATTCCCGTGAGCCGATTTTCATCAGGTACGAACCATAGTCAAAATTTTAAAGTCAAGCATAAAATGATAGCTCTGCTCATTCATCGGGAGATGAACGGGTGCTACATTTACCTCTTCCTGTAAATTATATTCAGTGTCAAGGAAAACACAACAGTTTGACAACAATTAGGTATCGCAATGAATTGGAAACACTGCAGCCAGCCAAGCAGATGCTGCTTTGTTTACAGAGTTCGTGTAAACACTGATTTTGATGCAGCTCCTTTTATCCTCTGCACATGTATGTCCCTCAACCTAATGACAGGCACTTGCAAAATCACAGGCAAATATGACAGCCTGTTTTGTGGAAGTTTGGTGTGTTTGCTGAGCGCTTATACAAAGCAAGTGTTCAAACAAAGAAGATGCTGTTTCCCCAGCTTCCCCCAGACACAGTCTCTGTAGCATATAGAGTTAAAATTTTTGGCCCAGATTGACAAAGGGACAGAGGCTTTCAAGTGTTTAGCTTTTAGGTCTCCAGCTGGTGGAGCAGAGTTCACAGATATGAGTAGGGCATTCATGGGGTGGCTGCAAAGCATATTTGAGTGCCATGCAGAGTTACCCCGGCTACTCTGCATGAGCTCCTTCAGGCAGGGGAAACAGTACAGTCTCCAGTCCTTCCATAAATGCCAAAGGTATACAAAAGGTGACCACAGCCATAACTAAAAAGTTGAACTTTACATTTCTAACTGGTTGCACTGGTGAAAGCTTCAGTACCTATGTACTCTGAAAGACTCTGGTATGGCTAAAGGCAGAATACTCTCAATGAGAGTTTTCTAGAGGAAGAATTAGTAAGACATGAAAATACAAATTCAGGGAAAGGATGAATACAGTAATTGTCTTCACTTGCTTCAGTTTCCTGCATTTGACAGATGATAAATTGAGCTACTGTAAAAACCTCAGTGTTTAGTAAAAAGTCTTGTTACTGTTACAATCACTAATCAACACTATAAGGATACCACACTGTTTGCCCTCTTTCTATTTGCCCTAAAATAACATTTCAGAAAATAGAAAGCCACAGCTTAATTTAAAAGCTGCTTCAAAAATATGAAGATTTTAATTACACATTCATAACTATGAGTATATAAATATATGCATGTGTACACTCACACATACACACAGATTCCTTTCGCATGGGCAGGAGTTTTTCAGATTACTTCAGTGGGGACAGACATCCACAATAAAAGAAAACCCCATCCCTTCACTGAGCAATGAAAGCAGAAACTTTCTCTGGGACAAGTGTGACATGCTACTGCCCATTTTAGACATTTAGCAGTGCTCCCACATTTTGCCCATCCCCCTGATTAAAGAACACATGAAGCACATTACCCACAGATGCACGCTGAGAGGGACTGAATGATCCAGACAATCTGAAAATAAAAAAGGACTTAAAACAGACTAAACCCAACTTGAACAACATGGGAAAAGGTTGCTATAAATATGACCTAAGATTCAGTTCAAATTCAATTCAATGGGAATTTCTCCACTGACTTTGTTGAGCTTTGGATTAAGTCTCATGCCTATAAAGCTAAAAACGGACTCTGGTTTTGCAGAAATCCTCACATCCCCTCCATCAGAAGCCTCCCAGAAGCCTTTACAAGCCGTTTGTATTACACAAAATATAGAAGAAGATCCACCTAATTTCTAGGTGTCTAAATTAGTCAGGTAAGAAACCATTCTGAAACAGCTTTTTGCTTCCTTAAAAAGTTTTTCTTTTATTTCTTTGAACTTATCTGTACTCAATACTCATCCATGCTCCAGTGGTAGTCAAACATGTTCATACCATTCATGCAGTAGATGTTCTAGACACTCTGTTCACTCACTTGCATACTGTCCCAAAGGCTATTTACTCATTAAAAAAAATAAATTAAAAAATTCATTTATTTTAAATCCAGTTCTACATAATTCCATTTTAGTGCAATCTCTATTCACGCAAGCATTTAAATATTCTATTAAAATGGATCCATCATCAAATATCGTGGAATCCAGCAAAATAATGGCTAACATCTTAGTGCTAAGCCTCCATCAGAGTCACAACGGTGCCTTGATACCCCCTTCATTTATTTCCAATTCTGGCACCTGTAACCATGGCAACATACACTGAAACATTTCAAGCAGAACAGAACTGACAATCGCAATAACGGCGCAAAATACCTGAGATGGGGAAAAGAGAGGAGAGGCACAAGCAGGTAGCTGTTGAAATTAAAAGCTAATGACAAGAAAACAGTTGGAAGCAAATGCTGGCTCACATGGCCATATTCTCTAGGCAGATGTGTTTTTGCAAACCTGATCTGCTTCATCTTATTAGCTGTGCAGCTGTGGAAAGGGAAGTAAAATAAATATTTTTTTCAACAAAGAGTAAAAGTGTGAACTCAAAAAAGTAAGTTGCTGCAAATAGAAAGCAACTGTTTTTCTGTTGCACGCACACCCAGAAGTGCTCAGCATTAACCCATGTAAAGTAGGTATTTTTTCCAAAGGCAAACACTCACAAATGTGCTTCAGAGAAACACCATCCATCCATCAAGAAAGAAAGAGAAGTCACCTTTTAAAGTGATTCTAAAAGAATAATTCCATTAGCCTACATCAAAGACCAGGTTTGAAATGAACACGAGTTAATAAACCATATATGTGTAAACTGGGATAACTTCCTAGACATTTAAGGGACCTAATTAGCATTTGAATGCTGTGAAGCAAGAAAGGGAAATTCTATCTTTAAACTGTAACAATCAAAACTAGAAATGAGATTGACCTGTGTTGGAGAGCCTAGCAGGATGCAGCTGCAAGGTTAGCTTCGAAGGTTTACGGGGCCGGAGCTGAAAAAACACAAAGATCAAGGCCATCACAAGACCAGGGAAGACTGGTGGCTTTTATCTGTTACCCCGTGAAGCTGAATTTAGAGAGCACAATTAAAAGGAGCTGGACTTGCACCAGCGTCCCCATTGCAGCACCTCACAAGCCACGAATCAGGCATCAAACGCACCAGGAAAGTCAGCAAGTAAGGCTCACTGGAAAAATGGAAGAAAAATAATACAAGACAAAAGCAAACAAGATGTTAAACTAGAGAGCAGAGAGAAGGAGGTAAAGCATCCAGGGATTTCTCTGCTAAGAAGCTGTAACCTCCAAGAAACCAGCACAAGCTATTTCACCAAACCTCACTCTGAGATCACATAACTTTTGCTTAAGAGCCTTCATATGCTCTCAAAAATTGCACATCCTATTTAGCCTGCTACAATCCATGGGGTCACCTTTTAGATCTCTTTTTCATTCATCAGAAGGAAATGTAAAAATACTGCAGCAGGTATTAGTCAGGGTAAATCCCATACTTGAATGGGATAGAACGACATCAAGTGGGACAGGCAGAACTGGCTGCAGACTGTGCGAAGGCCCAAACCCTGCAAATGTGTAAATGCATACAGAGGAAGTCAGAATTTCCAGGATCAGACACTGCAGATGGTTATTCTCCCTTTTCAGAGCCTTGAGCCTGAAACAAGAGGATGGAGAGCCTGGCACGTCACTGTTCCATCTCTCTCTGTTATGATAGTGGAAGGTCTGCGTTGTCCTCCTGCTGAGGGCAGCTTCATTCACCTCACACTGGGTGAAAAGACCAGGAGGAGACTCCTGGAGCAGAGCTACCACTGGAAAACTGGAGCTAGTCACAGGAGCCTGAGAAGGGCTTGTCACTCCATGGGGCAACTGGGACCTCACTCCTCACAAAGTATTCCACACTCTGCCTTAGGTTGGGTCTTCCCTTTTCCCTTGTCCAGGATTGTTCTCAGAGACCCGCAGTCCATGGTCCCATGAAACAGCAAATGCACCAGGCACCTCTTGGTTTCACCACAGGTTTTGTTTCCATGCTGAGGCTCCTGATATCACTGGGAATTGCATTTCCTACTGCTGATTGTCTGTAATGAACAGGCTGCATCAGCAGATGTTACAGAGAGACCTGGGAGTGCTTGTTTTTAGGGCAGGAAGGAAAAGGTTGGTTCATTGCTCTTTTCCTGGTTTTTTAGTCTTTCAAAACAGCAAAGGCCACTTTAGGATTTAGTCAAAGCAGAGGAAGACATGGATTAGAAATGGAGAAGAGCCAGGACGTAAGTATTAATGTTCTGAGAAGAGAGAGAGTCTTTTCTTTCTCCCTTGGTTCTCAGGGAGAAAATGCAACTGTCAAGGCACAGTACACGAAAAAGCTGTCATTCACTGTCATGTAGGAAGCACCTTAGTCTCCTTCCTCTGGGGAATTTCCTCAGTAACCGGATTTTGTAAAAGAGAATATTTTTCCCCTACCATTGTGTGTCTCATTGACTCCTATTTTCTTCTTTGTCATCCGTAAGACTCTTTTTCCTGACCTCCAAGAATGATTGTAGCTTTCCAACCAATTTTCTAATGCCTTCAGGTTAATACGGGTTCAGCTATAGCAGAATTCAACAGTGGGTTTGCAAGCAGCAGTCACACACAGGTGTGGGAGCAACGGGAAGGGATAAGGAAAACTAGACAAGCACAAACCACAGGGCAAAGCCTGCCCCATCCTGCAACCTCTCTGAACGTGTTTTACTCCAGACAGAACTCGCAGTGGATCACTGTGCCCCACAATTGTACACTGCACACCTGTACCCCAATGTGCTTCCCAGAGCAGACACATTCCAGCTTGCAGACCTGACTCTTACCCATTCCATGAAGGCTGAACCCACAGGTCCCAGGGCCAAAGGAGAACATCATGAGCCCCCCAGCCTGAACTCCTGCATAACTGAGCCTTCCACCCCGTGACTCCTAGGTCTTGTTGAACAATTTGCATTGTTACAGAATTTTCTTGAAAAAGATATCCCATCATGAATTAAGAATTTTAAGTGTTAGAAAAGGTACCATGCCCCTTGGGATGCTATTTCAATGGTTAATTAATCTCATTTTAAAGCCATCCTGCTTGCTTTCTAGTTTTCGCTGACTTCTTCCATTTCTAGTTACATGATCTTGTTAGACGTTTTACAGAGGTTTCCTGTCTTTACTAGGGTGCTGACAGACCAAAAATTTCAGCTTTCCATTTTTTCAAAGAATCTAGTTAATGTTCCAATAAAGAAAACCTTTTTATTTCAAAATCCCATTAGATCAGTTCTATAGAAAGATATCCTTTTATTCTTGGACTGGTAGGAACTACAGCAGTGAAACCATTTGCATCCAGTGTTTCTCTATTTTTACATTCACTTTCACCTAAAAGCAAGAGTGTGAAAATCTTAACTCACTCTGGATTTTGATTTCACTTCACACCTTCAAAGCTAATTAATTATAATTTGGAGTAAAATTGCAGATTTAATTGCTATAATGAAAATGTTAATTTACTGGACTTAAGGAGTTCTGACCAGAAAGCAAGCTGTCAATACCCTCATTATTTTTTTTTTAATTTTGCATTGTTTGCCATCCCAAACCAGTATAAAAAGTTTATATAGTGAGAATAATACTAACCTAAAATGTTTTGGAGCTATGAAATCAGAATGCTATATCTCAAGTCTGACTTCTCAGAAAGTATAAATAAGCTAATATTTCAAAAGAAAATGTCCTTTAGAGTTGAAACTTGAAACTTGTTCATTGCCACCATTTCAAATGTTTTTTCCTACTTTGTTTTCACCTTGGTTAGATTATTTGGACTCTACTCATTTCTGCATACATCTTTTACATTAGTGAAATGCAGTTTTCTGAAGGAAAATACTGCATCAGCTGTTTGACTTGGTATCATAGGACATTATTCTAGTTTAGAAATTAAAAGTACCCCAAGGCAGCCTGGCAGGAACTAGCACAGCAGGACACTAAACTGACAAAAAAAGCATGTTTGAAACCCCAACTAGAGCATGATATTCTCAAAGAGAAAAGTTTTTCCAAGAGTCCCACAGAGACCAGCTTCTAGCCCAACACTTACCATGGTCTGTACCAAGGAATATCAATGGGTTCCAGAAAACAGGTGGACATTGGAAAGATCAGAAGGGAAATAAGGCAGCCCAGCAAAAGCTGGTCTGGAAAAGGAAAACTGGATGCGGGGGGGGGAGAGGGAGGAAACCAACCAACCAAACAAAACAAGAAAGGATAAAAAGTACCATTTTCTATGATGACATATGGTCCTACATCTAGGCAGAAAGTACCTGAGAGCTGAGGAGCTTTTGCTGGGAAGGCTGGCTGTGGGACATGGTGACACACTTGCCTGACCACGAGCTCTCAGTAGACTGTGTCTGTGTGTCCCCTATCCAGGTGTCACTTCCACCTCAGCATCCTCATCACAACATCCCTAAATCCAGTTATGGCAATGGAAGGACACTGCATCCCTTTCCCTTCTTTGTCACCCTAGAAATCTTCTGGATCAGGATAAAGGAGAAGCAAGCAAGCCCAACTGTCCCTGGCCTGTGTCTGCTGTAGGACTGGTGTAAAGGACAGGAGCAGAGCCATGGATTAGGGCTTTACAGCTGTCCTGTTGTTATCTTTCTACCTGAGGAAAATGTTTTGTGAGGGTTTTCTAAGTTATTTTATTTTAAACTCATGTTTTATGACTTTCGAATTAGCGATGAATCCTATTAGGGAGACAAAAGGATCCTTGTACTTCATACACATTTAATAGTGTGAGCAATAGAGAGACTATTATATTTGGCACAATATTTAGAGAAATTAATCCTCAAGCGCTAAAGATTTGAGGGATTAATGGATTGAGTGACAGCTGAGCTCATCCAGCCTATATCCCTGGATTGTGCCACAAAACCGTTTGCCTTCAAGTTGAACATGTTCCTCACTTCCACCCGAGTCAGCACAATTCCTTCTTTTATTGCACTCAGGTCCCCGGGGGAGATCAACAAACTAATAAATCCTTATTTCATGGTGGTTTGCAAAATTGTCATGTTATTTTCATTTCTAAGATTCGGTATATCCCTTCCTCCCTTTGTAAAGAAAAAGACATATCCCCTATACAAAATGTATTACATTTTTAAACCTTCAAAATTGTATTAAGAGGCTTTGAAACTGTCCATTTTCATGAATAATGATCTATAAGAGTTGTGCATGTAAACATGTCCACAAAGTATCATCCAGATACTCCGAAGCATTGCTTGGAGAAGACCTAACCAGTGGGAGAACTTAACCAGTGGGAGAACTTAACCACTGTGTTTTTCCTCCCTAATTTCACACAGCAGAAAAGTGACTGTTCCCCTGGACTAAACTGGGATTTCATTACCATAGTGGGGGCTCTTACAATAGACAGTCAGGAAATAGGAATAAGTGGCCTCAGGACTGGAAGGAGGCACTGCCATGGCTGGGGCATCTGCTGGCAGAGGTTCCTCAGCCAAGCAGACAAGGCTTGAAGGAAGGGAAGGAGAGGAGATTTCATGGTTGCCATGGCAGGAGAAAGAGAAATATTCACTGCAAGCTTATTTTTGTAGCTTTGTCAAAATATCTGTGAAAACAGCTGGCATAAATTTACAATTAATCTTTCTAATGTCTCCGTACTTTGGAGTCAAAGAAACACATGAGTCCCAGCACAATAGGTGAGGTGTAACTTTGCTGTGAGCTGTGTAACTTTGTAGAAACCAACGAGGTTACAAGGTTTTTTCCACAAGGATCTTAAAAATCACATTGTGAATGTGTTCCTTTTTTTTTTTTTCCCGGGGCTTAAGAGAGGAGGAAAGTTCACCAAGGAACATGATCAGAAATCACTCACTGTTGTCTAAAATGAAGGCACTTACTGCCCTCCACATGAATTCTTGCAGGGAAACTGTCCATGGCAGGATGTTCTTGCCATCTGTCTTCTCCGTTTTCAGGTTATTTCCATGGCCATTTTTGAAAGGTAATATCCACATGCAGTTCCTGGGCTGCAGGAAAGGACTTGTGCAAAATGTCCTGCAGTATCACATGCAGAGGGAGATTGATGGATAAGGGCTGCAAGCTGGCTCACACCCATGTTAAAGATGGGTTTTTTTGGAAAAAGTAATGAGGAAGTGCCTTAAAATCAACCAGATGATGATGAACTGTAACTGGGGACAAATGGGCTTCACCATGAGATGCTACTGCAAAGGGTCTCCTGTGAGTATGAAGAAGATCCAGTTTAAATACAAAAGCATCCAGAAGGATTGGGGATTTTCATGTGAGCAGAGAAAGTACTAGAGCCTGTGGATGACTCTCACTATTCATAAGCTAGTTCCCTGTCCAGCATTTAACTGTGGATCAAATTAGGATCTTTATGAATAACACATAAATTTCAATGTCTTCAGGGTACAAATAGACCTGAGACCTGTGCTCTCACTACACAACATGAGCAGCCACAGCACAGTGGTGGAATGGGGAGGAGAGCACCCAGCACTGGGCTCCTTCCCCTGTGATCTGCACGTCTTTGGGGTGTCTGTGCATTACCCCTCCCCTGTGGTGTGGTCTGTGGGATTGAATGGAGACCACGAATGTGCCCTCAGTCCTTGGCAATAGATGAGGTTTTTTCTTTTCCTTCCTTAAAATTGTCCTTCAGCCTTAATTAGCTCACAAGCCTGTTGTTCAAAAGCTGAGATTTCCTCTCTGGATTTTCCCCTGCTTCAGTTCAAATCACATCTAAAGACAGAGCCATCCTTTCATGAACAGAACCATTGCTTTTGCTTGCATTGCCAGCATGGTTAGGCCCTTATCAAATCTCTTCCCTACTGAAACATTTCTTTTCAAGGTAGCTCACTAACCCTTACCTGTTTTTCATTTTGACCTGCAAATAGCAAAATACCATCAACTGGAAAAGATAATTACTCACTTGTGAAAGTAAGTGTCATTTTTTTATTCTATGATATGGGTAATACAAATGTCACTCCAAGTCAGGTTGTATTAAGTAGTTTCATGTCACATGACACAGTGTGAATTGACACATGCTGTGCTGTTGTATGAGATCTGGGGTTACTTGTTTGAAGAGACATTTTTCTTTTCTGTTTAGGAGAAGATATTAGGTACTACAGATATTACATGATCCATCCATTAGCTAAAAAATAGATCCAGATAAAGGTATCATTTCTGACATTCAGAGGAAAATAAAACCTGAAACTGATTGCTTACTTCTGATATATGTACTGACAGTCAGCTTATTCCTTACCATTTATTAAAGGGAATAAAAAAAAAAAAAAGGAAGAGACGACATCCAAAAGTAAATACAATTGATATAGAAAAATAAAACAAAAATCCCTATGCAGATTCCAAAAGTCAAACTAAATCAGGGACATGTTTCATGTCAGTAACTGGTAGACACTCTGAAAAGCCTCTTAAAAGTCTCAGCATTGTTTTATTTTTCAGTAAATTATGGAAAAGTCAAGGAGTTACCAGCAATAATTCTCACTCTGTTAATCCACACACCAGACCAATATCACCGGTTATCCAGTACTACCAACCTCTTCAGCATTTAAATTTTACTAGAAAAGGTTGGGATAGTATGAAAGAGTTAATTCCCTATTTAAATCACACCTAGGAACATTCACTCAAGTCTCATCTACCAACTCAATTAAAATCCTAATCAAAGCTCATTAAACCCATGAATACAAACGATGATAGGACTTGTTTGTTTGTTGAAGATTTTTCAGAACTTGCTGCTTTTCTTTCCACCAGCTGGAATGCCTCAGTATATCTTTCTGGCACAGGAACATGTAGGCTGTGTACTCACAACCAAAAAGGAACAAAGGGGATTCCCTGGTCTCAGTCTGATTATTCTGGTGTATAAGTAACCATCCTCTCCCTGTTTTAAGAACAAAATGACAAACCAGATTGCTCAGCAAATCTACCTCTGAACAGGCTGGTTACCATCAGCAGCATCTGCCTCAAATGCAGTGAGCCTTGCAGAAGCCTCCTCAGGCTGATCCTCTCCATTTCCATCGTGCTCCCCACATGTCCATTCACCATGCCAAAACAGCCATATTTCCCCATGCTCATCGACCTCCAAGCACACAGTCTCAGCACTGGGTTTATTATCACCTTTATTCTATCCTAAGGTCCTTTTTTACATTCCACCTCAGACCTCACTTCGCTGTCCCTGATGTTTTGGATGCAATGATCGCATTCATATGAATTTCCCCTTCATCTCAACAGAAGGAAAATAAACAACTCAAAGCAAAATCTAGCTGAAATCTCTCCCTTTTGGCTGGTATTGTATCAAAGTAATGGATTTCAATATCAAATTTCACAACACATTCACTTAAAACCAGGCCCAAGATGAGCTTCAATATTCAGGGACTCTCCAGTGCACCAGTACTTATAATTTGTAATAAACCCCCAAAGCAAAGGAGTTTCACAGAGCTTTATGATTTGATCATGAAAGTTTTGCCATGCTCTGAAGTTTGAAACCCTTCAGCTGATGACGGAATGAAATATATATACATATATATATTTAACCAGGTTTACTTGAAGGGTCTGTATTGCAGGTGGTGAGGACAGAACAGAATCAATAGTGTCAAAATTCCTTGATCCAAAGGAAGACGGGGCTCCCCTGGCACAGAACCAAGGCAAATAGCTATGGATTGTCCTCATCTCCTATCCTGTCATGGGGGTTCTGGTAGGAAAGACACACATTAGAGATACAGAGCAGAAACCACCTTCTCTGAAGCCAGAGCAATGTGAGACAGAACACTCAGTACTGACCAGCCCCAGTTCCACTGGAATTGTTATCAACAGGCACATGACTTCACTGTCACATCCCAGTCCGAGACCCTTTCCCATATATCTTGATCTTATTGACTGATAAAAAACTTCTACACAAGTTTGGAGCACCAGGCGGCTTATAAAATGAACAGCATCAGCATTGGAACATCCCTGCTGTGTCCCACTTGTTAGATTGTCACACATCACAGAACACAGAATCACTAATGCTGGAAAAGTCCTCCAAGATTATCAAGTCCAACCTTCGATGAAATACTGCTGTGGGTCTTTGGTTGATGCTGCATAGCACGCTGAGCTAACAACCTTGTGCCAACCCTGCAGCCTCCACAGCACAGACCTGGAAACTCTGCCCTCGCACAGAACACTTTTTGGGCATCACTTTGCATTGCTGATGTGCTGGAGTGTGCAGAGCAATGCAACCCCCTGCGCTGTCAGCAGCACCAGGATCACGGATGCCAAACAATGACTGTGGTCGGGGCGTTGCATTTGCAAGCAAAACACACTCTTACTTTCTCAATATTGGCTCCTTTATTGCCGGCTCTTATAGCTGACAACACAGGAGAGAACTTCATAAAGAAACTCTCATGATAGCTGTTATTTATTATGCAAATACTGCCTGCCATGGCAACATTGCATGCAGTAGTTTGCTTTATTTGCTCTCGTACATGCATATTCAAATTAAGGCTGCCGTACATTGTGCTTACACATTACAAAGATTTTGTTTTCCTTGACACTTACAGGAGAACAAACTGCAATTAATACAGCCTGTTTAAGCAGACAGCACCCAATTAGTTATCACCCATTTTCAGATTGGGACTCTAGACTAAAAAACATAGAACTGGCTTCTTATTCAAAAGGAAAATACATCCAAACTACAGGTTTTCAAAGACACGTTTAACTCACAATGGCCAGGATACTCACTTGGCCTTTAATGTGAAATGGAGTGTTAATTTTTCTCTGTCACCTCTTAATTGCTTCCTTATTATACTGTTCAAGCAGTTAATTGCTAGACTGAGTGAAAGGGTGTTTTCAAGGGAAAGGAAATGCCACAGCATGAAAGAAAAAAAAAATAGAAGCAGTGCACTAGTGTAATTGGGCCTGATATAATGTTAGATGGGGTATTGCCTTTAATGGTAACTACAAAAATTAATAGGAAAAGCCAAATTGTTTTCTGTCGCAAAGCAAGCCAGGAGACATATCAGGAGGTTTGGCGTTCAGCTGACGTGCACTTAGTGGGATCCCCCTCTCAGCGAGTCAGTCTACTCTGCGTGTTTGTGCATGGACCATTTCCTCCTGCTCCACCTCTTGCAATAGGGTACCTCACTTATTTGTAGTGCTTGAGCTGCTTCTCAGGTCCACGTCTCCCGTTCTACTCCCGTTATCCACGTAGCTGACAAGAGCATCCCAGTGCCTCGAAGCAGCAAAGACGAGGGCTGGAAGCAGCCGTGCGGACACAGCTCCGGCTCTCCAAGGCCACTGCCCACGACTGCTCTGCTGAGTCCTCCAGAGCCTCCTGGGCAAACCTTGCGCAGCAGCCTTGAAGAAACAACCATCAAACATTTTCCTGCCATTCCTGCAAATGCAAGGAGTTGAAATGCCTGGCCTCACGTTTCCAAAGGCTGTGAAGATACGTGACAGCTGACAGCAGCTGGGCTCCCCTCTCTCGCCTCAGCCCAGCAGCTGACACTCCTTCCCAGAAACCAAGGCCAGTCCTTTTGCAAAAGAGACATGTGAGTCAGGAGGGAAAAACTTTACTGTTGGCACAGAGGGACAACAGATACCTCAGATGTGAAGGCAAAAATTACAGGCCCTTATTTAAAAAACAAGTTATTGCAGGTTCTATTGGCAATCTTTGCATGACAGTGCTAGAATTCGTGATCAGTAGTATTTCCTCCATCCTCTAACTTTTATTAGAGAATAGTAATTTAATGGAGGAAGGAGACAGAAAAAAGAAAAAAAAAAGCAGATGCCAAAGATAGTGTTGTATGGTAGATTTAAATATGCATATTAATTCATAAGCAAAGTGAGTTAAATATGAGTTTTGAATTAATTTCCTAAATGCAGCTTCCCAGTGGACAATAGAAAGGAGATGATCCAGTTATCAACTTGTGCTTATTAGCATTCAAACATGCTGATTAACTCATTAGTAAGACTACATTTGAAGTCCTCCCTTTTGTTTCCTTCTCTAAACTGTTGGTCTTCCATTTATTTGAGAAGGAAAATACGTTTATTTAGGACTGAGAAGAACGAGCCAACCTTGGTGAAGATAGCGAGCTTTATAGAAGATTAAAAACAACCCCTTTCATTTTATAAGAGTTTATAAAGCAGTACTGTCACCTGCTGAATTGGGTGGTGAAGGTAAGAATATGCTTGACAATGTTGCAGTTTTGCTGGAAGAAAATTATGAGCAGGAAATAACGAAACAAAATTTACCTTTTTCACCAGAATTGCACAGAGAACTCCAAACACCAAAGTGAGAGACTGGCTGGTGTAGCTCTACTTCTGTCCTGCCAAGGGGCCACACTGGTTACAGTTCTTGTGGAACATTGCTGCTGTCTGTTTACACACCCTGCAGGCATCAGTCACCCAAATTCTCAGCACAAAAAAATCCCACTGAATGTGGGGAATGTGCGACTTACAGTCCCAGGGCTAAGACACAAGGTTTTGGCACAAAGTAGGCAGAAACTGTGAGCTGCATGTCTTCACCACCTGCAACTACCACATCCTGTGAAGGCAAACATAACACCCCTCTACATGACTGCACACTTGCCCTGTTTGATAACACTGTTGTCATCTCACTGGTACAGCCAAGGTACCACTTTTACTCAATAGGAAAAATTAAATTAGGCAAAGTCTTACATTGCAGGACTTAATCACACTTGTACCACCATGCTGGAAAAGGTAAGGAGACTCAGCAGAGCCCAAAGCAGAGGTCACAGCAGCTGGCATGCAAAGGAATGACTGCAGAGGGAGTTTATCACTGCCTTACATTTTCTGGGATTCTGACACTTCGCTACAGGGAGAATCCTCAGGAGAAACCTCAGCTCATCTCCCCCACATAACCAGCAATGGAGAAAGGGCCTGCTCTGTCCTTGTGAGCTGAAATCCATCAGTGATAGGCATACAGTGATAGGCATGACTGACCAGCTCTCACAAAGGTGAACCAGTTCACAGCAATCACAGCACCAATTCAGTTCCGCACCATGAAGAGTCAAGGTATTCTCAACTCAGCCACCAGGAAAAAGTTTCAAAACTCTAAGTCCTTTTAGTGATTATTTCATCACTCCTTTAGTATTTTATTTTACAAAAACCCTGAGAAATTGCACAATAATAGTATTGCAGTGCTCTGAGATTTCTACTTCTTTTCATACAGTAAATGCTGTCTTGGCCACATCTCAGCATTTCATTGTCTACATGTTTATATGGCACTCACATCCACAAGTTTTAATGTGCCCCACAAGCTTTAATTAATTTTATTCTGTCCACTACCCATGTGGAATATTTAATAATAAAATGCTGAATCATAGGATAAATTATATATTCTACCACAGCTAACACAGATCGTCTTTCTCCTCTGACCTTCTAATGCCTTCCTGTTTAAATACAAGAAGAAATTGTCAAAAACACTTGAAACACATCAAGAAACGTCTCTCTCCCACTGGTGTAATCAACAAGTCTTTATATTTCAGTCTAAGCACGGCAAAAGACCTCATTTTGCACAGCAGAAGTTCTAAAACTTTTCTCTGAAAATATTTGATCTCCATACAATACCTCAGTATATGTGTACATAACCTCTTATGCAGTATCTTGCTGTTATTACAGTATAGTAACAATTTCTTTATATATTTCTGCCATTTTAGAGGGCATAAATAGGTTCTCTGAATAGGGTGTAGTTAAATTGATCAACTTGATATCTTATTTTCATAGAAATCCATTTTATTAAACTGTCTGTTTCCATTCATTTATATGAAGTTCTGTACCTAATTCTCTCTCATTTTTCTCTTTAACGTTCAGTTTGCCTTTGTCTAAGGATACTGACAATGTCCGATATAGCCTTGAAATCAATTTAGTGAGACAGTGTCTTTGTACAACAATTTTTCAATCTGTTACATTTCCAATTCTATACCTTGTTTTTTTTTAATTCACAAAGAACAGCATGTCTTATCCAAAGGAAACGGGAAAACTGAGCTCCAGGAATATTAAAATCTTCTGCAAATTGGTCAAATGATTTAAAACATCCATCCTTAAACAAATCTTTAATACAAATGAATTCTTTTTGTTGCTACCTTCTAAAGGCTCCATTTTTAATACAAGTGGAAGGTCCTCATTATAACACAATAGAGTTAAGGGAGACAGTTTCTCATTCCAGCCCACGAATTTATGCACTTTCCCCACGTTTTACAGACTGGGAAATAGTTGTTAACATAATTTTTTCCTGTCACACCATTTTTATGTATTTTTTTATCTCTTGTTATCTCTTGAGTTCAAGTTCTGTATGTATAGATCCTTGTACAAATGTGTAAAGGAAATTACCCTTGTCAGGTCCTTATCACTTAGAGTTGTGATGTGTTAATCCTACTCTCCTGTCACAATTCTCACAGATCTGCTGCGTTTTATTGCAGTAAGTTTTACATTTAGCTTCCCTATACCTCCAACTCTACCACGATCTTTATCAATAAAAGTGTACATTTCTCTTTACATAGTTTACATTTCTCTCAACTAAGTAAATGAAAGAGTAGAATAACAGTCACTCACACAAAAAGAAAACAGAGAAGTATTAGAAAGGACTAACATTTTAAACTGAAGTTTTTTCTACAGGATTTAGAGCATGAGATTCCACAAGGCAGAACCACTCACCTAAACCTTCTGATCCCCCCAAAACAGAACCAGAGTGTTTAGAAACTGTCAGCCCAACCAGGACTATAAAGGCCTTCTCTATGATACTGAAAAGGAGATGTCTCTCCCAGTCAGACAGCTGCAGGACAGATGAACTATTTAGGATGAGTTAACCTCAATGAACACTGGGCTGCGGGAAACCCAGATATCTGAGCTAAGCTATTTGACTATGCTTTCTCTATTTTCCTGGAGACAGACAGAAAGTTCCCCACCTAAAGCAGGTGAGATTGGTTCCTCTCTGGAGGTGGAGGGCTCACAGATGAAGGTCCCTGGATGACAATCTTAGACATCGACTGGCTAAGCAAAGTGGAAAAAACCTTTGTCACATGGGTTTGCTTCCAGCAACAACTCCATCACTTCTCCCATATGACCACCTGTGGCATATATACCATCCAGCTGCTTCTCAATACATCAAGTGTGTCTCGAGGACAAAGGAACAGCCTTAAACTCTGCATAGTTAGTAACTGTATATCTACATGGAAATCTCTCAATTCAGTTTCTGTAACATTCTTGGTCAGGTTGTCTCCTGGACTCAAAGTTGCCAATGTGTCATACCTTAGTAAAGGTGGTTAATTCCAGCTTTTCTCCTCTAAAAGTAGGAAAACATCAGCAGTTTCATGACAGATGGGAAAGGAAAACACTAACAATATGACCAAACCAAACAACTGGGACAAAATTCATTCCACTACTGTTCTGTTAAAGCCAGTGGATTTATTTTAGGATTGAATTTGCTCTTCTTATGTGAGAAATGGGGGATTCAGAAGGAGATAAAAAAAAGAATGAAAGGAAAAACTGACCTTGGTGGCCATATTTTCTTTAATCCACGAGGGCCACTCAATGAATGCATACAGCCAGCCTGACAATACTGCCTGCATTTAAACGCGGGTGGGTGTAAATATAGGTGAGGGCACTAATCAGCCAGGTGGCTACATGTTACCCTGAGCACAAGCAATTAAGTACAAGGGCAATTTTCTCCCAGAGGTTAGTTATTTCATAGCCAATTAACCAGGCAGCTTCACCCCACTTTGAACTGTGTGTGGAGTAAGAGCCATGTCTGCATCTGGACCTTCAATAGATTCCCTGTAGCTTTAGCCATCAGCCCTATTCATCTTTTTCTAAAGTAGTTACAGCATCCACCTGCCTTTCAGTATTTAACTCCTTCATTTGTAAAGAAGCAAGTAGAACATTTGAACAAAAAGATATTTTTATCTTTATAATAGGCAAGGCAATTTTAGCACTATATGTCTATGAAACTCGGCATTCAGCCTTGTGTAGTGTCTTCACAAAATCAGTGAATGCACTTTATTAAACATACACACTGCCTGCAAAGCTGGCCTTTCGAGAGAGAAATCTGTATTCTTTCGTGTTCGGAATATGGCAGGTCCAAGGAAGACTGACTGAATGCACAGAAGAAGAATACATGCAGCTAACACAAGCTAACACTGCAATCTCTTTATGTAATGCATTAATAATATAATTACACCTTAAATATTAATAGAAAATGCTGAATAACTCTGAACAGATGCATATCACAGGCTGTGTATGTCTGTGTGCGTATAAGCAATACATAGCTTTTATTCCCACCAGACACACATTACAGCATGTTACAAACACATGGGTGGGACACATCCATCTGCAGCTCCACACACCCAGCCCGCACACGTGGGCTCCAGGCAGATGAGGCCACCACAAGGGCAGAAGTGCTGTGGGCTCCAGAGGCAGCAATAACCTCCCTGTCCAAGCCCTGCCCTGCTCTGCATCATCCTTAGACCTGAGCTGCATTTGCATCACCAGATTCCTCTCTTGCAGCTCTTAGGTCACAATTCAGCAAACTACTAGAGTATGGATGTAACTTCGAGAGTGACTGTTCCCATCAAAATGCATGTCTAGCTGGATGAGGTTCTGCCTATGGATCACCAACACTGCCAATTCCCTGCCAGAGCAGCTCCTTCTGCCAGGGCCTGTGTTTTCCCACCAAGGACACAAAGAGCCTGAAGAGCACATCACAGCTCAGCTCCCACAGCCTACAGTGCCCTGGGATCCCCTGAGGACCCCACATCCCTGGTGTAAGTAACAAAAAGCATCTCCCAGCACTATCCTGTGTTCTAGAGGAGAATCGAGAAACAATTTCACATTCTGATGTTATTTCAAAAGGACTCCTGAATCCCTGAGTTTCATTCCAGGCATCTTCCTCTAAACTGCACAGCAGACCAAATCAAGAATGTAGAGTTAGAATAACTAGAAAGTCCATAACTGTTATGGATTACTCTGATCTTCCCTTTGCATTCTTCCAGGGAGATTTTAATATAGGAGATATCTCTGATATTCTAAGAAAAGAATCTACACTGTGGAAAACACATTACACAAGGCACACATTCTCCTTCCATAAGGGGATTAAAAGATATGAGGTAAAAGGAAGGATCCCTTGGACTTTCTAGTTTCTAGTCTGCCAAGTTTTTGTGAAAATAAGAATATAAAAGCAGAACACAAAAAGAGTCCACCTAAAAATTTTCAAATGTCACTGCTTGTTGTCAGGATCATCAGACAAGAAATGGTTATAATTTGGCTGTACCAACTCCCGTCCCCCTGCCCTTGCCATTCTCTGTGTTTCTCTCAGTAATAAGCCTGTCATTTTAAGCAGTATTTATTTACCAGGCATCATGGTATCATTTGATATGTAATGGAATATTTTCATGAATTTTATTTGCTAAAAAATAGCAACATGAAATGTAAGTTTTTAAATCTGCTACAATAAGCAGCAAAAGACCAAAACTAATCAAACCCATGCTGACAATGAGGTTCTGTCCACTACAGCTATTATTATTTACGTAATAAATTTACTAATTGCATAATAAATTGTCATTATATAGCTTAGGCAGAGAATTGGAAAATATATGCCAGTTATACAGTTTACATTTTAAAGTTAGCTGCTCCTAGAATGTATCGGAAATGCAAGCTCAAATTCGTAACACTCCCACATTACAGATTGAAAAAATATGTTATATCAAACATCCACATAAATTATAAAAGCTGCTTTAAAATGTCAAATATAGATCCTACTGTGCTTAGGATGTCAGCATAGCTCTAGAAATACAGAGTGATGAGGCATGGATACAATTTATAGCGGAAATCAAGCACGCTTTTCAACTTGCACGCACAAAAAAAATGTGGTAAATCAAACAAATCTTCCCTTTTTCAATTGAAGTTGAACTGAAACAGTATTAACTTCACACAAATTGCCCAGATAAGTGATATCTGATTGCAGTATTTAGGGATCCACAGCTGTAATGTTGTGTTGCCTTTTTGGTTTTGACAGTAGGATTACAGAATTTAATGCAGCAGTTTTGAAGACAAATGCACTGGTTGAAATCATCAATTTAGCTGTTTGCAGTAAATGGTGTTGGATAGTAAGCTTCAATTAGTTCACTTGTGACACCACTGCTTCCAACACTTTTAGGCTGAGCCTACAAAGAAATATACCCCTCACTGCAAAGAGAAAAGTCTCTTTTTCAGGTCTTGTTGTGAGACTAAACCTGCAGTATTTCCTCTTGGTTAGTAACTACTTCCCAGGGAGCTGCCTTAAAAAATGAGCAACAAATTTTATAAATAGTATTATCTATACTGAAAACTTGTAGCCCTTGAGGAATAAAAAGAAAGAGATGAGTGAGATAAAACAATACTCTGAATTAACACAAGTGTAAGCACAATGTGATTTTCATACACTGAGAGAAAATTCTTGGACTTCCCTCAGTGAAAGGCAAAACCTTTGCTATGTGCCCATCTTGCACACCACTGCAACTGCAACACCTTCAAATAATGAGACTAGTTAAGGGAGAAATCATCTGTAATAATATGGTTCTTAGGCACCAAATCCTTGCTTTATATTTACACAGCTCTGCCATGCAATGCCAGAAATCTCTATCTAGTTATTAGCAACCCTCTGAGGTCGTTCCCTTTCAGGCAGCCACTCTCCAGAGAGGGATGGAAGACAAAACATTTGTTATTGCAGATTTTTCTCCTTTTAAATCATTTTGCACCGTGGAGAGGCCTGTGGGCCATTCCTGAGGGGTGCCAGGAGCCTGGAATGCTGCGGGGGAGAAGCGTGTTCCTCTCCCATGGGAGCCGTGGGACTCTGCCCACGAGATGGCAGGCTGGGATGCTGTTTGCATTTTCCAGCCAGTCTTTAACTGCAAATACTTTCCCCTCTCAAATGACAGCAGCCCCAGGTAGCAGGGGTGACATTTGCTTTACATTATGATACACACTAATTAATCATTAGCGATCCCAGAAGTATGTCGACTAAAAATGCTTTGCTATGGCTCATCACAGTAGGGGCTTTCAATATTGATACTGTTACACACACATATGTTCCACGGCTGGTTGTTATATACCCATGGATTAGTGGTTTAGGCTACAGAATATTTTTTAAGTGCTTCTAATTATTCTTTGCTCAAATTCCTTGCAGTTGGTAATGAACTTATTATCTTGTACTTTATGAAATAAACTCCTGAGGTCACAAAGCCATTGCTTCACTGGGCAATGAAACAGGAGTTTTACAAGCTGAAGCTGCTACAAAACTGGCTGGAACTTTTTGTGCCATAGTCCAGGCTTTTTGGACTGGTTGACATTTTTCCACCCTTGTGGCAGTCTCTATGCCAACAGTCTGGGGCCACCCCCTTCCAGCCCACCAGCAGCCCCTGCCACAGCTGAACAGTGACCCAAAAAAGGTGACTGGAGACACGAGAGAGCTGTAAAAGGGAATGCCTGACTGCATTTCAAATATGAACAAAGCTTCATACCACTTCAGTGAAGACACTGAGGCATTTTGAGTCACCTCTGCCTCCAAGTGCATAGGCACATCTGGGCTGGAAAATAGAAGGTGATGAGAAGTACAGGAAAGTTCATGTTAATAAACCTGAAGAGGAGGCCAGGAGGTCCAAAAGCACCAGCAGCTCTCAGTCCAGCCTTATGTGTCTTTAACCCTGGTCAAAAGCACCCAAGACAGGCAGCAGAAAGAGGAGGAAAGATTTAGACCTTGGTTTCAACCAAGTATAAGATGGGATTTTTTGAAAAAAGTAAACACAAACCTTCTCTGTGGGAACTCTCTTCAGTGGGTGCAAAGCTGCTGAGTTATCTTGTTCTTTCACCTCATGATTGCTAGAGAGAAGCAACCCAAAACCAAATGTCCCTGACAGGGTCTACCATGCCAGTCCTGCCCTCTGCTTAGGTTCATTTTCAGCCATCCTAAGCAGACACCCACTCTACAGATAAGGACATTATGGTCCTGCCTTAGCTATGATGGTTTAGGAGTCCTTGAACAGAACCTTTTAAATGGTAAAGGATGTTCAGGTGCAGACCAGTAAGCACATGCTTTTGCAAGGGTTATGGAGTGAATATCTATTATGCTTCTTCTCAGGAAAGTAAAGATGAAGTGACCAACAAACATTTGTTATGGGGTTTTTCTCTACCACTATGCATTACCTGTGTGTCAGAGGGACTCACTCATGCCAGCATAGGTATTGGTTGTTTCTACCTGCACAGATGCTCTCCTGGCCACAGATATGCCCACACTCATCCTTACTCTCTTCTGCAAAAACTGGCTCACATCCTTGAAATCCTATTGCTAATATGAACATTTGTTGGCACAAGTCAAGACTAGGTCAGCGTTTAATAACTAAAGAACTGGCAAAACCATTATTGGTCTAATGGGTCAGGAAATTAGTCCTGTTCAGGTAATGGAACCATATTGAAACCACAGAAAACAAAATAAAAGGGATAAAGGGGAAGTGAGAGAGGCTGAAAAAGAAAAAGAGGAGACTTCCTCTTCCAAATGAACTGTATGAAATACAGTTTCGTATTTCAGGACTTGTGATTTTAACAAAAATACCAACTCCCACTAAAGTTTTGGTACCTCTGTGACATATAAGATTTACAGTTTATTCTTTCACTTTGACTACCACTAATGAACAATTTGGGGATTATACAGAGGAAATCAAGATTACAAAAGATGTGATTTACAAGTTCAGTCCTTGGGTTCACAGTAAAGCCCTTTACATAGACAGGTGATTTCTGAAAGCGTGTGGCACCATCACCTTCAGGATCTGCAGAAATCTTGGTCTTGCATTCTGATGTTTTCAGCCCTACAGCTACATGCTCCCACCCACGGCTTTTCCATGCAGAATTTTCTACAAGCAGAGCTAGAAGGAAAGTTTCTTCTTTCCCCATATGGCCACAGTCAAGGCTCAATGTCCACAAAGCTCTGTAGCACTCAGACACATCTGCTTCAGCCACTGACATCTGCTCATAATGTTTCTTCTTCACTAGCAACTCTCAAGGAAGTTTTCTAACTCAACAATAAAGTACTCAATATTCTGATGTAGTTACTGTGCCACTCCAACACACTTTTCCCCTTTTACTTGGTCAATTCCTCAAAAGTGAAGAGAAAGCAGTAGTCAAGGTAGAGCATTTTAACTGTTACACCAATTTACTTTCAAGCCTGTACTGCTCTATTTTAAAACTTCTGGAATTAAACCCCATTCTATCCTCTCCCCCTCTCTCTTGCCAACCATAACACTTATTTAAAATTCCCTCTTTTCCTGACGCATTACAGGTCTGAAAGCCCCTGCGGTAGTTTAAACTTCAGCATCTTTTCAGCAGCCCCCTGATTTATGAGCTTACAGTCTCTACATTCGAGTTGCTTTACACTGAGGCTCGAAAATGTAGCAAGAAAATAAAAAAATAAATAAAAAAGAGAGCTGACTTCTAGCAGCAGGATAGTATTGCTCAAGACGTGCCGATTTTGTTCCCTTCTTACTTGTGAAACAGATGGTGTTTTATGCTTAACACAATCAGTACCATTCTCTACCTGTTGCCTTCTAACCTTCCCCACCTGTGTGAAACCCAGCCAGAGCTTAATGAACATACTTGGAGCTGTCTGGACTGAATTAGTCCCAGTAGGAGTTACCCTTCAGGTACTCCACAGTCTCTCATGGCCGTGTAACTGCAAAGGAATACAAGAAACCTTTACACTGTGGCTAATTAAATAAAGGTTTGCTCTGCTAAGTGCATTTTTTTTCCCTTCCAAAAGCAGGTAATGTCTACTGCGTTGAATAATTTGGAAGCATTTGCCAATATCTTGAAAATTCGGAAAGACAGTTTTGGCATGAAAATGGGGTCAGAGTGCGATTTTAAGCAGCATTTGTCTTCCAGTTTTAAAGTTTTCTTCATTGCCACACACCAAATTATTACAATAATTACCTTGCAAATGCAAGGCATTAACAAAATAATGTTTTTCAAAATTCACATACAAGACACAACTTTTTCTTCCTACCATTCATTCCCTCAATTTGCATTTCTCACACTTGAAATTCTACAAAAATTTCTTTTTGACAGCAGATTCTTTAAAATTAAGATGCAATTACAAGCTGGCTACTTTGACCATATTTCCCATACCAAAAGGCAAATCTTTCAAATGTCATGAAGAAATACTAAAGTAATTTTCTTCGTGATTATCAATCTTAGAAAATTGTTGTAGTGAAGTTATTCAGCAGCCTGAGATTGCTCCAAAGTGCCTATTGTTGGATCTCTGTGTTGGCTTATACACTGAAGTTTCTGCTGCTGGCTTTCGTTCTTTTGTCTGGTGCATGAAACAACTCTGCCCAGCTTCTATTAAATTAATTGGACCATTGATATGAAGTGGGCAAATTACTTTTTCCAATCTATCTTAGACCAGGAATGGGATCTCACTGGGTTGCAGATAAGTGGGTGGCCAACTGTTCTCAGGAAAGTTCACTAAAAAATTCAGCAAAAAATTCCAGTTGAGCCCTGCAATAGGCAGGCATCCCTCCCAGGGACATCCAGGGATGCGACTCAGCATCACAAAAGGTGGTCAATAAAACAGAGAGCAGCGGTCAAACAAATGCCAGCAATCACTCTTCCTTACACTGCCATTTAGCTGAACTCCAGGAGGGATTGGACAACCCAAATAAGAACAGAGGGGGCATTTTGCTGGGGGCCCAGTGGGAAGAGCAGGTAAAATAAAACAGTCTAGAGCCTTCAGTAGGACAGACCGGTGAGGTAAGATGGAAGGACAAAAGCAGATGAGCCATATACCAGTCTTTCAAGCAATAAGAGATTCTCCTGACATTTCTAAGATGTGCAGGCCAAGTATGCAGGAGTTATTGCCTTTGGGACTCTGTCCATCTCTGATTTTGCCACGGGGATTCACAGAGGCAAAAGTAGCAGGACTGGCAGTATAAGACTGAAAGTGAGGAGTTCATCATATAAATCTTACATTCACACCATGTAACAGGGCAGTCATTCCCATAATATCAAACTTTATCCTTAGAGTCATGGGAATGGCTTTAAGCTCAAAGACTCCCACAGAAGAAATGGAGTTGCCCTGTCTCCAGGTGCCAAGAGACCCATGGGAAGGATCTGGACCAACCCTACACTAACACATAGAACTGAGGAACAGTCTTCTCCATGGTCATTCTATCCAGTAATTCTAGTCCTTCATCTTCTCTACAAAACCAAACCCCTAAACTCTCTACTTGCACTATCAGTTCTCATACAACAACCCCAGCAATGACAAGGAAACGTAATTTTAGAGGAGTTCACTGGATGGGGGCAACATTCATTGGGATATAGAGCTCTTTGTGGAAATGTTCCATCTGGATTGTAGACCAAAAAAACTGTTAAAAGTTACCATTTTTGCTTAACAAACTAAAACAAATAAGGTGATTCTTTAACAGCAAAAATGACGGGCACAGTTGAAGAACTAACTATAGCTGAATCACAAAGTACAAAAGGCCATAGTGTAATTAAGTTCAGTGTCCTTGTGGGAGGGAATGCAACAAAACCTAGCACTGTGACATTAAGCTTTAGAAAGGGGATTTAAAAAAAAATGAGGAAGCTAGTCAAAAAGGCCCTGAAGTCAGAAGTAAGGAAATTAAAATCCTTCAACTCAGCATGGAGGCTACTTAAGCAACCATAATAGAGTCCCAGAAGGAATGCGCAGCTTTTCAAAGAAACACGGAAGGCAAGAAAAATAAAATTAGCATGGGAAAACAGCAAGGTTCAAGGGGTTATTTAAGCCAAACAGGTAGAATTAAAAAAGAAGTGGAAACCTATCTTAGGGGAAGGAACACAACCCATGGAAGGTTCTCCCGGCCATGTAGATATGTTTCAAAAGTTGTGGTGACTGAGAAATGAGATGGACTTAGGGGAGGGGTGTGTTTGTAAAGGAGCAAATAACTAAAAGTAAAAATTAGTAATGGGAGAAATGGCATTCCAGAATATTTCAAAGAATAATAACAGTGAATAAGTTAATTGAAGAGAAAAAATAATTCTTTTTCATCAGCATGGAGGACACTGTGAGGATACAAGTTGTCTGGGTGTGGGAGTCTGGGAGAAACAGAAGGGTTAAAATCAAGGAATAGGGGAAAAAATTAAACCCAAGAGGTCCTCAGAGCCTGCTGGAATAAGGAACTGCTCCTCAGATTGGTATAGCTCGGTGCTGATCACAAATTGTGATTTTACAGTGAGCCCATATGGAAAGTGGAGAAATTCCTGCACTGAGTCACTCTTCCTTATCTCTTACATGCTGCATCAAAAGCCTCTTGGTGTCTTATGCAGCCCAGAGTGATCTCTGACAATATGAGGATATCTGAAGTTCCTGTGAATGCCTCATGACCCTTCCAGACCACGAGCAGCACGATGCATCACTTCTAAATGAGCCAGGAGAAGTAGAGCTTTCCTCACTCTAACTGAGTTGGGGTCCAGCAAAGTGCCCTGTCCCCGCTGCATCAACCTGCAGCACAGAATACACTGCTTTAGTCATTTGTGTGGTCTTTTAAGTAATTATTCATTGCATTATTCAATGAGAGAACACAGTATTTCCTGGATTACTCGGTCTGTACTGCCTTAAAGACACAGCTCACTGGTTTGGGAGCCAGCTGAATTCTTGTAAAAAACAAAGAAATTGTTTCTCTTTTCTCTTCCATTTCTGAGCTACACAAGAAGTTCCTGTAAAAGAAAACAGGAATTGTGGTACTACAATAAAAACACAGTGAATTCTAGATAGCTTTTATGCAATATATTTGCTGACACAATCACAAAATCAAAGGTGGCTATTGCTCATTAGAGTGCCTCAAACAGACTCCAGCTGAAAATAGGCAAAACAAGGGCCATTTTTGGTGGTGTGTCACATATTGAGTTCTGCCTACACTACAGGACTAACTCGCAGTGATTTCTGCTTTTCAAAAGGCACATGCCCTCAAAGAAACAAAAAAAGAAGGGAGTAGAATAAATAGTGTCCACTGAGAGGACTCCATGGTGCCTGCAGCCTGGGAAGATGATGGCAGCACACACTGCAGAATTTTGAGTGCTGTAGCAACCAGCACAGGTAACATTCTTGAGTCAGAGGTCCAGGAGAATTATTGTGTTGGGCGGGACAAGCCAGAAGCATCCAGAGGCATCATATTAAGATAGGGAGTGAAGCAGGAATATATGAAAAGTGAAAAATAGATGCAAGACAGCCCTTTCCAGTGTGTTTGAATTGGATGCTATGCAGCTGGAGAATCTTCATTTGAGATAACTCCTAGTCAGGATACAGTTAATGAGTTGGGATGGGGGAATAGTTACAAAAGGGGTTGCATGGTGCTGTTACACTCAGTTGAGCAGTTGCCATGTCATGCTCCAAATGGTGGCCTTCCATGAAAACCATTTCTGTCCCTGTACATGCATGGGGACACAAGGACAAGGAACCACTGTGGCATAAATGGGTAATGACAACTTGCCTTAGTATAAAGACACAGAGACCAGTTGGTGTTGAGGTCAGCAAACCTGACTGCCTGGTAACCCCCTACAGAGAGCTACAGGCTACCTGTCCATTTCCAGGTAAAAGAGATCAACCATCTGGCTCTGAGTCCATAAGCTATGGTAGGTCCTGAAAAGAGAGCAAAAGTGAAAAGCAGTTTATTTGGGAGACACAAGCATGTCCTCCGTCAGTGCATGCAATTTAACATCCTCATGTTCTCTTTCACTGAAAAAATATTCAGACAAAGGTACTGTCTGAATAGGGAGCTATTGAGGCTGACATTTCCACAACAATTTGAATGACTGTAATAAGGAGTTATATGACGAAAATTTGGAGTTCTGTGTCTGTAAAGCAAGCTGTCTCGCACAAATATTCCTGATTATCACTGAGGCACATGTTAAGCACTAAAATGCATCCGCTCAGACAAAAGGTTCCTCCAGCCCAGTCACTTGTCTCCCAGAGCAGTCACCAACAGATGTGCCACACAAGAGTACAGGCACAGGGCAAGCACACAGTGGTATTTTATGCAGAATACTCCTTCAAGAATATTCTTGGGGAATTCCAGTGGCAGAGGCCATGTCTTTTATTTAAAAAGCCTTGAGAAGGGTTTTTCTCCCACCTTTTTATAAGAAAATGGGTATTCCTCAGTCCCCTTTCCTGCCCATAGTTCCAGCAATCAGTAGCATAGTTACTGAAACAAATCCCCAATGTGAACATTAACAAATATGACCAGAACCAAACTTCAGACTGATATAGTATGGTTAAACTTCATACCTCAGTATCCTGTGCTTTTGTTAGTGTGATTTCTACTCTGGTGATTGTAGGCTAAAATCTATTCATGTCTACACCATATAAACCAGGATTACAGCAGAACTGAAGGAAACTACACTGGAATTATGTAACTGTCAGCAAAATTTACTTCAATGTTACATGAATTATCAATCACATAACTTACACATCAACTAATAAACTCACTCTGGCTATGCTTACCCAGAGTCAGGAGCAGGGGGAGGTTGTTGCAAAGTATTGCTGAAACTCTGTTTGTCCAGCTTTAGGTTGGCTGACTTCCATGAGGAATGTGTTTAGTTAATTGAAAAGGTTTTGGTTGAAGTTTGCCAGCAAGAGATCATAGAGTTCTAGGCAACACATACTGTGAGTATGAACTCCATTCAACCTTTGAAATACCTCTGTGAAGGCAGGAAATTGAAATATTGTGCTATATTGGCAACTAAACGGTCATTTATCATCCATGCTAAGTTTGGAGCACAGTGAAACGATTTTTAAACTCTATGAGGGTTGATTAACAATTACAAGGTGTGTTTATATAGATATAGGTTATGTACTGAAATACAGTCTCAAGAAGAATATGAGATAATCAGCAGCTGTATCCACCCTCCTATTTGTCAGAGATCAAATTTGGACTGTGCTCAGAGGCACAAACACTATATTAAAACACAATAGAGTTAAGACACCTACTGACAAAAGCAAGGAAATTCACAGTTAAGGGGGAAAACACACCATATGTTCTGCAGTACCTAGGAACAACAGGGAGCATTCAGCTCATCATTAAAGAGGCACCCAGTTGTGCCTAGGTATTGGAGAACATATGGAACACTTCCCTGCTCATGTCTGAATTTCCTTACTATTGTCAGCTTATGGATCAAGCTTGACTTTTTACTTTTTTTTTAGTTTGTTTTTTTTAAAATATAGAGTTCAGGGGATTTTTTAAAGTAATTGTTTAGTTTGTAAAATACCATTTTAAATTTATAATTATCAGCCCCACGGACATACATAAATTATTGCAAGCCTGCTTTTACAAAGAGTTCAGGATCACTGGAAACCTCTATTTGTAAAAATCAAGCAGTGAGTTGCTCAGGGAGTTTTGAGCCAGACACCTATAGGAAGTTACCACCGGCAGGACTGATTTGAGTTGTTGTATCTGAAAAACAGCGATTTTATTTTATACTTTAGCCCTTCCCTTTAAACCACCTCAAGGTTTTAACTGCATAAGACAGTATAATCAATCCATTGCACTACAAATGTTTTTATTTTAATTACCAGACTATTAGGAGTCCCCAGCTGGAACTGCCATGCACTGTGCCTAGCAGTGTACATCTATTTATGAGATCCAAAGGACTTATAATCAAAGCTGCTAAGGAGCTAAAAGAGAAAAGATAATGGTTATTGTTCCCGTTTCAGGGCTAAGGTTCCCCTCAAGCAAGAATGATCTGGGATTAGGATAAACTGAACTCTGTAACGCCTCATAATGAGCACTCAGCATCCTGCTCTGACCACTTCTGCTTCTATTTAAAATAGATATAACAAAGACCGCTGTACAGGGAGGTGGCAGCCCCAGCGGCAGGGCTGTACCCACATGGTCACCAGGCTCCCAGAACACGCTCCCGTGGCTCCCTTTGGCGTCAGCACCAGAGGGCAGCATTGCTCGGGGCTCCCGACTATTTGCATGGGGCAGCTGCCTCCTGAGGGGGAGGTGGCACCCAAATGTCCCTCATCCTCAAGGACGACCCCGTGGAGACGTGGCGGAAACACTGCGGTCGAAACTTACATGGAAATTAACTTGGCATTTCTTCTTTTTTCTTTAATATTTTTTAAAGTAATAAAATGCCAAGTTATCTGTCACTTTTATGAAAACATATAGAAATCTGATGTTTTTGAAGGCACTTCAGTCTTGTCAAAATGCATCTGAGTTTGGTTCTCTCATTCAAAATATACTGAGGAGGAGGGGGTTTCTACACACATGAAGTCCTGTCAGATCTGAATTATAGTAGGATCCCCCATATGTACTGGGTAACCATAACTCATTTTCCTAGAAAACAAGGTAAAAGAGTAAATTAATCTCCCTGTTTTGCCTCCTAAACTACCCTCTCTTCCTGTCTCCAAATCAGACTGTTCTTTCAGTAAAATTAAAACAGTAATAATAAAAACCAGAAAGAAACAAAAAACCCACTTTGATGTTTCTGAAACTTCCAGTTCTCCATTTTGCCCCACTTTGTTCATAAAGAAGCAAACTCTTTTCAGACTCTGATCAGGCCACTTATTTCCTTGTCCTTACGGGATGCTGAGCCCATCACTCCTGCTTGTGCTGGTTTTATGATTTAGAACAAAAAAGCGAGACATGAGAAAAACCAGCATAGCCAAAGATAGACTTCCACAGGTCCTTGGATGCACTGCTTGCCAGTCTGGACACCTCTGTTTCTCTCCCAGAACCACTGACACCCCTTAGATTCTTAGGTAAGGAGGATGAGGAGTGGATCTTCCCTTCATTGCCTTTCCTCTACTTCATCTGGGAAACCCCAGAGAAACCCCTTTCAGAAGGAGAATGTTTGGGGGTGTTTGATGCCCTCAGGCAGTAACAACTACCTGTATCTGGCCCTTACCCAGCCACACACTGAGCAATTCTTGACTTCACCCCTTGCAGTGTGGCCAGAAGGGATCATAGGGAATGAGCAATAACCAAGGGAGAAAAGTTGCCTTTGCCTAATGGGTCATTGACTGGGGCACAAATGCAGCCTCCTGGTTGGAACCATATCATTATCCAGAAGAATGCCATAGTGAAATATCCTGTATCCATGGGACACTGCCTGGCCTCTTCTTCCGTAATAAAAGGAGGGAAGGACATTGAAAGAGGTTGGTTTTAGCAAGCCTGGAAGATTAAATCTGAGCCAAACTCACCCAACCTCCACAAATCAGCTTAAACCTATGAGAGCTGTATTCTCAATTCAATCTCTGCACAAAAAGGTAAGAATGAGATTCAAATCAAAACAGTGAAATAACTCAGTCAAAGTCTTGGAACTCATTTAGGTTCCTCCTTCAGTCCTTAAATCACCTTCTTGCCCATTTAATAGACCATTAAAATTTTCTTATGATCAACTACAAAGTTAATTCATATTTGTAAACATAGCTTTAAGCAGTCTAACAAGTTAACATGAAAACTATAAACTAAGCCCAGTGACTTTTCTGACTGTGTTGACATTGTGAGGATCCCTGGAAAACTGAACCATTTCACGTACTTGCATAAAAGTTAGGGTGGAAGATTTATAAGGATAGCACTTACCATGAGTGGAAAGAGACAAAGGAAAGTGTAGACAGCAGTGTTGTTACAGTCAATTTTCTGTTCCAGCCTGCTCAGCTCTCCTGGGAAGAAATGTCTTTCCATTTATTAAAGTCTTTGAGAGACTGGATACTCTACAATTCAGAATTTAATAGTTCCGTGTTGATGTTGACTACTCAGTTATTAAGTTGTCTTCCAGAAGTTCATACAAACCCTCCATCTGAAGAGGCTGTGGAGCAAATACATTGGTGTTGCCCTTCAGATGTCCTCTGCTGCCTCGAGGACTGGCAGCAGTATCCCTAGGGAAACTACCGGCATTGCTCTGCTCCATGGGCACAGGAAGAAAAGGCTGAGGTGCAGCTGGGGAAGCACAAACTTCTGCACCCTCTCCTGCTGAAGGTTTGTCTGCACCTCCAGAAATGGCTCCACCATCCTCCCTTCCTCAGCACTTTGCACTGACATGACTTCAGGACTCAAGTGATGCAGCAGAGAACATCAGTGATGCTCCTCATCTTTCACATGCTGAGCACTCATAGCTAGAATGAGGTTTGAAAGAACAAGGGAGGCTGACAGGATCCCTCACAAGAGCTCTCGATCTTTAATCCCATCTTCCCAGTCAGTACCTCTTTTTACTCCATTTCTGCACCTACTCAAAATGCCAAGAAACCCTTCCTCAGTTCCCTCAGTGCTCATCTCAGAGCAGACACAAGACCAACAGCTGTCTCTGCACAGGAACACAAGCAGCATTAGTCTAGCTCTGTGGTTATGCCCTATCTCTCCACCAGCAAAAGAAATTGTTTAGAGAGTGGGCTTCAGACTCAGAAACATCTCGGAGCTGACAGGGAATATTCCCACAGCGCCTTAAAATATTGTGGTCACCCTTCTCCAGAAAAGCCTGCAAAGCTGGGGATCAAACATACTGACCCTTAAGAGTGCCAGCCTGCACAGGACCAAGGATGAGATGCAGCTGAGTGAGGAGGCAACTGGTCCTGCAAACAGGGCACAGCAGATGGCAAAACGTCCTGTGTTGTCACCAGTGTTTCCACTGCACAAGGAACGGGAGCAGCTCGACTTGTGGCAATTAGTCAGACAGAAGTTATATCAAGTAACAGGGCACAGAAATGTAACCTTTTGTCTGACGAGGCTTTGCAAATTGTCGGTCATCTGGAAAGGGTGTGTGCAGGCAAGGGTCAGAAGTTTAGCAAAGGCTATTCTAGTAGCATGACAAGGCAATAAACTGTCACGCAAGTAAGTGCAAATATTAGCTGTGTGTACACTTGAAATCTTGAAACAGATTCACTAAAGATTTAGGACTTTATTAAGGTCAAAAGGGTTATGCTGCAGTTGATAGGCACATTTGTTTTATTAATTGAGTCATAAGTTCTGGCAGTCTGCAAATAGGTTGCAAAACGTGCATCAGCTGCTTTCGATTGCCATGAGAGATCTGAAAACCTGCCAGTAAGTCTGTTTGCAGCTCTTAAAAATTTTGCCGAAAAATCTGTTTTAGACTTAACAATCTCTTTTCCCCCTTTTTTTTTTTGTCTGCAAAGAGGGCAGGCGCGAGAAAAGGAGAGAGAAGCACATGTGTTATTCAGACTCACAGCACAACTGTTGCTGATGTAAGTGTTCTTCCCTGAAGGAGACTGATTATGTCCTAGACATCCCAAGCTTTCCCATTCTCTGGTGTCCCCAGGCTTAGTGCCTATCACCTTATGGAGCTCTCAGTGTGTTTCAGAAGGAAGATAACTTGGTCATCATCCTGTTGAAAAATGAAGGACCAAGCGAAGGGGAATGTCTCATTTTCAAGCCTTGCTTTAAGTCTGTTGAGCACATGGGACATGAATAACAAAACGGCAACATGTGAACCATTGCAATGAAACACAAGTACTGCACTTGCTAAAATCAGTCCCAAATATGTGCCAAAGTGCCAACAAACTACAGAGCAGCTGCTTTTCTTTCGTGGTACCAAGCTCAAAGTGTGATCATGTCACAACTCTCAGAAGGAGAGGTTTCAGCTATGCAGATAGAGTTTCATATGTGAGTCACTTAAGCTTCAAACCTGTGGAGTCTCCCCTGCTGCCCCACCACACTGCAGGGATGATTTGTTAGCTGCTGTCTTAAAAGCTGTCATAGCCAAAAGTGGCCAAAAGCCAAAGACAGAGCTGCTCAGTTTGCCCTGCTATGAAAGGGACTTGACTCATTACAGGTCATTCCAATGACATAAAAGGTTACAGATTTGGCACCTCCATTTCCCCGACTGCAGAATCAGCTTTTGAAAGCTTCGCTCCCGAGCCCAGGCAGCTGTTTGATTTCTTCTATGTCTGTATCCCATTCCAGTTCTCCTGCCTTTCACTCTTTTTGTCTTCTGGAAGCCAAGTAGTTACTTTAAGAAGACAAAAGTTGATCTGAAAATTAATGTCAATTACCACTTTTTGAAAATAGACTTAAATTTTGATTCCTGAGCTCACACAGCTTCAGGATGATCAGGGCTCTGGATTCATAGAGAGCTTGCATCAGGCACTGACCTGAACAAGAACCAGTCAAGAGATGCACCCAGAATTATCCACATCTGCTCTTGCCTTTAGCACCTCTCAAATGACTTCACATTGCATTTTGAATTACACCGTCTTCCAGCAAATTTGTCAGATCTCACAATACAATAAAAACCAGCCATCTGGGTATCTCAGGTATGCCACCTGCAGCTCAGACATCCCCTAATTTCTTAGGACATTTATCTTCTTGCAGCCTTTACAAGCAGCAATATGCTGCCTTTAGCTCCTCATGAAATCAGGTACTAAAATGCCTTCGAGTGATTTGGACACAGCAATTTGGGGGGGTCTGTGGCAGCCCAGGGCCATCTGTGCTCAGGTCCATGCTCCTTACCAGTGAGGCCACCTCACTGCTCTGTGTAACCCTGTAAACAACAGCAAGAGGTCTGATCATGGGAAATCTCAGTATAAAGCCACTGTATAGCTCAGGGGTGTCTCTTGTTAACAACTGCAACACAAGCTGCATAAACCGAAACAGTGAAGTGTTTATTTAGCCAAGAACAAGGTTACTACCTTGTAAACAGGAAGCACTCTCAAAGCATCCCAGCTGTACTCACAGGATGTCCAGGCGTTGTTGAACTGGCCTGGAATGATGGGATTGTCCTGGAGAGCCTCCAGGCTGCTGGTTTGGTCTGGGGTGGTGCCTTCCCCTGAATACCATCTCATTTGTGGCACGTAAACCCCTGTGCTGCCAAGGGGCAGCCCCTCAGTAAGGCATGGACCAAATAAATACATCTGTTAAAAACACACATTTATGACTGTTAACCAGTCAAGTTTTAAAGTCTTTCTCTGTTATGGAGTAGTCACTGGACTTCATTACTGTCAGCCTACAAAACGGATTTGCTCCTTTACTGGTAGAAAGCACCATGTGTTCTCCTGAAGGACTTTTCCCATAGCTGGAGTCACAGGAGATAAAGCTCCGGACCATCAGTTATAGTGCAACAAATACTTTTGGGGTTTCATCAGTTTGAGCAGATTTTTTCACTTTACCAACTTTACTTCCTAATTCCATACACTTCATCTTCAACAAATCACCACTCAGGACATTTCTTTCCAATAAGGTCTTTTGTAGTATCAGCTATTTTTTCCAATAAAAATATTTTTCTCTGTGGTTTCAGCCTTCAGCTTCTTTTTTATCTGGGCAAGACACAAGTCAGTTATTTGCAAAACTTTTATTGTTGGTTCAACCAATTGAAAAGGGTTTGCATGTTTTGGCTTCACTAGTATTCAAGTTAATGACTCTTTCCATAAAAAAAATCCAGAAACGATAAATCTATTTATGACTTTTCATAGAGAACTCCATGTGCATGGGGGCTGAAAGAATATCTGATTGGCGAATAGCATTTTAATCATGAAGAAAATCCAAGAAAGGATTTTTTAGCAGGAGGAATCAGTTTGTGTGTACAGCAGCCTAGTGATACAAGCATTTAAGGGTCCATAAATACTCTTTCACAAGTGAGACTGTAGTAGTTACTGAGTCAAAAATCACCTTCCAAAAATTTTGCTACATTTCTACCTAGGGAGTAGAATTTAAACTTTCTATTTTGTTACCAGCTACATGATCTTCTCCACAATTCTATTTTAGATTAGCTTGCACCTTCAAAAACTTGACATAAGATACTTTTTCACCCGACATCTTATTCCTTAAAGCCAACAATAAAAATCTCCAGGGAAAATCCACCAGGGAACGGTGGCATTCTTAGTGTCCTGTGGCATTTGAAAAAAGGTCACACCTACAAAGCAATACAGGCCATTAGAGATTTAAACTTTAGCCTAAGCCCACATCAGATTTAAGGATGCAATTCAATGTTTGACTCAGAATTTTCCACCTAGACATGACAGATGTTATGGTTCACCTTCTCATGTGTTTTTTTTTAAACAATGGGTGGGTTCATACTGTGTGAGATACCACTGCTCTAACCAAAACTTGCCTTTTAATTTGTGGGTTTCCAACCATCTACTCATGGTTCTGAAAGAACTCTCTTGTGATGTGACTATAGAAATTGAAGCTAGGTTATGAGAGAATATGCAGACAATGAGTATTATCTTGACTTCCAAGCTGAAAGACAAGGAGAGGGCATGTGCAGTGATTTCAACTCATAAAAACATCTGTGGGACTCATGTATTCTCACATCTCCCTTGATTTTAAAGGGCACAAACCCGTTTCCATCTCTTCATGTCACTATGCAGAGCAGCATACTCAGGAATTGGGATCTTACATTAGAAAGGATTTATTTATATTACACTAAAATTGTGCTCTTTTTACTACATTATCAAACACTATAATCAGTGCACTTTGTCACTAAAGTGTAAAGGCAGGTAGCATGTTGAAGGACAAGGACTGACATCAATAGATCTCTCTCTTGTAATGAAGAGCATTTGACACTGCACCATCAAGCCATTCGAGGAACATGGTGTGCTTACTCTGTTCTGTGTACAACAGGCCACTTTTGTAAAAAAATTAAATGTATAGTGGCTTTGCATTTTTTTAACAATTCCTGTCAAATTGCATGTATTTATTTCAAGCCTGCTCAACATCTGCTATTTACAAATACTGCCATATATTTTAAAGCAAGAGTCACTCCCAATTAGCTCAAGTGTTTAAGAAAATCATCATATATTCTGAATGATGAAAGATCACAGAAGGAGGTCTCCTAATGGATGACAGGTGCAGGAATGAAAGCATCTAAAGACTATGAGCCAAAATCTAAGAAGTCACAGAATATCATAATTCACTTTAAATTGCACTCAGGTCACAAAGTCAAATAAGACCTTTGGCTCAGAAAGTATGTAAAACTACCACTATTTTTATAATAAACAAAAAAAAATCCACCAAAACTGCTGATTCTTTATAGGAGCATATGGGAAATCAGGTACAGATGGAGAATAAATAAAAATAAATAATAAATATGAGTAAACAAAATTGAAAAACGTGAGTATTTTTACCTGTTTTCAGGGAGCTATAAAGAGCCTGCATAAGCTCTACTCATCCACAGAAATGTCTTGGACCCCTGTTTCATTAGAAAACACTGAAAACCAGGCAGGTTAACTCACATCTTTTAAAATTTGCACCCACTACACCTTGTAGTTACAAAACTACTTTTAGGCTCTTCGAGCACAGCTCATGATGTAAAATAAGGTTTAGTGCACAGGACTACAAGTGTGAAGAAAACCACTAGGTCACTCAGGGCATGGCCATGCACAATCCCCATCCGTGAATTTGTATCCCCTGCCATTATCACAGCTGAGAAGCAAAAGAAAGCACCACAGACTCGTTCCAGAGACCAGAAATGGGCAGAAGGAAGCAGAGGAGGTGCAGCATTTGGCCCCTACCACTGTGCTGGTAGGACTGTCATCAATACAGGCTCATTTCCAGAGCAATGAGGAGAGCAGAGGCAACTCCAGCGTCTGTGACAGCACCCTCCTTACAGACTCCATCACTGTGCACTGTAAACACGCCCCTGCACCACACTCAAGGCAGATAATTCATCTTTAATCAAGTTTCATGTACATGTTTAAAACATGTGCAAATGTTACATGCTCATCTCTCCATATCTAGGCATGTACTTTGCACGTACAAAAGGAGGATTCATAAATATGCTTTTTATTTCCTAAGAGCTGCACCACAAATTCCATAAAGCATTCATTTTATACAATCACAGGGTATTTGTCAAACAAGATAATACTATGCAGAGCCAGAAAGGTTATGAAAAAATGCTGAAAGAGATATGATTCTTTACATTTCTAGTAGTGGATTAGTTGCAGTGGAATCTGGTTTTCATCAGAATTTGGTACCAAAGCTACTGTGGCTGCTGATCACACAGAGATAGTGCTGTATTTCAGTGTCCTTCTGAAAAAAAACCCCAGCATTTCAAAGGGAATTCTCTTTCTCTTCAGAAAAAAAAAATCAAAGCAGCCCAACACCTTACACAAGTCACACACCACCATTTCTGCTGCTCCAACCTGAGCTACTGGATAACACAGTTCTTGCTTTGCTGATTGCTCTGCTGATGTCGCTAAGCTCATTTTGGGTAAGGCAGGATTAGGACAAGGCAAAAATATACTCAGTTGTGCAGCTACATCGGAGCCCTGAGCTGCTGGGTTATCATAAGGGAAGGTGAGGCCACAGGATTCCTGCCAACCCTCATTGAGCAGCATCTTCATTACAGGTGGGTAATCCCAAATGGAGCATGGAGGGTTTCTGTACTTGATGTTTCACACCAAGTTTATTTAGCTCTTACTCCTCAAAAAGGAGACTATTATGTACATTATGCCACATGCAATATATGTAGTTTCCATTAATCTGTATTCTTGAAGCTATTCCCTGCAACTAACCCTAATCCTAATTTTAAAATGAGAAAAAAAAAAGCAAAAAACAAGATCCTGCCCTCTGGTTCTGGAAGCATTTCTCACCATAACAGTTGAAAGCAATACTGTGAAAAATATTTCATTTCTATTTATACAGCAAAAATAGAAATCTCACGTTTTCGTTTTTTTGCCAACTGGAGTGTTTGTGTATTGATCAGGGAAGATCCAAATGAAGTTATGCTGGGGAAATTCATGGTATATGGCTCCAGGTCTAATTGAAGAGATGAGGGATGTAATCACCAGGAGAACCCCAGAGCTGGGTGCCTCTTGGATCATTTCTAGCCTGGCATATTGATTTCTCTATTTCAAAATAGTTTAAAAGCAGCAAGTACAATTTCCAACAGACAGATGTAACACAGAACTAAGTTTCATTTTTGTTTTATATTAGACTTATGTGTCTTTCAAACCATTTGTTTCTCTCATAAAAAATAGTATTTTACAATCATGATGGTTGTAAAAACTATAAATAAGAATGGACAAACTGTTGTCTTTCTGAATCTACTGGCAGATCACGAGCACCTCTGCTGCCTCAAGCAGAAAGAGTCATCAGATCTTCCTGTGCCACATCTGCAGCAGAGATGCTCCCTAGAGGAGCACAGCAGTAGATTAGAATCACACCAGCCTTAATTTGCAAATTCTAGTGTAAATCAAAGCCACATGAGAGCATGTTAAAAGCTCCCTTTTCCTTTAGGGAAAAACAAACAAAAAATATTTAAAAAAAAAAAAAAAAGGAGGGGTAGGAAGCTGGGACGAACATTAAGTACTGTCTTGGCCCTGAGAAATGCTCTTCCCAACCATTAGGACAAATCCTTCCAGCCCTGCTACATGAGGTGCACGGGGCTTCAGAGGTCATGCATCTCCCAATAGTTCTCCCCAGATCTTTGAATCAACTGCAAATGCACTATGAAAAAAAAATACCTGCTGCACTGACTTCAATAAGACCCAGAAGCCCAGCTCTGAAAACCTTTGAAATAAATCGTAGCAGTGAACTTCAGCCCACACCCAGCTGACATGTGAACCACTGAAAAACTAGTTCAATTACACCCCAGCTTGGCAGCAAGACAAGGCAGCTGCAAGAATGTATTAGCCTTTTGCTATCACATCCCAACCATCTGAAGTGGAAGTCACCAGCCCTTAAATAAGAAGCAGGAAGACAGCACTTTCAGTTCTCGGCAAGTCAGAGATGCAACTAAAACTTCAGCCTTAAAACTAAAAAGTTTGGTCTTACCTGGGGGTCACCTTTGCTGCAGAGCACGAATTGCAAGGATAATATTATGTCACCTACAGGATGTCATGGGGTTTGATGCATTACCAGGCAAGTCTCAGTTCAAAAGATGGATTAACAGGTATTATCAATGGAACACAGCTACAGCACCAGCCTCCTCTGCTCTCAGACATGAGTCCATGCACCCTGTAAGCTGCCTTTCCACTTCAAGTTGGGATGTAACAGTGATGTTAAGAGTTCATCCTTCTGCTGCTGGCCAGTTAAACCAGGACTCCCTTTGATTTTAAATTACTTCAAGTCCTTGATTAGACTAAGGCAATCTCACTAGAAACAAATTTTATAAACAACATTATGTCAGTAATTCTGACTGAAAGAATGCAATAAACGCCAGACAGCATTTAGGTTTTGCTATGAAAAGACAATATGCCTGCAGCAACCTTTGCAAAGCACTTTATTTCTTCTCCTTTAGAAGTGATGTAATCTTTCAGGAGCTGTAAGATTCAGAAACCTACACATCATGACAGTTGTTTTCCTATTAGCTCACCCCATGCTGAGAACACCAGCAATTATCACCTTTGTGGCATGTGGTCTGCTTGTGTTACATTCGCTTTGACCTCCAGTGTGGGTCAAAAGATGCCACTTTCTGGAGAAGTCGGTGGGTATTTTGTCATCCAAACATAAAACACTGCCTTCCAGAAGGCCCGGGAGCCTTTTAAAACATGCTGGTGTAACGCAGAGGAATTCCTGAGCCTCTTCTCTTGCTGTGTCACTCCACAGCTGGCTAAGCAAGAGGTCTATGCAGGATATTCCTTGGGCATTTTCCGAGCCCTGACAGAAGTGTCATAGTTCTCTTCAGTTCTTTACCAACATCTTTTCAAACCCACCAAACATGAGGTTCATGTGTAAGTGCTGCAAACCCAGCCACGTTGTATCTAGCGATGACTCCAATTCAGCTTTGCAGTGCCCAGATCCTAACCCTTAAAGACAAAATGCCCATGACTTCAAAGAAACCAGGATTCACATCTGAAAACATGCAGAAAAAGTATGTTGGGTGGAAAAATCTGCATACCCTTTTTCTTTGCTCAGCATCACAAATTACACCAGCCCTAGCAGTTTCTGGTCCAGCCCTGACAACACTTAACTTCTTGCACAAATCAATCCGCATCTCAATGCTCTCATATCAGTCAAATAATTGCAGTGAAGCCAACCAGTGTGTTAAAGCCCAAAATCTAAGATTGCAGAACAGAGAAGGCCATGATGATGCTCATCTTCACCCTGTGTCTGCAGGAAGACACAGCACAGAGCTTGGTGTCTGCGCTGGAAGCGCCTCTGTAGGAAGGCTGATTAAGTTAATGATATTTATATCATCAGTGAGTTATCTGCAATTCAATCAAAAAGCAATCAAGGTCTGTTTATTAGTGTATTTTTAAAAGCATTTAGAGCATAGGTTGGGCACTTATTGAATTTAAGTAATAAATAAGATTATAAGAATCAAATCATTGCTTTTGGAAAACCACACTTTCTGTGGCGAGGAGCGATTTACAATCATTACTGATTTGAAAAGGAAAGAAAAGATGAAAGGAAAACATCAGCAGAAAAAGGGGCAGCAAGCCATTTATTTTTATTTTTTTAAGAGGATTTGCTATCAGTGAATAAACATCACAGAGGATCCCAGGATGGTATTATTTCTCATTGCAGATGTGTACCACAAGACTGGTCTTCTCAGTCTCCAAAACTGGTTCTAATATTTTCCTTGTTTGGATTGTAACTTGACCCACACCTTCAGTATATGTTTTGTTCATGTATACCTTTTATGCTGGATGACTTTACTTGTCTTCATCATCTCAGCAAGTCAGAAGGGAAACATTTTTAAAAGCTGTGGCATTACTCAAGCTGTGAGGTGGGCGACTCAAGAGGAGCAACATCTTAAAACATTCTGCACAGGGGCAAGTAAAAAGTCAATAAGGAAATACCATAGTTAGGCTCTTTTTAACTTGCTGAAAGTGTGAGACTGCAGTTCATTTCCTGATCACTCATGTGGAAATGGTAAAGAATAATTAAGAGCAATGCTAATCACCAAATCAAAGCAAATATTAAACAAGCAAACTTGCTTTCTACCCTCGAGTTCAATGTGCAAATAAGCAATGGTACTCAAAAGTTTAGTCTTTAGACCAGTTAACAAGGTACATTAAAAGAAAAGAAAGATCCAGTTTATGGCCACATGTTAGAACATCAGCAACAGGAGTTACAGGAGTAGTTGGAGCCACATGCTTAAGGCTGGAACAAAATACAAGGAGTTGTTTTAAAGTTCCCCTTGGATCAGAATTTAGGCCTTCTCCTCCATCAGTAGTTTAGTCCCCAAATGTTTTTTTTTCTAAGCACTGTAGGAACATAATTTAGGGGGGATAAATGAGCATCACACTGTTTTGCTGTATCAGTGTCCCACCAGCCCTTTGGTGGAGCCTGAACTCAAAATACCTACCTCTGAGACCACCTGGATTCACAACTCCATTTCCCTTTCCTTTTCTCCTTGAGGTCTGCTCCCCACCTCAGGTCCTTACTACTCACTTCTTCCTAACATAATTTGAGGATTCAGACCTCTGCTACTGAGCATGATTTGACCCTAAATTAATTTCGCTACAGCTAACAGATTTGGAAATCTCAAACAGCAGCTGCTGCACTATCCCTTCTCAACACATTGCCTTTGGTAAATTTGTTTTCTGAGTTCTGTCCCTGTCTTTCACTGACAATGTCACACTACCACTAAGATGAAAGAATTCATATAGTTCCTGACTTTTAAAGAAAACTGCCACAGGTTTGCAATTCCTGTCTGCTGGGCATAATCTTTTGAAGGAGTGCATGAAGGACCCACGTAGCAGCTTGGTGTCAGGCAGTAATTCTTGCAAGCAAATCCTGTGGGTAGAAGACAAAAACCAGACTGATTATGATGGAACCTCTTTTCTCAGATTTGCAAAGTACTTTTGCTTGAGAAATCCCTGGCAAAGAGTAGCATCATATTAGATTATATTTAGTCCTGATGTAGTTTCATTGAAACTAATGAAGGGTGAGTGTAGTCTATTAGATGTTAACTTCTCAGAACGTATTTTGAAAACAGAAATCACAAGATTAAAACTTCAGAGGGATGAATCTGAGGAAGGCAAACATAGGAAAAAAATCCAGAACAAGTCACCATGCAAAGGAAAATTCATTACAGTTGTTTGCAGGCATTGAGAATCTCCTCCTGCAACTGCTGTTCAAGAAGTCAACCATCTCATTGTCTTAACACTGATCCAAAACATACATTTGCTGTGGCATTTATACCATCAGCTAATTCAAGACAAGGACGCCCAGACACCTGGGGACTGCAGCATTGAAACAACACTGGGAAATGAAACATCAGCTTCAGGGGCAATGAGCCTTAAAAAACCCACAGTGTGACCAGGAGAGCAAGGCAAGGAGAACAAATGCACTTAGTGGTGCCTAGTGAAAGAAAGACAGGCAATGGGCGCAACCCAAAATACAGCAAATATCATTGAAACATAAAAAACTTTTATGTAAGAGTGATTGATCACTGGAATAGAACACCTAAAGAAGTGAACTTACATAATCCTTGGAGATATTCCAAGCTGAACTGGAGATGGTCCTGAGCAACCTGTTCCAATTCACTCTCTTTTGAGCAGGGGGGTTGAACAAGGTGATCTCCAGGATCTCTTCCAACATCAAATTTCTTCTACTTGAATGGAATTTCATTATAAGGAATTAAAAAAAAAAAAAGGCAAAAAAAGCTCTCAAACTCAAGCTTAGTGATAGAAAAACCAAAATGCAATTCACTAGACATCACTATACTCAGGATATTTTTTTTTTGGAACAATATGCATTTTACTGCACGCTTGGGAAGTTTTCTGGAACAGTAACAAAAGCTGTCCTTCCAAGCACATGATTAGAAAGCCAGATATTAACCCAAATGCTTCCTACCAGAAAATTTACAATCAGTGCTTGCCAGGCAGAGACCAGGCAAAAAAATTCTGAACTTGGGGATGAAACTTTCCAAAAAAACACCCCCTCAACTCTGAAAAGGACAGGATAGTGGTGAGCCTTTACACAAAAGTAAAAAAAAAATCTTCCTGAGATTCACAAGACTGTTTTTATTTACAGTTTGTTGAGTCGTTTTCAGTTTCAAAACAAACTGACATTTTTTTTTTCAATTGCCAGTGTTCTTTCACACTGAGTTTTTCCCAACTTCCAGACCTTTAGCACAAGAATAATCTCAGCCTTTCCACGTGTCTCACCTGGCCTACCTCTAAGTGACAAGGCACTTCCTTCCAAATAGGATTAGGGCTTTTGGAATTGCTCAGTGATTAGAAACGTTCCCTTTCTGGGAGCCATCTTCCAGCATGACCTCTATCCTTACCATCAGCTGGATGGCTGAAGAACCAGCAAAAAACACCATTCAAATGAGGTAAAATTATAAAGATTTCATGTTATTTTCAGATGAAAGTAGATTAATGTGCAGCATAAGGAGGTTCTGTAAAAAGAAGTTTTACAAAGCATGGTATTTTCTAATTGCAGATTAATGGTTATTCCTTCAGGACTTGCTCTCTGACCTGAAATAAAGAGCACATCAAACCATTTTCTTTTTTGCATTCAAGAGAAGAATTTTACTTCAAAATTGAACTTTGTGTTTATACATGCATTCATATATTTTAAAAATTATTTATATATTTACTTTTTTAAAATTTTGAAATATGTTGAAAGGTTTTCCCAAAAGTTTTAGTTTCTTCCCCAATGAATACATCACACTGAGAAAAATGTTTTTGGTAAAAAAAAAATGTTTAATGAAGAGCATAATGGAACTTTTGTGTTAAACACAGGCTCTTTTTGCATCCTGTAAAATGGAGAGAAACTGGGCATTTGTTATTATTGATTTCCCACAAATTGCTATTGCATTTTTCAACCTATTCTAGATGACCTGAGAAAACATGGACCCTTTTTCTTACAAAAGACAGTGAGCTATTCTTGTTAGAGAAGTCACTGAAAACAGCTCCTCTTTTACTTAAAAAAACCCCAACGAAAGCAAAATAAAACCAAAACACCCTCAAATCAACCAACAAAATACCCAAACTAAACAACAACTCCACGAAAAAACCTCACCACATCTCAGAGATCTATCTCAGACATCAAAACTGCTGTGCATAATGTAATAGTTGTATTGCAGAGATGTGGTTAAGGAAAATAAGTCAAATTTATTGCTTGACTTCAGCCAAGTTCAACCTCGTAATAAACTGAGATCAATGTTTATTTTCTTTTTGCCTCCTCTCATTTTGAGGAAAACAGAGACTTTTCATTCACATCACCAGGGTGACACAAAATGCTGGGGGCAACTATGTGGAAAATAATAGAGCAAAGTTTTGGGTGATGTCACTACACAGAGAAATTTTTGTCTAGAAAACTGAATGAGGAATTTCAGGAACAGCCCAAGTCTCACCTCAATGTATTCAGAAATACCTGTATAATTTTTATCACACTTTGAAGAACAATTACCGCAAAGCAGAAGAAGACAGTGCAGAAACGTATTCATAGAGAGAAGTTTCTTTTGAAAGATTTTGAGCTGTTTTAGCAAGTAAACCAAATATTTTAAAATGGCCCCAAATGCCCCAGGATATGGCAGCTAAAGACCTGAGACCCAGGTTCCCATTAACAAAAGAATAAAACTCATGCAACAAGTTAAAATCAGGGTGCAAGAACATGCCTAAATAACTGAGAGATCTGTAGGAAATATGGACAGACATACTTCCAGGTACTAAAAGCAAGTAATGGTAAATGTTTTAATGAATCAATTATATTTCAAAATGGACTTCTGTTTTGTTTTCCATTTCCTCCTCTTGTAAACGCTTCAATACTTCACTCAGTAAATGACTACTAAATGAGTGCAAAGTTACGGGCATGTTCGTCTCTATGACAGGCCATACATAATCACCATAGAAATATATAATTACACCTGTCAACCTCATCTCATGCAATTGATTCAATAACTAACAATGTCAGCAGCAGGCTAAGCTTAGAGGTCTCACTGTGTGAAAATACTCATACATGGCTAAACATCTTGGTATTTTAATTGCCTGTCATAGTGCCAAGGTTCCTATATTGTACCTATCTCCACAGCAACAGGCTGGAACGAGTAAAGCACATTTAATAACTGCAAAAAGGTGAATTTATTTGCAGTTATTTTATGGCTCTCACAGACAGTGCAAAGTATTCTGAAGACAGCTGGAAATGTGTTTGAGAGCAACTTGTATTTAAGAAAAAAAGTCTTCTCTGGGCACATTTCATGTGCATATTATAAAATAAAACTCACCATATAAATCTGAAAATTGTTTCTAATTACAGCTACTGGAGAGGTCATCCCATGCCTGGAAGTGTACACGCATCCAGTCTGACAGGACATTTAATCTCAACACACCAGGAACGGCTGTGTAAAAGCAGCTTCTTACAGACTCCTAAGGACTTATCATGACATGTTTATCCATCTAATATTCTAAATTACTTGCAAGCTACGCTGCACTGAAAGGCTCTAATGTGCCCAAAAGCTAACCCCCCTGAACTCGGTGGCCAGGCTCCCCGTGCCCTTAGCAGCAGAAGGAATTATGGCTACTGTCTGGCAGTCTGTGCTAATTGCACATGAAGATGACAAGGGCAAAGTCTTTGGGGCCTGAACTTTTAACAGTGACAGGGTAAGACCAAACAGACTGGGTCAGGGAGAGGTACTGAGCAGAGTCCCACAAGGAGGTGAAAGACAAACAGATACCGGGAGCTGATGGGAAAGGGAATTTCCCCCAGGAAATAGACGTGAGGCAACAAAGTATCCACCTGGTAAAAGTGATAATGTGGAAAATGAGGAGGTAAACAGGTGGGAAAACTGCTCCACACATTAGCAACAGGCAGTTCTGGAGGCTTCCACATTTCCAGACTTTAAAATCAATATTGCAGTGTAAATTCTGATCATATTTTCGCTAGCACAGAGAAGAATCCACCTATGTGAAATTTCTATGTGAAGAGTTAAATTGCTTTCAAACAATCTATAAGCCCAAATATGAAAGAACAAAAAGCAAACAGCATTATTGGGGAATCCTTCCATTCACCAGCAGAGTAGCAGAACACAAGTTGGTGACAATGAAGAGATGTTTAATTAAAATAAAGTAGCATATCTCTATGACCTTACCTGCTCTGCAGACCTGTCAGGCTATACTCTTCCCTTCTGGTCCTCTTCAGTTCTTCTCTGTGTTTTGGTTGAATTTGGCTTTATTTCTTAAATATCACCATGAACTAAAATCCTTAAACATAAGAGAAAAGGTGCAACTTCAATGTCACCACAGAAAAAGAAGAAAAAGCAGTGATAATTTTCACTTACAAACGATGGTTTCCAAATACTTTTTAGTCAAATGATCAAGAAGAGCATAGCATGGCAGAAAGATGTGCCATGACATTTGTGTTTATCCTTGCATGGTTTGATATTGAATGAACACAGGAAGGGGATGGAGGGCAGATGTTAAAGCCTATGATTACAGAACACAGGAAAATAGGAAAATAAAACACACTTCATCTTCTTGCTTTAATTTACTGTTAAATAAAACACCTCCAAACACAGAAAAGAGCTAAAGGACAAACACCATTTTTAAAAGGAGGTTATTCATGGAACTTGTCTCCAAAGACAGGATTTTGCAAAACAAATGAGAAATTAAAGCCTTTAAAGCCCAGTAAAATCTCCTGTTTCCCAACTTAGGTCTGAAAAACAGAATAAGGCTGGTAATGCCAGACAAACAAGCCTTTCTGTTGAAAGCTGGAGAATTCATTCATAGCAACAATCAATGGCCAGGTTGAAGAGGGATTTCTCACATGAATCTTAAAGCTCTAAAACATTTTTAGGCCTTTTGGAAGGAGATCCCTTCTAAACAAGTCTGGACCAGAACTGCCAGCAGGACCCATAAATGCACCCTAACCTCACCACTTGCTGTGTCTCACACAGAGGCAAAGAGGTTGGTTTGGAGCATAGAAAAAAGCTGGCAAGAGGCAGGAAGTATTTGGGAACCAGAGCACGCCAGGACAGGTGTCTTTCTGTGGACAGCCATTGACCTGGCCAAGCACTGACCCCAGCTGACTCCCAGACTGAGCAAAAGGCCCACTTGCTGAGAGCAGGGCCACAGATGATCTCTTACAACTCAGAATATTCTGTGAAATCAGTAATGCTGCTGCACAGTCTGCTGAGCTGACCAGGGGGTTGTATCCCTCTTCCCAGCACAGACAAGGACTTCCCTATGTGCAGAACAGATTTGTTACTGAAATAACTGCACCCTACTTGCTTTCACTGTCTTTGCTGGGAATAATATTCAAGCGAGGGCTAAAAAAGAACAGCAAAACACATCCAGTAGTGCCTGTGTATGCATAGGGAGGTGGAGGCCCAGATTTTCAGCTGGTATAAATCAGCATCACCCTGTTGAAGGAAACAGCACTGTGCTGATTGTCACTGTTAAGGAGTGAGCCTATAAACACATGCACAGCTCCGAGGCAGGCACACATTTCCCTCCCTGAATTTCAAAGTAGGTGCCGTTGCCATCACACATTGGCCAAGCATTCTTGGAGCTGCTCCAGAACATCAATCTAGCATGCTTTCAAGCCTGTCCTTGGAGAGCTCAGCTGGCCAGAAGACTTCCCAAAGGATGTATTTTCTATATTCATTCAAAACAGAGAAGCCAGAATAAGAATCAGCTCAACGAATGTTACAGGGTCTCTTATAGTCATTGTAGTACTTAAGAATAGAAAGGATATATCACAGCTTTAAGTGGTTCTTTGTATAGATGATGCACAAAGTTACATTCAAAAAGTCTTTCATCCGCAGATTTACTATCTTCCCTACCCATTTATCCTATAAAGCTCTAAAGCAAGGACAATTCATAAAATCTTTGTAAATTTTCATAACAGCATTTTCAGGGAAATGTTTGCAAGTTTGTAACAACTGCTTTTCGAATCAAGTTAACTTTTGGTTTTGCTAATTAGGTTTATTTTTCCCTTGCAGTCAAAGCAAGAGGGACAGATATTATTCCTTTATAAACAATGAAAATGTCAAACTACTAAAGTTCAAAATAATGATTATTAGTGACACATTTTTTTCAAAGGTAATTGTACATTTTAAACACTGTTCACAGAGCAGTTTGAGCTCCTAAGTGAGTAGCTGAATGAAGCAAGAGTTCCCCCCAGACAGAAAGCTGGAGGGCATGTGGGGCAAGACGAGTCCAGGTTAGGGTACTGCCTGCCACATCCTCAGCAGGGTAAGTCAGATCATCTGTCTGATTGCCAGGAGCACAGAGCCAGGTTACACCAGCCAAGGATCAGCCCCAGTATCTGCAGCTGAAGTTTCAAGCTAGAGACAAGTCCTAATTCAACTCCCATTAAGGTCAATAAAAGCCTCCAATTGATTACAGCAGCAGTTGGATCAGGTCCATACTGATGTTTACTAAAAGCCAGATACAAGTCTGATTACTTTTATACTGTTACACATCAGATCCTTATTCACTCCATTATTTACAGGCTTGCAAACAAGCAAGAAATTCTGATCACACAGTCATACACACTTCCATTTGCATCCTTGATTGGCATGATGAGAGCTGCAGAGAAACGTTTGAATATGTATTACACAGAGCAGCAGTGCACAAAACCTGCAGGATGCAGTAAAGCAATCAGGCAGCATAAAGAAATTAAAATGGAATTCCTTGGAGAAAGGGATCATTAAGTGCTTAACAAGCATCACTCCGTTATATCTGTTTTAGTGATGTTAGCATAATTTTAATTGTTACCATCCAATCTGTTTTGATAGCTTTAGAGTTATCAAGATGCTAAATATTTTACGGTGACATTTGAACAATCAGGAAGATTATCCACAAAGCCCGCTACCCAGTAGCCCAATGCCTGTGAACAGACAAAAAGAAGGATCTATTTTCTGTGTGGAACAAAGACAAGGACAGAAAGATCAACATAGTTAAATATTAAATAGAAGTAATTACATAGGCAGCTAAGTAATAACTCAAACACCCTGTATTTTATTATGCATTTCCAACCAGCCAACTAAATTATACAACACTGTGAAAGTGCCTGGCACATCTTGCTCCATGGTGTGTCATTTGGGGAAGTTTTACTTCTGGTATAGATGATCCTTACTAAAATTTATACTGAGCCAAGAAAGCATGCAAGATAGAGGGTTCTACTTTGTGCTAAGGTGACAAAAAGCATAGCTGTCCCTTCCAAAAAGTCTCAAAGTCCTGGAGTCCTGTCCAATGCTAATGGATTGTCAGGTGCAGCTTCAGACTCATTTAAGGGGCTAACTTAAGATATGACATGCTTGGCAATTTGGGACCTCGTAGGTCCCAGAGCCAGAACATTCACAGTCCTAACCTGCATGCAGGCATTTTTAGGTGTAGGGTTCATGCAATCAGTGGATGCCAGGCACAAAATTTAACTCAAGATATACGTCACACAGATATAAATGGGCTCATTCACTTGCTTTGAAATTACACACCTGCTAGAAGTGTTTGCTGAATCAGGGCCATAAAGGTTATTTGCAAGTGATCCCTAATTAAATGCAAACTAGTGTTCCCAGCAGAACAGTAGCAAGTAATAATAGTGATGATAAAGCTAAATATTATCCAGAACAGAGGCAAAGGACATAATTATTGCCAAATGAAATATGGCAACATTAGAGTTTAATATGCTTGTAAGAAAAGCTTACAAAAGAATTGGTAACATAGGGCTGAGACTTCCATCTGGATAAATAAAGATCCCGGCTGAGATCTAACAGGTTTTCAACTTCTTTGGAAAAAAACTCAGAACTTAGCAGCACATACTGCCCTTCTATCAAAAGATACTGCTATCTAAAAATTTTCATCTTAATAGCTCATCTCTCTGTCTGATAATGAGACTATAAATGATTATTAGTTATTCAACTCAAGATCATAACTGGGTATTTGAAAATAACCTCTTTCAGGAAAAATGGTATTCTTTACCTGTAAGGAGAAAGAACAAGCTTCAGGTTTTTTTGATTAATCTGATTAGTTAGGACATTGCAAGGCTCAAGCTGGCAGGGCTTAGAAGGGCCCTGTTAACTCAGCTAAAATATCAGAAGATCTGGGTTTGTTAAGCTCATCAAGGTCAGGCTTTGTAGCCAGAGTCAACCAAAGCCTACAAACCCTTCTGTGTGGGCTATCAAAGGCCATGGCAATGCACAGGTAAAGAAGAGAAACTCCAAGTTTGGTCATTTATCATCAACTTTTCTTCTGATACTGAAAGCTCAGAAGCTGCCAGCTCAGTACTCATCAGGGAAGAGACTTCCCAGCTGATGTGCAGTGTTTGCAGTGCACATTTCCTGCTAACTTGAAAACCAGAATCACAAAAAGTCCATGAGACAAGGGCAAAGGTTCAGGGAGAGCTGCTGGTCCACATATTCCCCATGATTCTTAAAGTGAAATCTCTTCTCCTGAGCAATTGTATAAGCTCCTGTCCTTCCTTCAGATGGGGTCCCCAGAATGACATCAAGGGACTCTCCTGTGGTCACAGAACTTGCTCTGGAGACTGGAACTGCACCTTGCCACTGATGACGGGGCCCCTGAGAAGAGAAAGTATCAAATGCTATAAAGGTTGTCACTAAGAGTTTTCTTTTTTCCAAGCTCAGGCAGTGATATTTCTTTCTTTTACAGTCAGAGGTCAAAGTTCCGATTCCTGCTGCCAAAGGGAGCAGGGCAGTGAGATGAGTTAGTCCCTGGTAAATCCATCTGTCAGAGAAGATTGTTTTCCAGCTTGCTGTGGATATATTCAGGAAATTTATTGTAAGAGTTTTCAGACGATTTCGCAGGCACTGACATTGGGCACTAGACCAAAGCCAAAACACTAGTCAGCACTTGACTTACAGGGCTTGGTTCCCTCCAGACCATGTGCTAAACATGTTCCTTATAAATCATTTGATTCAAAAGGGTAGCAACAGCTTCATAAGCAAAGAGAGCTCTAGAATAACTAAGAACAATACTCTGTTAATTATGCTGAGATACTACAGGGGGAAATGTACTAGTAATTGAGCATCTTCCTCGATACATCCTAAACAGTCCTGTGCTGCACCTTGGCAATAAAACAGAAGCACCAATAGCCTTGACTCTGCAAGGCACTTTTGACAGTATTTTTGTTCATGCTTTCTGAAAAGAAGAAAATCTTTCAAAGGCTGAAAGACAACAATCCAGTGGAACATCAGGGCTATAAGATGAAGGATTTGGAAGGCCACACATAATAGTAAAGTCCAGAGCTCTGGGGGAAGAGCTGTTTCGTCTCCGTGCCTGCAAATCCCATCCAGAGAGTCTACAGATAGTGCAGCCCAAGAAGAAAAGGTCTGTAGGGGAAGACAGTACCACCAGCATTATCTCAGTGACTCTCACAGAAAGCCCTGACTGCACTGAACACTCATGGGGCATCTGCCTGACCTTTTTCTTGACTTATCCCTGGAGATGACAAAAAGAACACAAGGGCCATGAAGAAAGCCATGCTGCCACTCCAGGACGAGGGGTGCAATATTTGCTGTCTGCATCAGCAGGAGCAACTCGGGACCCAAAACTACTTCCTGGATGCCTGTGTAATTTGGAAACTTTTTCTTGAATCACATTTCTTAGAACAATTTTGCAGCTACTCCAAATCACAAACACTTGAGCCAAGTCTCAAGAGCGCCATTCAAAAAATGAAACCTCTTTAATCTTTTCAGTGGGATAATCAATGTAAGTGGATAACAACTCGTCATTTGAGATGAAACTGGTAAATACTTGTATCCTAAGAAAGCTTCAGAGCAAAGACATGAGCTAGAAAGAATAAAAACAAAGGAATGACATTATCCAGTCTTGATGTGAAAAGTCTGCAATATTTTAAAGATTGAATAAGTATTTGATGTTACTATTTTTAGCTAAGGAAAAACAGCATTGTCCCTCAGACATTTCAATTTACTTAAAATAATTGTGCCTCAGTAGTTTACAAAGGAGTGATTACATACAATGTGACAATTATATTACTTACTACCCTTGACATCACTTTAGTGAGGGTCACTCTAGTTAAATATTTCATTTGCTATAATGTCCATCTTCATCAAGCTATTTTTGAAGCAATCTGAAAAAATCTTAAAACCTTTGTTTCTTTGTCATGCTAAAAAGAGGGCTCTGTTCATTGTTCCCTTTAATACTCCACAAATTGCTGGAGCAATTCACAATACTCTTAAAAGAAAAGGGCATGCAAGAGAAATTCAAAGTAATTCATTGAAAACATCCTTTTCTCACTTCCTTAGTCCTTTCCACTGTTAAATACTCTAAGTCCAGTCTCTGTCAGAGAGGCAAAGATGCTTTATTAACACTATCCTCATAAATATTCTATATTTGAATGAACGACATGAAGGATACTTGACATTTAAATGCTTCTTACAACTTCATTTATAAAGCAATTTTCTGATATCAAAGCATGCCTCCATAGTTACACATGAAAAAAATTACAGCCTTTTTATACTCCTCCATATATGAGTTATACATAAGAGATACATCACCGTTTTCTTAAACCCACAATGAAGTAAATTCTATTTGTTGAATCATAACCACCAGCCTAACACCATTGAAAAGTACACAGCACTAAGCTTTGGTATCTACAATTTACATATAAATCTTCCGCACAGAAGCAGGTTTATGTCCTGGTCCACTGCAGAGAACTGTAAATTATGACCTTGCATGGAATACTGGGGAGTGGAAGAAATATTCCAATGGAATCAGATAGACCACCTCCTCTCCATTCTCATTGTGATCTGCATGACTACTTAGAGAAGCTGAGGAGGAGGAGGAAAGTTCAGGTGGTTCCCCACCCTGCAGAGGTGTCTTCAGATCAGCAGAACAAGCACATTTCCAGGTCAAAAGCAAGAACTCCAAAGCAACACAGCAGCAACCAAGGATTTGTACCAGTACTAGAGTCTGATACTGAGTCCTATGAAACCTGAATTCTCATTAGCATTCCCATTACTTTTTCTGTAAATTGGCAGTCTTAAGTATTCTGAGACTTCAGGAGAAAAAGAAAGTATTTTTTAAAATGTGCTGCATTAGTGTTAATTGGTTATTATTGTTACTAGCACTATGTATCTTCATATGGTAAATACTACTTCCTGCTTCTCACCTCAGCATGAAATGAGCCCCAGCATGGAAATGTCATTGTGCAGATCTCAGCACAGGCAGGCTGACCTCAGTTCTCAGGAATTAATGCACAGCTTTAAAGCAAGTCACACCAGAAGCATATATTACTTTAGGGGTTTCTCTGTAAAATAACCTATCCCTCTTTGAGGCATGATTTAAAGGCAGAGCCTCCAAGACATAAATCACAGCTGCTAAAAATACAAACCCCTTTAGGACATCACTCTTTAATGGCAGAAGAAATCTTCACAGGAAAAGACACCTGCCCCAGTGACAGGGAATAATCACCTTCTCCAAAGCACGTGTTGGATGCCTGCTGGAGTTAGCAAGTTCACAGTGCCAAGTTTTCCTTTGGAGGAGAAGACAAGTTACAAAATGCAAACCAAAAAAATCTGTATTTCCTCTCAAAAAAATAGATATACTTTTCAAAATGATGAAGTGTATTATATATAAGAGGTGTAATGGTGTACTAAGGTCTCACACAACTCCCTGGGAAGGGCTATCCCAGTCTTGCACCCCAATTACGAATGCAGTCAAATCAGGACCATTGGAACTGGCTGCCTAACAGCCACTCTCACTCCTTTGCTTTACTTCCCCAAGCTACTGGTAAAAGACAGATTCAGACAGTTAATTGTAAGTAAGAGGTCTCCAAGTTTGTTTTGATGATGCAGTGGCTCATCAGGTTTTTTGCAGCAATGCTAATGATTGCATTATCAATGATTTTGTCCTAATTTTCTTTCCCTTTCTATCAAAGTAAAAGGGTCATAATAGGCCATTTTCTTTGGTCAAAAAGATTTTCCAGCCACCATGGGAAATGTTAAAATGTTGACATAGTTTCATCCCAAATTTGAATAAAATGTCTAGTATTTGTCCTATTTTTAAAAATGGAAATTTTATCAGGCTCCAAGCTTTTGATGAGCTTATAAGACATTGCTTCAAAGTTTCCCTTTCTTCATCACATCCACATTCTACTTAACATTAGAATAATTTTATGGAGCATAATCCATGTGCATACACAGGACACAGAAACACCAAGCAGAAAGAGCACAATTCAAAAAAATCCCCACAGATTTTGTCAAACCAAGATCATCTTACCACAAACGCCTGACACATTTTGCTAATAATACCAAAACCGAGAGAGAAAGAGTGCTATCAGATACTGATATAGGAACTGGACAAGAAGGAACTCAAACTAGAGAGCAGATTTGGCCCCAGCTTTCTCCTCCCCTCCAAGCTGACCTGTTACACAGGGCTCAGCTCTGCACAGGCTATGAGATGTATTCACCTTTGAGCCACAGCACACTGACCCTCCCATATAAAGCTGCTGTTGAAATCTCCTGAATACCTGAACAAAATGCTTTTGGGGCTAAAAGCAGGTTTTTTTCTCTTATCTAAACACACTGATGAAGCCTTTTTTCTGTCTACTCTCCTTGTCTTCATCACTGTCCTCAAACAAGCACTTTGTGTGACACTCCGAGCTGGTGGGTGCCAGCAGAGCCCCGTTAACTTCACAGGACACAGCCGCCTTTGGGGATTTGGTCCATAATGCAGAGCACTGCCAGTTCGGAATGAAACCTCTTCCCAGGCTTTAGCAGAGGGTGCTGATACTTAATGTCCATGTGATTTTAGAATCATAGAATAGTTTGGGTTGGAAGGGACCCTAAAGATCATCTAGTCCCAATCCCTGCCATGGGCAGGGACACCTTCACTAGACCAGGTTGTTCAATGTCCCACCCAGCCTGGCCTTGGACACTTCCAGGGATGGAGCAGCCACAGCTTCTCTGGGCATCCTGTGCCTGAGCCTCACCACCCTCACAGCTTTAAACTTTCCCACCCCTTCTCCTTTATGCAAAAGTTTTACATTCCAAAATAATGATCCAATTCATGAAGAAAAAAATCTGGATCATCCAGAAAATAAAATAAAGATCCTCAGTTTGATGTGAAGCCAGATTATCCATGAGTAAGTCTGGCCTGCTGCAAAAGCTCATGGGCAAAGCCGAACAGCACTGATGATGAAAGGCATAAAGCTGAAAGAGAGTCTATTTGTAATACCTAGCTTGGACCATGAAATGACATTCTTTTCCCTACTAATTTTCCCAGCCATTCGGGAAATGCTATCCTTGATGCATTATCAGGTACTCATGGGCACCACAAAATTGGTGGGGTTTTCATATATTTTTGTTGCTTTTGTGCGGTGTTTTTCAGTTTCTGCATTTTTGCAATTAAATAGCTTGATTTCAAAAGTCGTTGGCACACAAAATGCAGCAGAAATAACAAAGCTAGCCCACAACAAACACATGAGGCAAAACAAAAAACAACCAACCAACCAAATAAATAAATAAAAGCTCTCTGTATTTTGATTTCCCAGCTGGAAGTGAGAAATACACTGAGAAAGCTTAGGAAAACATAAATAAAGATAAGAACAGTCATCCAAAAATGTGCATCTCAGAGAAAACACCCTAAAGATATTATTAAAATATTCTGAATAATAGGCAACCATCAGATTTTACCCAAGAGCAGCACTAACCCTGGCACGCCTCCTGCCCTCAGCAATCCTGTGCACAGAGCCAGTATGTACATAAAACTTGGAAAAGTTAGCCAGGTCGCAGAAGCAGAGAAATTATCCTGTCAGCAGGACTCCCCCACTTAGGTGCAGTATGATGCTGACAAAGCTCTCATGCTCCAGGATCCCACTCTTGTCTGATTGCCATCATTTCAGAAGTCTCTGCAATGTGCCCCTGGAAGGGGCTAGACATAATGCAAATGGAACCAAGCCTTGGATAGAGCATTGTCCCAGAAAGCATCTGTGCTAGACATTGTACAATCCTGAACAAGATGCTTCTCAAAAATGTTATCCTCATGGCACAGTTCAGCTAATTTCCATGTCTCATTTAAAATCTCACACTTCTTAAAAAAGTCTACAGAAGAAGGCAGATGCCTTTCTGATTTGTCAGGGACTTTATTTGCCTTGTGGAAGCTTCCCTGCTGACTGTTGAATACTCATATATATCCAAAACTAGACCTTGTTCCCTTTTATATGGGCTAAGGAGGGAACAAAGGCCTCACATGAGAAATAATTTCTTATGTATGTCACCCTTTCCTGCCAACATCCCAGCTAACTCTGCCCCATTTTCTTTTGGCCTAGGCAATAAAGACAATTGAAGTTTTCAACCCAATCTTGATCTCACCCTGCCAAAATGGCTAACATTGAAGTCGGCCACAAATTATCTCCCACCTTATCTTTTCCACCCTTTCCAAGCAGATCTTAATTTCTCTCCTCCTCCTCATAAAAATCCACCAATATTTTTAGCAACTTCCCCCTGTGACTTTAGAACAGTTTAAAGTCCACTTTAATTTTTGGTTTTGTTTCACACATCTTGAGGAAAGAGCCCTAAAATATTCACATTCCCCAGAGACTGCTGTGCCGCATTTATTCACTCAGTATGTTTTGAACATGCAAGGAGGAAATAAAAAGCAAGGAGAAAAGATGGGAGGTGGTGATGGGAACAAGTGAACTTGCTATATCTAGAAACAGAGAGCAAATATACAGAGACTAGGAAAGCCCTCAGGGTGACTCTGCTCAGATACACACATTCAATAACCAGTGAAATATGTAATCAGGATTTCCCAGACTGGGATTCACCTGTACTTTACACCTTATAATTGTTACCTGTTTAGATGGGCTCTCTCCAAGGAACAAGCCCAAAATGTATCCACGTTAAGATGAAAGACAAAAGCCCACTTTGACTGCAGCAACGCAGTCCAGTACCTTGCAGTAATATAAACACAGATCACAAAATGTGTGTGAGCACCCCACACAGGCTGAGGGCTGGAGACAGCTTGCCTGATCTTTTTACAGCTGTTCCCTTATAGCATAAAATGTGACAACATCCTCATTGGAAACTACAGTGCCCAATATCCCTACCACAGATAACAGTGCACAGACAGCAGCACATCTTATACACCCTTCACCAACCACTGAAATAGATACAGTATTTTAAAGCACTTAAGACTGCCCCTTGAGACACGACTGCCACTCCAGAGCCCAATGCTTCAGCTCAAGTTCACATCATTCCCTAAGAGCTGTATGTGGCCTACGGCAGAGAGGTACCAAAGAGAAGTGTTTTTAGCCATTCCTTGCTCCCACGCTCCCTCCTCAAATTAAAAGGCTGTGGCAAACACGGAATACAAACAAATTCCCCGTGTTCAGTGGCACACACCACATTTCTGTCCATTATTAGATGTGACAAACACGAGAGGGGGCAGAGCAAAGGGCAGGAACTTAGCGATCTTGTCATACAAAACTTCTCAAACATGCTCAGTGCAGTGTGGGATTACTCAAACTTCCCATGCGGTGGGTCAGGAACACCAGACATGCAGCAAAACAGCTTCCCGGGAAACCTAGACAGAGAAAGAGGGAAAAACAGCCCTGGATGGATCCTCACAGGCACTTGGCATCAGTGTGTCTTTCAGGAACTGTTCACCACTTTGGTCTCCTTAACCATCACCTTGTTACACTAAAACTGTACCACAGAGGGGTTCTGCCAGGTGCAGCAAGAGGTCAGGCTAATGCCAAGAATTTGGGGACAGAAAAAAATCTCTGAGTTCTCACAATCTTTTCCATAATGTGTTCAAGATGAGAAAACACTGCTGGCACATCCTATTAACGTCCTGCTCCCCAGGGCAAACGGCAAGATGGTTTGTGCTGGGGCGTTTTAGCCTTCAAAAAGCCGAAAGCACAGTCTGACAAACTGTAATCCCCCAAGTGCTATATTGCCTGCAGCATCTGCCTCTACCAAACTGCCTTCCCTGTAAATGCTACCACGGGTCTGATAAGTACATGGAAATAAAGACTGTGCCATTCAAAAGGAGGGGAAAGCAGGCTCTTGCCTATCCCAGGCACAGAGGGTTTCTCCTCTCCTTCTTCCCTGGGAGACCCAGGTAGCCACCTCACACTGTGCTGACGTTCCATTGTTTATTTTCCAAGCATCTTCAGAGAGCAGCTTTCCCATGTGGCAGCTCCCCTCCACAGGCTCTGTTCTCGTGCAGACAGAAGGCTGCACTGCTGCTGCCTTTTTGATCTTGAGGCAGAGGTGAGGGGGCTAGAGGAGGGGGATGCAGTGGGAATTCCCACCCTAATGCTATTGGCTTGCTTTTCAAGATGCTCAGCAGCACTGCACATGACAGTCCTGTGCAGCAGAGGCTTTAAGATGATATCCCTCACTTTCTTCTGTGACCTTTATTCCCACTGTTTGCTTTCCTCCAAGGTTGATTCCAGCTGTAGCAGATACCAGAGCATCCCTACCCCCATGGCTCCTTCGTACTGGCTCTCAGATCAGGATCTCCATCCTCACGAATGCTTCTCCTGCTAGCAGATGTTAAATACAGAGGAAGGGGTAAGAACCCCTGGCAGAGTAATGCTTATGTGAGCAACTGCCCTCTCCCATGTCATTCTTGCAACTTGCTCAACCTCAGCCAAAGCACACCAGGGATGAATGAGGGTACAGGATGACATGGCTTTCCTCATGAGTGTTCTCCTTTTCCTCCCAGTTATGCCTTTTCCACCAGTTCCATCTAGGTGGCAGAGCCCAAAAAACAATAAAAGGGATATTTAAATGGCTTTCTACTAGAGAAACAGCAACAGCAGTAGCTGTCAAAAGAAAATCTACTCAAATTCTTCAAAGGGATTAGGGGAAAGCAAAGATAATCCAGTCACCAACTGCAAAAGTCAGGAACAGGAGAGGAGAAGCCACTGCCTTCTGCTATCCCATAAATACTTCTACCATGTTGCTTCTGTTTGTTAATTACACTTTCAATTTAATTGATTACACTTCCTTATCCATAAATTTTTCTGAAAGCCTCGAGAATCAAGTGTATGTTTCAAACTCCCCAAAACAACCTAGTTCAACCTTGTTAAAATGTTACCCAATATAGAAGAATAAAGGTAAAATTTCTGTAGAAGAATTGAAGCAAAACCAAGAAAGTTAGAATGGTGGTCCACAATTTGATTCCAAATCACTTCAAGATTTGTACATCAGGAGTTCTCACATTACCACAAACCTTTTAACCATAAATCAATTTGTATTTCTACAACACCAACAAGATTAGTACTAGTTTACAAGCTGGTTTTCCTCTCATGGCTTCAAGTCCTCAAAATGTATATTTTCACCCCTGAATTTTCAAATTCTCAATATTTTCTTTGCAGATCCTTCTAGAAAATTCACCCCTAGCTCAGAATTTCCTATTAAATTATCATTGTGGCCATCCTTCAAACTTTAACTTATGGAAGCTGGTCAAACCACAGAAAGTCACACCTACAGTTGTGCTGTATATAGATATCCAAGCAGACAGTAGCCCATACCAGGCAATGTGTGGGAGGAAGTGGCTAGAGATGTTCACAAACATTATTGCCACTTTTAGAAACCAAGCAGGGATCTAAATAGATCCAACAAATGCAGCTGAAGATCTACGTGGCTTTACATGGGAATTTTGTGGTCATCAGAGCTCCAGATTAGTGTTTCAAGTGGAAATCAGAGTAATTATTACAGTTTGTTCCTAGTTTGCAAACAGCACATTTCTCACCATAAATATTAAGTGTATCCAAAAGACTTCCACAGCCACAAGAGGAATAAAAATTTACCAGTAACGTCAGCAGATCACATGCAAAAGCTCAGAGAAAATCAGATTACCAAACACCATATTCAAACCTATCGGAAATCTGCCTCCCACCCAGCCCAAACATAAGAGGGGAAGAAAAGAGTAATTCAGCCATATTTTATACCCAACAGAACCAGAAGGGTGCTGTGTGAAAAGACCTCCTCATACCAGCAGCACTGCCCACTCTCACAGTTTCATCCCAAGTCTTGCAGCAGCTGGTGCCTTCCAGGAAGCATCAGAACCTGCAGGCACATCACTCAAATCTAGGTTATGCATGAAAAAAGAACATGCAGCAACAAAATAAATTTCCAGTTCTGAGTTGCAAATAAAACCTTGAAATACACAACACAGATAGACCTGAAAGCTCATAAACATGACAAGATATCCAATAACTAAAAAACAAGCAAGAAAAAAAAAACCAAAACAGAAAAAAAAACATCTTTGTGACCTTTCTGGGGAATAACTCATGAATTGTGAGCACTCAGGGTTTGCAAAGATATACAAACTCCTTGTAAAGATGCACAGCAAGTAGGTCTCAGAATTCCCAAGTCACAGATACCACTTGGGTCCAATACCCAGAAAATGGCTGCTTTTCTCCATCCTTCTCTCCCCAGTTCATTCCCACTTCTGTCAAGTGCCAATTATTGGCAGTTTAGGCCTGATACAGATCTCTGGTTGATACATTCCCAACAGGTGTGGCAGCTCTCCACAGCACCACAGCCCCTTTCCCTGGGGAAGGAAAAGAGCTAGCCGTTCACATAAGAAGGCAGGGATTGACCCGGGAGCAAGACTAGGAAAACCCACCTGAAGTCAGCTATACAGTATTTCTGACTTTTTCATGATGCAGCCACCTTTGGGGGAGACCCACAGATTCCTCCTCACAGCAAGTTTAATGAGTAGGAGTAACAGTTGATAAAAGTTTGTTTTACACACAGTTTCGCTCCCCAGCATGTCCACAGCCTATATGCTATGTTTTCAAACAAAATCCCTTTTGTGCTTTTCCCCCTGCTGCACCTCCTGCTAGGGAGAGCTCCCAGCCATCTACAAAGTGACTTCATTGTTTGCCTTCAAGCCAGCCTTCAAAGTCTCCCAAACCATCAGGCAAACAAACAGCTTGTCATCACTTCAATAGCTGTTTTCCTGAGAGAGATCCATAGACCAACCTTCTCATCAGCCCCTTACGCACCCCCATCTCACTATTTCTGTTACTTCTTGTCTTAGGCTCACTTTGGAAGTGGTCTGAGGACAGAACCATTGTGTTTCATTTCAATGCATTCTCTGACGTCCTGGACCATGACTAAGACTTGTTGGCCTCACAAAGCAAGTAACAAATTCTAAGAAAATGCACCCATTAAGAGTTAACATGAGTGTCTGTAGATTCTCTACCTGTGCTATTAATAGGAAATGAGAAACTCTCTTGATTTGTTCTTACTTTCACAGACACACTGTAGTTCCCTCACTGATATATAACATGACTTCATAGAATCCTAGAACAGTTTAGTTTGGAAGGAACCTCAAAGATCATCCAGTTCCAACCCCCTTGCCATTGTCAGGGACACCTTCCACTAGACCAGGTTTCTCAGATCCCCATCCAACCTGGCCTTGAACACTTCCAGAGATGGGGCAGCCACAATATCACTGGACAACTTGTGCCAGGGCCTCACCACCCTCAACATATGGAATTTCTTCACAATATCGCATCTAACCCTGCCCTCCATCAGTCTGAAGCCATACACCCTTTTCCTGTCACTACATGCCCTTGTAAAAAGTCCCTCTCCAGTTCTCTTGGAGCCCCTTTAGGCACCAGAAGAGGCTCTAGTCTCCCTGGAGTCTTGTCTCTCCAGGCTGAACAACCCCAACTCTCTCACAGCACTGGGACTTGGGACACCTCACTACAACCTTTCCAAAACAAACAGTGGAGAATAAATCTGGAGTAATGAAACTAAACCATCTGTGTGCCCAATGGGCCAAATACTATACACAAATGAACTACCTCTAATAAAGCTGGGTTTGTATATTGGTTTGTGTGCAGGACCAGGACTTGGCCACAAAATATATCAGGTTTTATTTTGTCACCTGCCACTAAAGATTTTGCTTGCAAGGACTTACATCACTATCTTCCCAACTTCCCATAAGACCTACTCCCACCTCGCAACTGGTTCATCTTCAGTCTCATAGGGGTCTGTTAACTCCTCAGTGGAGCAGTTCATCACCTGGGAAGCAGGGACAATGCCTTAGTCATGGCTGTTAGGAAGGCAAGTTCACCTCCATTTGGGATATATTATTTGATGGCAAAACAGGAGGAAAAAATGCCTGTGACCTCCCTGGGGTTTTTTCTCTTTTCAACTGGAGGCAGGAAGAAGATCTCAAAGTTTGTAAGGGTCATTAGACACTACCATGGTATACAGAACTAATAATAAGCAGTTTAAAACATACTCTATTCCTGAAGCCCAGAAAAAACCAATACATTATAATGAAAAAAATACAGCAAAGTGAAAAAATATCATCAAAATAAACCAGGAAGATGCAAGAGGGAGAGAAGCAAGCATTTGGAGATATCACTTATCCCCAAAAGTCATGGCTATTGTAGAATAAATTGGACATGCAAATTCACATACAGTTCTTTTAAAAGCAAACCTGTTTCTTGGAGGTTTTGTAACAGTTTGGCATCTTGCAGTTGCTATGGCAGCTGCTGCTGTGTCGAACAACAAAGTACTGTGTATAGTTAGATAAATCTGCTGAAGTTGTATCTGCCCCAACTTCCCAATGCTACACTAAGTTATTATGCACCCTTAAAAATAAAGGAATGTAAATTAAAGAAACATGTTTCAACACTGAACAATGGTATATAGAAAATATCCTCTCCATAAACATTGCCTTTCAGGGTATAGTCATCATGTACCTTTGCTAGATTTCTCATGTCAACTTCCTATGACACGATTGCCAAACATGTATAATTTATTCAAATAAACTAAAGTGATATTAGGATGACAGTACAATAAAGACTAATGCATGATGTCTGTGCATGTTGTAATTTTAAAGTCAGGTAACACTATAGGCTTTCATACCCTCTGACATTTGGTATGCATTTGCTGAAGAAAAAAAAAAGTAGTCTTAATATAAAATAAAATGCCCTGAGATGTACCAGTTTATGATTCTACATCTTTCGTCTCCTGCCTCCAAGAGCCACAGCATTCCACAGGAAGCAGACATCTATTATCCTGCCCCAACTATATAGCAAATACACATTGCCCTTCATGAAAATAATCTCACCAGCACCAAGACCCTCCATTTCCTTCTCCATCCCATTGCTTTTCATAAAGGACTTCCTGCAGGAACACAGATTATTTGCACTTCATTTGCATACTACAGGGAGAAGCTGTAACACACTTCACAAGTGCTTCATTTGCTCCAGTTGCTCACTTTATCTCAGCAGGGACGACCAGCACATGAGCCAAGAGCCTTTTCCAGATGAGAGGTATCTGCCAGCAAACAGCTGACTTTTTCATTTTAAAAAACTACCTGGCCGCTTTTTTTTTTGTGGTAATACCCAAGCATGGATCCATTCTGAGAAGGCAGCAATGAAAACCAAACCATTTCACAAAGGCGAGACAATAGATTCAGAGATTATTAAGAAGTCCCAAATACTGAAATAAAAATCATCACCTCTGCAAGACTACTGAGGTTTTAGGTGCTCAGTTCATCAAAGTAGGGAAAGGCAAGCCATCATTTCTGACTTCCTCACCAAATTCCTTTTATATTTTGTGGGCTAGACAAGCCACATCATTCACCACTGGGGTTTCTGATAGTCAAAAATCTTCTGTACTAACAAAACCTGGACACTGCAGAGTTCCAGGCAGTGACACTGCAGACATGAGGAAGGGGGAGTCATCATCCCAAATGATGATGGCACCCCTGCTGCTCCTGGTCACAGCCCCAGACGTGAGGGCAGAGCTGTCATCTCCTGAAGGAACAGGTAGCCACTTGGCACCAGTGGAAGTGCTCACAAACACATACACGCACAAAAGCAAATGCTCTATAATTCTCAGACTTAAATAAAATGGTTTCAAGTTTTAGGGAAGAGCAGGAGAACCCTTCTAAAGTCAACATCTTCCTCTTCAAGGTATGGTATTATTTGAGTATATTTGAATTATTGAGTATATATTTTTTGGAGTAGATATCTTCCTTATGGGTTTTAGCTGTAGGAGCTGAAGGAGGATACTGGTAGGATACTTAAGACATCTCTTCCCACTTAACACAGTGTCCCTGTAGAGCAGAGGGCAGCTGAAACCTGCCAAGCCCAAACCAGCAGCGAGCCCTGCCCTCCAAAGGCACAGGGTCCCTGGCACATCCCAGCAGCGAGCACGGCAGTGCTCCCTCTGACAAACATAATGGAGAGAGGCTTCATCTTTTACTGCTCTTCCACCGACACCACAAAATGAGATGAAAGAGTTGGGTTTATTTTTACATTTTTATGACTTTTCCCACCCCTTTGCTACCACGTTGGCGGCATTTCCCACCCCCAACACCATGCCCTGACTGACCCCACAGGGATGCCTATGCCCAGGAGGCCAAAGATACGGTTGCTACGGTAACACTGCCTCCAAATTTCCTGGCCTCTGTGCATGTAGCATATTGACCTTATCATTTAATTGCCAGATGCATTTCAGGGTGGCATACAGGCAATTATTTTTAAGTAGATTTGCAGGGGAAAAAGAGTCATTTTGACAGGCAGCATTTAAGCACATCAGGGCTATTTTCTTCATTACCCCACCACCTGACACACAGTGCAAATAAAGTACCTTCCTCCCTCTATCAGCCAAAATCCTCACAGGGAGTCTCTGCTGAAGACTCCTGCTTCCCTCTGTCTCACAATCTGATCCAAAGCAGGGACCACCTTTTCTTTGCGGCCAGATGGAGGTCCCATGCACAGACAGGGTGGGCTCACACTGTCTTCCACCCTACTCCAGCCAGGAGGAGCATCTTACAGAATCACATGCTACAGGAAATAAGGCACACAGCTCACAAGGCCTGCCCTGCTTAGCCCAGGATGCTCCCTTAAAAGTATCTTATTGCAGAGAGCTCTCTCAACAGCTCCTGGAAGACTGGCAAAGTAATAAGCCAAGTCCTTCTTCCTACGCAAGGATGTCAGGGAAACAGTGCTGTGATCTGCCCCCTTCAGTTACCCATAAAGCAGCATAAAATCCTCTTCAGGAGCATCTCATCCCCTCCCACCAAACCCACTCCTCAGCGCTCCTGTCTGAAACCACTATGAGTGAAAACAAACCATGCACCACCTGTTGATCCCAAAATGTCCTGAAGCACACAACTGCCAGAAACTTCTTGTTTTCAACATACCTCCTCTGTTTGGAACTTCAGGGACTAAAGCCTACCCAGATCCCAGGGAATACTGTCTAGAATTCCTTAGGCTTATGGATTATTAAAGCTGCAAATTGGTTTTGTTGGCTCTGTCATTTTCCTGACCGCTTGCAGGAGTGGGTTATCTTTTTTATTTTTTTACCTCAGCCACTTGTTATGAGCACACGAGGGAAGGAGAGAAGTGGGAGGAATCTATTTTACTCACTGACCACTTCAACTTGTTTATTCTAGAAAATAGCATCCAATAATATTTTCCAAGAAAACAGCATGACACTACCTACCATCAGCAGCAGGTGTGCAGAGCTCTTTGCACAAGAACTTTCCACAGGCTCACAGAAAGACTAGCTTATGCCAGAAAAGGAACCTGGACCAACATGAAAACAAGAATATGTGAGCTTACTCACAGGTCCTGTGACCAACAACTCCTCACTGAACCATTTATGTCTCCAAGGTTAATGCAGTATTACATAAGAGGCACTTTCACTTGTTGCTTCTCAACATTTCCACCACAATTTGGGGATTTTCAATGTATTGCTGAATGTTACTGTTGTATATACAACAAACCAATGTGTTCTACAAAAACTACCATTCAAGAAACAGAATTAATTTCTCATTTTCCATTGCCGCCTATAGCCAAGGCTGGGGTTTCTCTATGAGAAATAAACACCTCAACTATGCTGAAGGTAGACAGACCACACCAGCTTTGAAAATTCCAGATACAAAGGTGCCTCTCAACAGCTCTCTCTGGACACTGCTAGTTTTATTCAGAAAGAAGCCAAAGACCAAATGACAGAAGATAAAACTTGTAAACTGGTTAAATGTGGCTGCCTCTGTTCCCACTGTGTGTCCACCATCACAGCAGATCATCTTTCCTACTTCTGAATGTTCTGAACAATAAATACTTACAGGAAGGTCATTAGGGCATGGTAAATCCTGACAGAAGGGTTATACATCATCCCTCAGCCAGCAGCACCCCACAGAGGGATGGGCGTAGTAGTACATGGGATGTGTGAGATACCCTAAGCAGGCAAGGGTGAATAAGCAGGCAAGGGTGAATACCCAATACTCAGGTCTGTTAAATCACACTTAATGTGCAGATTGCCTCAGATACCAGCACAGGGGGAAGGCAACTGTGTGCACACTCCTCCTTTTTGGAAATTGTGCTCAAAAGGGCATGAGACAGAAGCAGATGGAGTTAAAACCACCTTGAGAGAAAAATCCAAACTCACCAAGCAGGATCTAACTGTTCCAGCTAACAATCCCTGCCTTACATCCCTCCATCAGCTCGCAGATCAAACAGTATTACACATGCTTCCCTAGGCAGGGGTAAGTATTTAACAGCAAGATGAATGTGAGTGGTAAAAATGCTAGAGAGAAGCAGAGCAAATACAACAATTCTTCATAAAAACAAAATCTTACATTATTTGCATCCCAGATAAGAGCTGCAATTACTCAGCAATCATCAAGGTGGAGTAGGAGAAGTGCAGAAGGCAGGTTTGGGCTCCTTCCTCAGCCTGCTCCAGTCACTGTGGGCTGTAAAACTATAGTGAAAAACACAGAATTATGCTTCCAGGTTCCATTTACACTGGGCATGGGTTGGACAAGCAAGAGAAACCTGGACAGGCTGATAGCCCAGCATCACCCATTTTATGAAAAGCAGAGCCTGAATGTGCAAATGAAGTGTAAGGAATACAGCTCCCTGCATTAGCTATGTCACAGCTTTCCTACGAAGAATTAGCAGTAGAAAAAGACCACTCTGCCTAACAAGCCTGCCTGCTCTGTTTCTCCCCTCCTCTCGTCTGTCACCACATCCTTCCACCTCCCCACCCAACCACTCACAGCACCTCTGGCTGTCTCTCAAGCTCACTCACACACCCTGCTTCACTGCCCTCGCTTGGCAGCCTCTCTGCTGCTGCACTCCCAGCAAACAGCTCCGCCAGTTCTCACGTGAGACAGAGCTTTTGGTAGGTGCTTTGCCTCCTCAGCAGTGCACTTCCACCGACCCCAGCTCAGGAAGTCACTTGAGCATGACCAAGTGGAACCAGCTCACGCTCCAGAAGGGAAGAGAGGAGGGAGGGAAGGAAAGTGCCAAGATTTCCATGGGGCACTTCACTTCTGTGGGTCACTGCTGAGGCAGACACTCTCCAGCAGAGCTCCCAGCAGGACTGGGGCCCTCCCTTCCACAAATCTTCACGGTCAAAATGCTCCCAACCCTTTGTTTCAAGTCTCTCTCACCCCTTGCCCTGTGCAGAGACATGATCGTAATCCTCCTTCTCCACCACCCTCCTTGCGCATCAAAGTTAAGGGATGTCACCCCTTTACCTTTAACCCAGTCCAAGGAATGTCCTTCCTAAAACCCACACAGCCCACAGGGAGAACCCTTTGGACCTGTTCATATTATCCCCAGAAAAAAACGTAGGACACTGAACACAGCTCTGCCTCCTTGCAGGAACTGAAGTTCTGATGTGTGCTATTTCCTCTGTGGTTATACCCATTAAACTGTTTGTCTATTTTACAGCAGCCTTATAATAGCCAGACCACCACAAGGATTTTTCTATAATATCCTCTAAACCCTCTCACACCTGCCCCCTGCTAAAATACTCCCTCTATCCATGCAGAGACACACACACTCTGTGTCCACTCTTATTGCTGTAGTCATTCAGATGAATAGACTTCAGCTACCTGCAAAGCTAGAGAAATAGGTACTCAATCCTGGTTTTAATAATGAAATATAGATTGCCCCACAATCCTACACGTCTGAATGACACACTGTACATTACTCACTTCTCTCTCAGGCAGCCACTGCCTCCTCATCTGTAAAATGGGGCAATGGCACTTCTTGCATCTGAGTGACAGTGTTTGCAAACATCAAGAAAAGACTCTACAGAAGCCAAAAGGGAGTACTCGATTTGCATGCAAATTCATGTGAAAAATTAATCCTCACGTGGTTCCAAAAACATGATGCATACAAATACATCACTGCAAGACTAAGAAATTTAGCTTTGGAAATGCAGCCAACTGCTTTCTACACTGACTGGGGGGAGGGGAAGAGAATCTGACAATGCACCTTCTTTTCTTTAACTGTTAACTCCTTATTCTAAATCTAATATTGATCCTTAATTTTCGACTGGCGTTTTGACTGCAAGAGAGCACGGTACAAACAGGAATGGCAAAGACAATCCATTTATTTCACCCTTTCTTCACTCCTTGAGTCAGCTAGTCCGTCTCTGAATCAGTGCTAGACCTGCTTGAATAGCTGAGAATGAACCTTCCACAAAGTGTGGATTTACTTTTACTAAATCCTCTAAGTATTAAAGCTCTTCACACCATTTGGTCTTGAAGTGATGCAAGAGCGAGGTGTAGACACCAGTGACAATAAAGAACCATCTGGCAAAGTGAACTCCAGGCAAACAATGACAAGCACAAGTGAAAAGAATTGCAATGATTTCCACAAACATGTGAAATACTATAAACTGTGTGACTTAGCAGCTTCCTCCTCCTTGCAAGTAAATAAACATGTCTGCAGTAGGCTGTTTGGTTCTGTCTTTTATATGAGCTGGGAATACACAGAGACTACCCTATTTGCATTTTGCCTTTAAAAATATATGCAGATTGGTGAGCAAGGGGGGAAAAAAGGCGAGAAAGAAAGAAAAAATAAGAACTAACCAGACTTCACTTTTTCTTGGTTCTTTACTGTCAGGGTGATGTACTGGAAGTCTTTATTTCTTTCAGCTTGGGCCCCTCAGTAGTTCATTCTCCTTCCAGCCTGTTCTCATGCCTTTCTTATCACCTGCTGAGGCCTTGATCATGGACAGAGCAGACAAGCAGCAGGGGACAATTAGAGAGGAGTTCAGACTTTGATCATTTGACCATATGTGAATACAACAGCTGACCACATGTTTTAAAAGACAACTAACTTAAAAGTATTAAAAAAATCACAAAGCAGGCATAGATACTTAAATTTACATTTTAATTATCTGGCACAATGGTGCATTCAACTTTGCAGAATATTGAATTTTTTTTCCTAAATGTACACATCTCCAAAAGGAAAACCAGCACTTTGCAGCTACTCCAGAGCCTAAATAAGCACATTCACTAAAATAAATATTCGGATGATTTAAAACATAAACATGTCTGTCTGGTAACTTGCAGTTCCTACTGACAGATAAATTCACAGATAATTTTTGTCCTGCAGACAGTCCAATTTAAATTGAATAATGCAGTATTACTCTACTGCTAAAAATACAATGTATTTAATAGCAAGCACCCTACAGTACTTACATAAGTCACCTTTTTCTTTTTCAGAACCTCTCTGTTAGCCTTTAAAACTCAATACAGCAATACAACACAATTTAAATGTTCAGCTGTTGTAGGGACTTTGTTTTGACTGCCCAGCCGCCTGCTTTTTCTTTTTTTTAAAAAAAAGGAATAAAAAAAAGTGGGTAAAAATCTTCATTTACTTAACCGTTCAATCTTTGCTAAACCTCCAAGTTATCAAAGCAAAGGGTCCAGTTGGGAGCAGTTTAGCTGCAATCGCCTGACCCCAAATACTAGGGAAAAATCATTGTTGGAAATTTTTGTATACAATAGGAGCTTTATCATCATTTGTGGAGATACACCATCCACTTATCTTCTGCACCTACCAGATAATTTACATATTCATGAAATAGCTATTTACTTTCAAATAGGAGGATAATAGAAAAATAACACTAATTGTTTTGACGGCAGTTTGCTTAGGAGTTATCTGAGGCAACAAATGTTTCTTTTGTAGTTGTGGAAAGGCAAAAATGCTCCTTTCTGTAAACACTTCTGACTTCAGCTTTCCTTTCTCTCTGAAATTTGGATACGACCAAGGAGAAACTGTGGAATCAGTGAAAGGAGAAGGAGGAGGATTTAAAAATTAAATCATAGTCAGTTTTGTTTGGATAACAATTGTTTGCGTATTTTTATTATAATGGAAACCGCAGAGTATAAAAACATTTTGGAGAACATGTTTTGCAGAGCACAAGCAGGACTGCACCACGTGCTGACTGAACGAAACAATGGTACTAATGGGGCATGAAGGGTGTGTTCATAATATTTTAAGAGGCTCAGGCTATTACGACACACAGTCTTTCAGAGGCTGGTTTCTTATGTTTCTCTGACTGGACTACAAAATGTCTCCTTCCTGGCCCAAGTCTGCTCCTAATGAGGACAGAGGGGTGAGTGCTGACAGCAGGTCAGCCTGTGCCTTGCTGCTGCAGCAGGACAGCAGCGGGGACCCATCCGTGTGCAGGATTGGGGTCTCCAGTGACAAGGGCACGTGCTGGCTTTGCTGCCAAACCTCCTGCTCAGCCACGCTCACACTGACCCCAAAATATCACCAGCTTCCTCCGTATTACGTGGTGCAGCATCTCACCCAGATATCCAGTGAGTGATGCCTCGAGGTGGCCTCAAAAGCAGCCAAGGCCACTCCAGCAATCATCCATCCCTCATGTGCTCAGCTCCACCAAGCCCAACCCTGCCAGCCTCACAGGTCACCCCAAACCCACCACCAGCCACGGCCACAACAATCCAGCTGAGCCAGACGGGAACATCATGGCCATTTTAACATTTTAACTTCTTGCCAGGATTCAGAGCCAGAAGAGAAGGAGCCCAGCATGCAGCTGTGTGGGGAGTAAGCTCGGAGAATGGAAAAGGAAACCTCTCCAAGCCTGGCAGCTTATCAAAAGGAAAAAATAATCAGTGCGATATTTGTCTGCAGCCCCACAAACCTCTCTTACAATGTTAGAAGACACTAAAGCTAATCAAATATGAATTATCAGGAAATTTTTCAGTTGTTTTCAGCCTGAGTCTGGGAGGTGAATGGCAGAGGGTTTCTGGGCTTTCCCAGGTTACCCTGGACAGCATCTGGGTTTGTTTTTAAAACCAAAGTTCACCTCCTCAGCCACCATACAAAGCACTCCAAAGCAATTGTTCTCACTGAGAATCTTCCTGCACCTAAGGGGTCTCCGCAATAAAATATGGATGCAGTATTAATTAAATATAGATGCAATTTCCTCCTCCTTTTTCTCCTTAGCTGCTATCAAGAACATTAGTGCAGGCGCCTAAGGAAAGCATCGCTAACGGAGAACAGCTGCCACACTAATTAGACACCGTGGTCCATCGGCCAGGCACGGGCCCAGGAACCAGCCACCTGACTTCTCCACTCACAATTCCCACACAGCAGCTCAGGGCATGTGGCTCCAGCTCACTCAGCCAGATGCCTTGCACCGGGCTCAGCTTTAAGCAAAGGAGAAGACACAGCATTGACTGAAAAGGACGGGGTTACCACTGGGCTTTGGTTTAGCTCCCTAAATGCAGCAAGCATTGTCTCTGTGCTGAAGACACTGCTAATGGTTCGCGTTTGCAAAGCATTTGGAGATGTGCTTGGCAGCATTGCCATCTTTGGGAAATGCAAAGGGAAAGCTACTGCCAAGGAACAGTGCTGCCACGTGTGAGCTGCCAAAAATTCCCACTCCAGCAGACAGTCTGCTCACAGTGCTCCAGCAAAACAAAGCAAATCCTGAGCTGGTGGCTGTGCTCTAGAGTGGTGGGCACAACCCCACCCTGAAGCCACTGAGAAGAGGGGGTCAAGCCCCCTCCAGGCACAGCAAACCCAGTGAACAAGAGGGAAGGATCCTGCCATTTAAAGATCCTTCACTTTGACTGCCAGACTCCAACCTCCCTCTACATCCTGGATGGGCAATTTGACAGAAGCTTTTACATTTGAACTTGTATGGCTGGGACAAAAATATTTTAAAATAAGGTTCAAGACTGAAAAGGCCAAAATAGGGATAGGGCATGACTAGGACCTTGTATTCCACTGTCTGCAAGACTCATGTAAGAGTGGGGAGAGCTGTGTTTCCAGTGCTGCACTGTGGCTGATGAACCATTTCTTGTGATGCCTTTTTCTGTACCCTGTGTAAACAGCCTTCCTCCATTGCCACCACCACCTGCTCCCAGTTTAGCCAATTACTATTTAATGTTCTCCATCTGTACAATAGGAGAAATGGTACTTCCTGACCTCACAGGTATGCGTGTGTGCCTGCATGTGTGAAGATAAATATATTAAAGATTGGGAGGCATTCAGGTCCTGGGCCAATGGGAGCCATATAAGTGCCAAGGAGACTAAGACAAATGAGGGCCATATAAGTAGATGGCTGGAGAGCTGCAGCCCTGAGGCTACAGGCAAGAAAGGGACAGAGGGAGAAACCAGCGCGGGAGAACCGTGGGAAAGAGCCCTGTGAAGCCTCTAAGAGAGCAGGCGAGTGCCAAGGGAACACGGAATAAAACCCAGCTCCCTCACACTGGGAAACTGTGCTGACACCCCTGCCATCAGGAGGCAGCCCATGGAGGAAGAGGTGGGGTTGTCAAAACAAGCCTGGCTTTAGATCAATAGCTGATAACAGAGCCTGCTCACATGCATAAAGCCTCCCATGGCTTCTGGAGAGATACCAGAGGTGTAAAGTGGACCACTGCTCTCAAAACAGCACAGGCAGGGCCTGGGCTCACCTGGCACTAATCTCCCAGCTCTTGCTGCTGCCAGTTTAAGCAGGGGAGCAAGGACTGAGCATGCAGAGGTGCCCCCACTCAGTCCCTGACACAGGGATGGCCACCAGGAGCATCCCCGACCTGCCCCAGCATCCCCAATCCTGGGCAGACTTCCATCTCCAGCTCTATCAATCCTGCTGTGAAATGCACTTTATAAAGTGTCATAAATCATAAAACACATCTCCCTCTCAGATCCACTGCCTCTTCTGCAGCTACTGAGGAGGAAAAAAGGCACCTGGGAGAAATCTGGCCCACAAAGGTTCACAGAAGACTACACACAGAGCCTTACTGGCAAAGAAAGAAAAAAGAACAGAGGAAAGGTAGAGACTGTAAGAGGTTAGAGGGAAAGCAGCAATATCCTTTGAGAGCTCCCTGAGCTTTTCTGCCTGGCAAGCTTTGGGGATCTCTCACAGCTTTCAAGAAGGCAGCAGTAGCATTTTTCAGGGGAAAAAAAAACCCATAACATCGAAGGGACACAAATTCTAACCATCAATGTATTTATAAAGGAAATAGGATGATGATTTTGCCACACTGGGTCTTCAAAGCATCTCCCATGCCCCCAGCTGGCTGAGGAAGGGGAGAGACTAACAGGATCTGCTCTCCATTTCTTCCCTGGTACACCCATCAGCAGCTAAAGCAACACCTCTTCTGGGGTTTATTATTTAACATTTTTTAAGGATGTACTCAGAGGCCCTCCCAGATCCTCATTAATGTACAAACATGCAGATAGTGCAGATAGTTCCACCCCCAAAGATATTTAAAGGCAAACCACAGAGCATTGCAAGGAAGAGGGAACAGACAGAGGGGTAGGAATAGAAAATACCTCTTTAAATTCAGAGCAGCTGAGAGCAGAGACACACAGCTGATTAAAGGATGTGGAAATGCATTTTAGTGAGAGAACTCTGTCTAATTAGCTTATCAAAGCATAGGTTCATGCACACCTCTGTGGGAACCAAACTGTGATAACAGAGTTCCCCAGTCAAGCAAAGGCCTAATAGAAACTAAAGTCAAACACAGTCTAACCAGGCTGGAAACCATTCACCACAGGTGACAGCAATGCAGATCCATCACTAGTTTTTCAATGAAGACAAAGCAGATTGTTTGGAAAAGCACCCTTATTCAAACAGATTCATTCATTTCAGGAGAATACTGTTGCTTGTTTTAGAGAGGTGATCACAATAGAATTAAAACACAGCTTTCCTTATACTCCAAGGAGTAATCAAACTGAAAAGTATTTTAGAGTGGGGTAAAGTATCACAAAAAGTACTAGAAAGCAGCAACTATACATATTTGCTCCAACTTCATCGAGAGAAGGAAGAGATTTGTGTATCTCTCCAGGGTCTTAAGCTGCTCTAAGATAAAAATTAAGTTCCTCAAATATTCTAGACGAACACTGCAATATATTGATGTTTAGTTTTTGCCTGGGGCTTAGAAAAGTTCCCAGCACTGCCATGCTCCAGAAGACTTCAGTTTAAGCACTCCTTCCACTCTTCCCCCACTCCACCACCCCCCCAAAAAAAGGAAAGAGATCTGAAGCCACTGAAATTGATACAGATGCAAAGCAGAGTAAGCATTTTCCAGGGGAATTGATCTTCCCTTTTGCTTGTCTCAAAGAGACTGATGCAGCAAAACCAAAGTCCCCATGCATTGATACAGAATGACGGGTTAGTTTAGGAACCAGAGAACCCAGAGTTTTAGCCTGCAGATGCTGGCTGCAGGCACTCAAAGGTATCTGCCCTCTACTCTGTCCAAAATCTACCAAATCTATTAACATACAAGGTTAGGTCAACTTCAGTTTTAAGACTTGAAGTCGTTTGATAGTATGACCAAATCTCACATACACAAAAACCACCATGAATTTTCTGAGAACTCCATCTATCTATATTTCTGTATCTTGGCTCCAAACCTTCACTGTTTTGATTTTTTGGTGGTGGTGGTTTTTGTTCTGTGTTTTGATTTGGTTTTAATTCTGAGAAAGAGCACTAAAGTCTCCGAAAAAACCTGAAACTTGGTGGGGGGAGAGGGGAAAGCAGTACATGACAAAAATTATAACTCCAACCCAACTAACCTCCCCATCTGGGGATGCTGAATTGGCTGGGATGAGTGCAAGTGGTAGCACAGGACTTGATCCAAGTACCTCCACCACATTCACCAAATCACAGCAGATCGTTTTTAGGGCAGGTTTTAAACACACCATGGGTGTATCTCACAATCTTTCCCTCACTTCTGTTCCTGTATGGAATCTTTTCCTGAGCTGCAAAGCTAAGGAAACAAAAGGAGAGTGAGGTCTCTATTTTCATGCCCCATACTAAACTCTTTTCCCTACAGTCATAAAAATAGCTAAAATCTGCTGCATTCTTGTTATTTCCAGCATTTCAACAGCGTAAAAATCATCTGAGGTAAAGGAAACACAGCACCAAAACCAGCAGCTAATGTTACTTTTTACAACACAAAACCTTAGCCAAAAGAAAAAACCACATGGTCACTTAAGTCTCAGGAGACATTTATGCCATTAAAACAATGCCTTCACTGCCTAGGGAATCATCTAATGGTTTGGGTCGGAAGAGTCCTTAAAGATCATCTATTCTGATCCCACCTTCCCCTATCCCAGATTGCTCAAAGCCCCTAGCCTGGCCTTGGACACTTCCAGGGGTGGGGCAGCCACAGCTACTCTGGGCAACCTGTGCCAGGGTCTCACCACCCTCACAGTGAAGAATTTCTTCCTAATACCTAAAAATAAATCTTTCATCTTAAAGCCACTAAGTACTGAGTTTTTGCCAAGAGCCAGGACAAAGGACTGCCAGCTAGAGAGGAGCCCTTTGGCAAACAAACCACTCTAAGGCAGCAACTGGAAGGGCATTAGGAGTTTAAGAGAGAAGAACACTACATACCACCCTTTTGGAGCTGGTCTTCCATTATTTATGTTGAAAGCAAGAGTCCAGCATGGTGGGAGGCAGACCCCCCCATCCCACATTCAGTCCTGCCATTTCTGCTCTGCATGATTTTGGTTACCTCCATCTGCACCTCTTTGAATGTAAAATGGGTAATAACACAGCACGTGAGAGCCAGCGGTGAGGACCTTTTTGCTTTCTATCCTATGGAAGGGACCACTGGAGGAGACATCTCTTGCCCTCCTGCTGCACGGGATGCAATTAAGTAGCTCGTGCAAGTTTTAGTTCAGCTTTTCTCTCCCCTGAAGTCTAGGAAGGCTGTGCCCATTGAAAATCATCCCCAGCACTGCCTGCAGCCTCCACACAGCACTCAGAACGAAGGCAAGCAGTGCTAAAGGAACACAGTACTCTGGCACACTAGGGCTGCATCCTTAGGTAGCCACACTGAGTTAAGGGCTGGTCCAGCTAATCCAGCCAGTCCCTGATCAAGAAGAGGGCTCACACAGGGCTCATTCCCCTTTGTTTGTCCTCCCAGGCCCAACAGCAGCACACAATGAAAGGGCACATCCCCAACAGGGTCAAGTGAGCCAAGACAATAAGGAGAACGAGACAAACAGAGATCTCCCCTTTGTGGCATTACTCTTGATTTTTCAAGCATCCACAGTTACAGGAAGAAGACTGTAAATGCAAGGAAAAATTGAACCTTGGCTCTTTTCCCCATGTTTGCCTTTAAAAAATTAGAGAGGGGGAAGGAAAAAAAAAGGCAAAACAACCCATCCTCTTGGTATTTGTTCTTTGCTGGTTTAATATTTTAGAAACCCAGATTAAAAATAAGCATGGCTAATAGGAGCTGTCAAGACTTCCACCATCACATCTCCCTGGCTCCTCTCAGTGACACACACTGACAAGAAGTTTCTGGCATTGTCCAAGGGAAAAAAAATAAATCAAGGCAGAAATTGAAAACACAGCTGAATCTGAGAGAATTGGAAACGTCTCACACCAATAGGTCCCTGACAGCAGGGATCCCACTGCAGATGACCAGATCCCAGAGCCAGTCTCCCCTTCCACCAGGGCTGAGAGAGGCTCTCTGCAGCCCAGCCACCGCTAGAGGAGGTCAGAGTGCCACAGAGAGAAGGGGGCCGATGCTTCCCAAGCCTTTGGGAGGCAAATTATAGCCTAAATTATCACAAATAGACTTTGCACTCCCTTCTTACCATTGATATTTTCATAACTGTGGAGTCTTCTCAATTTTAATGAGGTTCAGTAGTAGCTGGGGGGTGGGGGGGGGAATAACATGACACACATCCAAGACATCTTCAAATTTTATCTAAAATCTAAAGGATCCCATCACTAATAATGCTAAATCACGATATTTCAGAGAATTTCAGCTGCAGAAATCAAGAGGCTGCAAGACAGAGGTATCTGATTTTTGTTTTAAATGAAACCTGAAAGCTTCCATTCCTTCTATTCCTTTCTATAATCCTCATAGAAATTCTTCAAAACTTGAGCTAAATGTGAAATTAAAGTTGGCAATCTAAGACAGACAGCAGGACAACCTTCAAAAGGACTTCAATTTAAACACAGAAGATAATCTTTCTATTTTTAAGATCATCTCATAGTTTTGGGTGGACTCAATTGCTAATTTTTGAAGGTGCAGGACTGCTTATTCTGTGGGCAAGTCTCTGACATTGTCAGAACAGAAGAAAAGCTATAATTTGGAAAGACAGCAAGACTCTAGACCTCAGCCAGTTTCAGACTGGCTGCAGTTTCAGTCACATCTTGTTTACCTATCAAGCATTCTTAGGTCCTTAAAGGACCAGAATGGTTGCTAAAGGTTTCAAGACTAACTCTCTGAAAAGTAGATTTGACTGTATCCCACTTCATTCAGCGATATGCTGGAATTTAAACTCCTAGCTATGATTTGAGCATGTTAAAACCCAAAATGCCATCACCCTGAAAGACTCAAAGGCACAAGGCTCACCATCATTTGTTGCTGCAGCGTGGAGCTCCTCTTTGAGGACAGCTGATGGTTTCATTCTCTGCCAGCAATGCTTGGATGGAGTTCTTGAACAAGGGCTACTCCAGCCAGTCAAGAAGCACATCACAAAAACAGCTAGTCCTAGAGCTCTGTTGCAATCCCCAAAAAGGGAAAATTCCCATGGCAATGCCTTAAGAATTCAGCTGGAGAGAATGGGAGAACATGCATTATTAAGTAACTGTCAACAGCACGAGTAGGCATTACTCATTATGCCAACTACAAGTGTAATTGTTTATGTCTATATACAAGACACACACACACAAACACATGCATATATACATTAGGGAGAACAGAGTGGGTTTTTTGGCATTGCAATTCCTTCTACAATATTTTTCCACTTAGGAAACCCATATATAATCTCTCTATTCCTCTTACAGAACAAGATCTGTTTCAAACAAAAAACAACCAAACGAAGTCTCTCACTTGTGAAAGCAAGTCCTTCTGCAGCAAATACATCAATTAGAGCCCACAGTGTTAGACTGAAATTTCAGCAAAAAGCAAACAGTATACACTTATTTTGATACATACAGCCTATTGCAGGCATTATACTGAGGCACTAGAAAGAAAATATATCATTGATAACAGAAAAGAAACTTTTTAAAGCATTGAATTTAAAAATCACATTAGATAGTAAGTTCTTCCCTGAGCCCCCAGAGTAATTTCTCACCTGCAAAATGAATCACAGTTGCCAGACCTCAAGGATGAAGATGTAACAGAGCACTAGCCTTTAAAATACATTTGAAATGCTAATAGCCAAACTAGACTACAAGTGAACTCTATTACAAGAACATATTTTCTGGAACATGATATTTTAATACAATGGTAGCTATTTTTGAACTTTAAATAAACAATACTACTCAACTGTAAAATAAACTCTACAGGCTCTAGCAAATAGCTCCATCAACTTGGATTAAACAGCATACATTTTGTGTGGCAAGAGGTACACCACATTCAGTGCTGAACTTAGCTATTTTAAAAATTAATTAGGCAATTATACACACGGGGAAACTGTTCTAGTAATTTAGCTGCTTAATCAAATCCCAGGTACCAAATTATGGACCTGATCCTGCAGTTCTTATTCAAGTCAAACTTCTATTGATGTCAGTGGGAGTTTTGCCTAATTAAAGATCAGGCCATACGCGTGTGCAAGTCTGCTTTTAAACGATGGCTTTGAATTTAGTCTTAGGAATATGAATATGGCTCTGAATCCCAAATCGTTGCCTACAAGTTTCTCATGTGAGACTTAGGAAAATATATATTAATATACCCAAAGTCTGGCTCAAATTAACTTCTAGGTAAAGTCTGGAGATTTAGCTAAACAGTCTTACAAGGCCCAATGGCAAACTGACCTAGTTTTGACATTTTTTTTAAAACCAATTAAATACTGTTACAAAACAAGAAGCAGGTTGCAAAAATATTGGCTACAAATCATGGTCATCAGCACACACTGGGTTTGTGTCATCATTCGCTCAGTGCAGTCCACACAAGCTGTCTCCAAGGGGTAGTATGAGTACGTTCCCAAAAGGGACTGTCCCAAACAAAGATGCTGGGTGGTGTGCCCAAGTCTCTGCTGAGCAAGCTGCAACACAGGTGAACAAGGAGGAGTATTTGCAGTGAAAGAGGAGGAAGAATGTTCTCCCTCACACTCATCAGGCCCAACCACCAAAGCTGCCTTTGTGGGTGGCATTTCAGGCAGGAGCAGACTGGGCTCATGGGGTTGTGCAAGAGAACTCTTCCCTCCTGGCTGCTCATTCTGATGTTCCTGAGGTATCAAACCTGATGCCTTCTGAGCCGCTGTACTGATGTGCCCTGCTGATCTTGCTTCTTCAGACACCTGGAGCACACACTGAAGCTCAAAAGCTAGGAAAAGGTAAACTAAAAATCAGTCAACAAGGAAGAAATCTGATGGAGCAGAAGACTATTAAACACTGACAATTTCCTGTTTAGAATTAGATTCTTAAAGGGAAATGCATGTCTTCCAAAAAAAAAACATGCGAGTGGGCATATACCCCACATCCCTTCTGCTTAGTGACAAGGAAGGGTAGCAAAACACTTTCTTTTAAGCAAAATAGAAGCAACATTTGTTGGCAAACACTGGGTTGTCTGCACACTTGGTAAGTTACGCCCTCAAAGCAGGAAGGACAGGACCTTGTATGTGTCTGAAGATGGAAGGAAATCACAATTCTGTCTAATATATTGGAGCAATTGACCATGAAAAGGTTACATGTTAGGAAATAATTATCTCTAGACACAGCTACTGACAAGGTCAGTGTCCACAAAGATTATTTCCTGCTCACCCAGTGCCCGCTGTCTGGAAGGAGGACGCTCCCAGCCCCACATTCCAGTGATGCTAATGGCACTTGTGCACTGAGTGGCCCAGCAGCTGAAGCAGATAACCAGGAGTGAAGGGGTTAAGTGCCTGTCACAATAGAAACCTCTGGGGGCACTTGACCTTTTCACATTTTTTATTCAGGAATGAGCATTTTGTGCCTGTTTGAGGAAGTTCATCTACATTTGTCCTCATTCTTCACCCTGTTTGTGTATTGTCCCTTCCCTTCACTCAGTGCCCAAGTGTCCCATTAAGTACCAAGCAACCTCTGTTGATGAATATGAATTTAGGGCAAAGATACAGAGGGGACACAAACACTGCACATTGATCAAGTGACTTACAAGGAATTTTAACATATTCAAGGCATATGTTTCTGCCGAATAGCTTCCTACTCATATAATACTCACCTGTCAGTACTTCACTGTGAAGAGGAAGAAAATCACTGACAGTGAACAGAAGCACTACACCAGCTGGAGCAGCAGTTTCACAAGAGCATTAAAGATGTTCAAATGCTAAAAAAAGGCTAAATTGCAGCATTGACTTTCCCATGCTAAAGCGTGTGTCACAAGAGAAGGCACAGCGACACCTCTCCCTTGGTCTTTCATTCAGCAATTAGACTATGAACTTCCCTGTCCCAAGAGGGAGGGTCTGCAACCTCTCTGGCTGTAAATCAGTCAAGAAGGATAAACCCAGAACGAGTTTGTCACTGTCTGTTTCACTTAGAGGCAGATATTCTAAAAAGGTACAAGCAATATCCAAGACCTTGATCCTGCTGGGATCAAGGAGAGTTTTGCATTGGCTTAAATAAGAGCGGGCTCTAGTCTCAAAGCACGTGTGTCCAATTTGTTAATGTTTTGGGCTCAAATAAAAAACAAATCTTAAGTCTTCCCTGCATGGGAGTTTCAACCACATTCTTCCACTGGGGGGGAGCATCAGGGCTTAGACAAGAAAGAGTTTGTGAATGATCTAAGTGAATGGTCCTGAGGAGAGTGGCATTACTGTGAGCTTTGAACACAACTACAGAGGGTCTTTTATAGATGTACTCCAGAGGGGAGATCCTTAGATGGGTCCTTTAATGCTTGCCCCCATATGCAATCCAGATGAAATTCTTTATCAGATGGGGCCCGGATCTTGCTCCCATTAAAAGTTCTGCCACTGAATTCAATGGGAACAGATCTATTTGTCTTAGATGCTTATACAGCTTCCCTTATCTCAGTCCCTCAAAATAATTATCCTTCATTCTTTTGAGGCTAGGAGATATTACTTCCTCCACTTTTCATACAGAGCACAGCCAGACCAGGTGCCTGTAGTTGTATCTCATGTGCATATCCAGGTCAGGGAAGGGTCTTAACTCCAGGTATCCCAAACCTAAGAAAACAGTACTATCCCCATCACAAAGCATCTTTTCCAAGAGCAGACAGAAAAGTCAGATTAGAGCAGACAGCTTTCTTCTCTTGTTGGAACAAGTAGGAACAAAGCCATATTAACAAGACAACTCTCGAGTATCTCTCACTTCTTCCTTCAAATAAGTTTTTCCAACTGGTCTTCTGCCACTGAACTTCCTCAGCCACTACTGGATGAACAGGAGTCAGCCCTTGGCTACTGAGATATGCTACAGTTCTAGAAAACGTCTTTCACAACTTGTACATCTCCAGTGGCAGCTTTCTAGGACTTGGCAACCCATCCCAAGATGGAAGCAGCACTCCAGTAAACCAGTACATATAAAACCAGCACACTAGCAAAATCTCAGGGACCTTCAATGTCTGTCCACCATGTCCCAGGGGTAGCAGGTAACTGCATTGTCACCAAACTGTCCCTGAAGCACACCCAGAAAAGAGCTTTTGGGAGGATTTAGTGCAGAGTAGGAGACAGGTCTTAGAGAGGTACCAGAAGTAACTGAAGGCACCTCAAGACCACATGGGACCGTTCCCTAGCCATGAATACTGCAAAATCCCTGAAGTGTTGAAGACTTTCAGAAAGATCCCTTCCCCACTCCCAAGGAACAGCTGTACTCCTCTAGTCACCACCCACTGACAGTCTCACCCCATGTCCAGGGATGTGTTCCAGGACAGGGCCAGGCAGCAGGGATGAGCAGTAGGACTGCATGAAGTGGTTTGCTCCAAGGACTCTTGCACGCCAGCAGAGCCAGCCCATGCTGTGTAAACATACTTGCACATGCAAGATGTCACAGCAGCCCCCTGGAGAGGCAGCAGCATCCACTTCCCTGGCAGCTTCACATCATAGTTGTCTCCAAGCCACCCAGCACATCGCTGCACCTGACAGCCACTAACCGTCGTTTAGCCCACAGTCACTCGGGCATTAAAAAGGAAAGCATTTTGAAAGCAAAATCACCTTCCTGACTGTATGTTATTACTTACACTTTTGTTAGCCCTAAAAGGGTTCCAAAGAGGAATCATGCCAGCCAGTCCCCACGTGCTGAAGATTTTCCATGTGCAGTGCCAGAGTGAAAGCTGTTAGCATCAAAGGGAACCTGGGGAAGATAGGGAGAAGGGGTCCCTTGGAACACTCAAAGGAGAACCCAAGTTCCCCATTTCAACATCAATATCCTGCCCAATGGCTCCCTCTCCTTTTCCAAGAGTACTGACCCAAATACATAACTGAAAGCAAGCATGTGTTGTTTATTTCCAAGTATGAATGGCACTGTTTCCCCTGGGCTCCGTGTTTCTTGGAATTATTTGAACTGGAAACCAATCAGCCTGTATTCACTATTGATTTATTTTCTAAAAATCTCTCATCCCTAAAGTAACAGGGCCTTTCCATGTCTCAGCCTGCTGTTTAGTGACACAGTAATCTAAAAGCTATTGATCACTTGGGTCTCTACAGCCATAATATATCTTTCTAAGTGCCTTCATGTAGGACTATATTTGCAACATGAGCACTATAAAGGGCAGGGCTGCTAATGAAATTAGCAAAGATATTAATAGAGATGTAACACTTGCATAGTAACACAGTGGAGGCCAGCATCAGGAGGGAAGTATGGTCATCATGACAGAAGCTGCATTTTTCTTTGTACATCAGATGAGATGCAAGCAGATTTCAGACTAAACAGGAACCCAGGCCTGGACACAGACTTGTCCCTACCCAGGCAGCAGATTATCAGTGCTGGAGGGACCAAGATGATCTCATTCTGCTACAGTAGTTCTACTTGACTTAAAGTTTACCTGTAGTTCCCAACATCCTTCATGACTTTTGCTTTTCTACATTAGCAATCAGGGTTGGTGTAGCCCCAGGACACGGGATCTGGAGCAAGGAAGGTGTTGATGTCTCATGGAAGACCTGATGCTGAAGTCTTGTGCACTCCAGTTCCTATTGCCTTGAAGGGATGTTGTCAGCAGGCAGCTCCTTGGAAATCAGGCTCCTCACTACCTTTTTTCCACCCTCCTCAACAGTCTGGATGACCAAAAATGTAGGAGCTCAAAGTCCCAGCGGATCTGAGGACAGACAGCACAGCAGTGTTACTGTGGACCTGCCCCTGTGTCACGCAGAAAGAGCTGGTGTTATTTAGACCAGGTTCTGCTTCAGCAGAAACAGGAAAACATGGAATTAAGTCAAGAACAAGGTCTCCAGAGAGGACAGTCTAGTGCACTACCCCAGCTGAGACATCCCATGAGCTGCAAATTCAAATGAGAAACATGTTGCTCAGCACAGAGGTAATGTGTGTGTCAGTCAATAGCTATCAGCATGCACCACTTTACCCAGCCCTGCCACAGTGAACTGTGCCTGCCCAGCCCTCTTCTCCAAAGAGAACCAAGATATGCTTATTTCACATGGCACAACTCAGCTCTGCAGCCTGGACTCTGCCCCACAGTCTGTGGAGCAGTGTTGTCTTCATGACCAGAACAAGGCATTTCTCTCCCAAAATTATGTCAATCACAGCAACAGGACATTGCCAGGCAGCGAGCCTGGAGACAGCCGTGCTCAGTAACACTTCCAGAAGCAGCTTTCAGGAGACATTTGTAACTATTTAAAATTTCCCACCCAAGTTTTGCACTTGTCAGTTTACCTTATGCCACAGGTTTTTAATTTAGTTGTACAGGAAGAAACTTTATATGCCTCAAATTTTATATGTTAATGCCAGATGTGAAGAAAATAGCATGTGTTCCCTCTCTGCTGTGCTGCGCTTTTTGGCAAAGGATGCTGTAACACTGCAGGTCCAAATACTCAGGCAGTCAACAAAACTAGCATCAGACCTGAAGCCAGAAGCCCCTCTTCCTCAGCATTTCCCCCAGTGCCCTGGGGAATTCCAACTGGCAAGACAATCTGCTCACACATACTTCCCAGCCTTCTGAGCACAAAATATCCCTGGATGCAAAAGGATTAAAGAAAAAATTTGATTTGCTAATTACAAATGATAATAGGGAAATTGCTGAAGACCATACACTGTCTATTGCAACATGAGAATGCATTCCAGCTGCTTCAATTTATTGAGAGAGTGGAGATTATTGATCCAAGCAGCCTTTAAATTAATGCAGGTGCCAGACTTTTTTTCATACTATGTAGATGAGATGAATGAATGGGAAAAACTGCAATTTCTTTTAATTATCATTGTTCAGTTTTTAAACTATGAGCTCCCATGTGCATTTTAGTGCTGTTTTATTTTGGGTTTTTTTCATGAAGTTAAATGTTTTTGCAACTCTTACTAGTTATTAAAGTGTCACTCAGTCCATGATACCTGTGTTTGTCCTCCTGGACTTACAGCGCATCCTGGAGAACAAGGCATACAACTCCAAACTCCACATAATGCATAAAAAACATAGCATTACTTGTTAATGGCACCAAAGAGTTTGCATTTGTTAAATAAGCAATATTTTCTTGCTATCAGCACTGACCAAACATTGCTGTCACTGGCTGGGCCATCTTCCCCCAAAGCCTGTTCCAGAAGAGATGGCCCACCCCAAGCCCTCCTCTCATTTTCATGTTGAACCTTTAGCACATTCAAGAGAATCAAGGTGTGTCCTGGGAACAGCCAAGGTGGGTGCCCAAGCTTCCTCTGTGTCACCAGGCACCTGCTACCCACCTCAGCCTCCAGCTGCAAACTCTATAAACCAACTCATTTCTGAGTCCATCCTTAACAGGACCCTTGTGCAATTGAGAAACACATGTGCTTGCCCCCCAACCAGTCTGCTTTGAGCACTCAGCTCGAAGCAGGGGGGAGAAGGGGCCCAGGACAGCTCAGCATGGCAGTGCAGAAGCCACGGAGGGGCCCATTTCAGTTTGATTTGTTGCGGCACTCTAGATGCAAGATGAAATCTGAGAGATGAAATCTGAGCAATTTCTTGCTTCTCTTCTTTCTGGACAGTTATTAACACTATAAAGAAGGCTGAACAGTGGGGCTTCCCAACTCCATTATTGTCAAGGCCTATTTCAAAGGCAGTGGCTGAAATGCCCAGTGCTGCCTTTGTTGATCCTGGGCTCAGGTCTCCTCCATGTTCACTTCTGTCAAACCGCAAGGCTGAGCAAATTAAAAATAAGCTTTCTCTGGAGGGGTGGAGGAGGGGAAGACAGGAGGAGCACTGCCTGAGCCTGCACTATGTTCACACTACTCTCAAAGTCCTTGTGTCAAGTAAGGGAAAGAAGAAAAGCCACAATAGATGCCAATTCTCTTGCCTGAAGCCCTACACCTGAGTTTTTAGGCACCAGTGTGAAGTCAAGCCATGGGCTGGGTTGTCAGTGGGTGCTGCAGCCTGACCAGCTCTGTCAGCCAGTCTGCCATACCTGCCACCACCCATTCTGGTCACAGAGAAATACAAAGTGCACTGACTCTTTATCTGCCACCTGCAGGAGAGGGTTTATTTGTCCCCAAAACCCGTGACAAGCTTATTACAGACCATTTCAATTCGAATCAACTTGTCAAGAAAAGAAAGTGGAGAAAACGCATTAATTAAAAAGCTTTACTCATGCAGAAAAGCTGCCAGCATGAGAGTTTTAAATTACCTGGGCACACCTAGCGGATTTGCATTCCCTTGGCACAGCTTTACTCTGGCCCACAAAGCATCATCCACTCCATGCTTCCATCTGAGCAGCCAACAAAAGATGCTGACAGTCCAGCACCACCTTCCCTGCTTGGGGGCTAGCGCCCTTTCCGAGGGATTTTGTGTAAGTTTATGCAGAAACCTTCCTCCTGCTAGGTGCAGGGACAGGAAGTTTGGATTCTTCTGTAAAACTAAAGACCAAGGCAAAAAGAGCCCTTCCAGAAACAAAGGAGGTGGAGCAGTGGCCGGCAGGGGGGTAACTGCATGCCATTGTTAAATATTAACATAAAATAAAGCAGTAGAAATGGATGCCCATCAAGAGAATTAGAAGGAACTAAGTGAGTTTAAGAACAAAAGGTTTACTTATTTAAATTACAGGAGATGAAAAACAGCTGGGAACACAATTTATAGCACAAAGTATAAAGCTATAAGACTGCTAAATGTAATTATATTTCAAAGTACATTTCCCTCTCCATTTTAAACTAAACATGTACAGTTTTAACTGAAATAAAACTAATGACAATGTAGCCTTTAGATGTTCCATCCCTTCCCTCAATCCCTTTCAAATTCAGCTTATCCGTTTACATGAACTAGAGTTTGATTCCCTCATCCAAATAGAGGTTGGCCTTTCAGATAGGAGACTAAAGCTTGAAGAAAGAAAACCACTAAGGGCAGGTCTTTATTTTTAAAAGTTACCTCTTACGATTAAATTCATGGACCTTAGACTGTACTTTCATATTTATCTTTATCACTTCTGTTCACAAAAGGAGAGTGGAAAACGGGCTGACTAATCAACTTCATTATTTGTCATGTTTGATTTGTACATTTAGTCATGGCAAGGATGCCTATCAGTAAAGATTATTTAAAGATACTCTAAATGTTGAGGTTTTGGAGGTTTTTATCCTGCTTGGGAAAAAGAGCACCAGTTCCAAAGGCTGCCAGGACCCAGCACTAAGATCATGTCTATAACAAGGGCTGGGTTTGCAAAACCCTTTATTGTGCTTCCACAATAACCTGCAACAAAACTTCCTAGGTAAAAACTGTGCCTTCACCTGAGACACTGTGTTGTTTTCCTCTGCTTCTGCAGAGTTGCTCTTTGGTTCCACTGGGCTCAGGAGCAGCAGACAGAACCCCAACAGGCAGCTCCAGCAAGTCCTGCCTATTAATGGTATTTCTAGTTCCAGGTGTTTCTGTCACTGAACTACACAACTGGACCCCGACCTGCAGAGCCCTCTCTGCCTCCTCAAGCTGCCCCTTGCGGTCCCATGTGATCAGACCATTTATTTTGAAGACATGAGTTCCACTTTGGCATAAAAAGGGTTTGTGGCCATCCAGCAGAGACGCATCTCTGATGGTCACTTCTTAAGGCCAGGGAACATTCAGAGTTAGAGCTGAGAGGCTTTCAGAAAAATCAAAATGCTCACACAAGTAATTTCAGCCTACTATTAGTTTTTCCAGCAACAAAAATGTTTAGGATCTTAGTTACACATCAATACATTATGTTTCTTAAAGTTTCTCTCTAGTACAATTTTCATGCTTAAAATACATTCAAGAGATAAATTAAGCCCTTTTGCCTTGGTTAAAAAAAACCCCAACTTATTTCAAAACAAAAAGGCTTGCAACTCCTTGCTGTGACAAATTTTTCTTGGTTTAGGTCATCTTAAAAAAATATTACTGTTTCAGATGCCAAATAACTGCCAAATGAAAAAGTAAAAACAGTTACTTGCACAGATATTTTTAAAGCTAAGAACAGACTTCAAGTCTTCTGGGCTGCAATAAACCTTTGGTTTTGATTCACCTAAAAAAATTTACCGATTCACCAAAAATTCACTGAAAAAATACCAGCCCATGCTAACGAGCTATAAGAAACACATGCACATATAAATTAGTTTGCGTTCTTCTGACAACAGCCTGTACCAGATGTTTCAGTGAAAGACACAAGAAGCCTTGAAGTAGACAGATGTGAGATAATCTGCCTCCCACCATGGGTGTTTTCCTAATCCCCTAAAACCTGAAGCAGAAGGTTGAGTATCTTTCCAAAAACATTGCAGCAGTTTCTGTTTGCATTAACTATTATTAAAGACAAAGCTAGCAGTGACAGGTTCTACAAGCTCTGTTTTCAGTTACTTACAGCTTTGCAAAAATTTAGACAAAGCTTCACGCCAGGTACCTTTTTTTGGACTAAATTTTTGATAGTTTCTGCAAGAGATATTAAATGTACATTTTAAGAAAACGACTTGAGGAATATACATCACTGCACAGGCATTATAACAAATTGTTGCTGACTGCCTCAAGGCACAGATAGTTTCCCAACAGAATAGTCCCTTACACATCAGCAGAAAGATTGTGCTGGTAACAGGGCTTTTGCTATGTCTTTTACTAATTTAAAGTAAAAAGAGGCAAAATAAAAATATTTAAAACCAAAACAACCAACAACAACAAAAAACCACAACAAAACAAACACAAAACAAAACCAAGATGCCATGGTCAAAGAATCAGGGAGTGCAATGAGACCACTGTGCTGCAGAAATGAAAATGGAAACTGAGGATCCTTCACCAACAAAATATATCGTGTTCCTGTAAGGGTTCAGTCCTCCTCAAGCAGTTCACACCTGAAGGTATTTCCATTTGTTCTATTTCAATTACAGGAGACATATATCAAACCTGTCAGGGCACTGAAGTCTTGATTACTAACAAGGTTGCAATACATGGATGTAAATATTTGGATCAAAGAGTAGATCCCTGAGAGAAAAATCTTGAACACTTAAAAACTACTGCAGTGCCTGGTGTAGAGTTCACGTCACTATTACCCAGACAGCTCCAAAACTGAAGTGTCTTAATTTCTTCACTTCTGTACAAATAAAAATAGACTTTTAAAAATTACTATTATTTTTTTTTAATTCATCTAGGTGTTTCATTCAATACCAGGATCTTCGTAGGGTTTGCTTCCATCTGGCTCTGGTGGCCAATAGCTCTGCACATCCACTGCCACCTGGAACTCTTGGTCAGACCAGGGGACCAAGGCAAGAACGTGCCTTGCACACATGGCTTGTTTATACACACAGTTCTATTGGCTTAACAGAATGTGCCACCTTAAGTCAGTTCAGCCTACAGAAAGCTAAATGCTGAACAAACAACGGTTTTGTTTAAAGTAAGGCTAATTCCAGTCTACTTTAAACCAATTAGGAAGAGGTTAAATTTAAGAACTTTGCTGAACCATTCCACACTGCCTTATGGTTTGAAAGTGGAAATACACATGAAGGCAAATCCACAAGTAAGACAGTTTTTGCCAGCATCCCTCGATAAAATGAAGCAGGCCAGATGCTCAAAGGCTGAAGTATTTGCAATCACAAAAATGGAAGTCAGCTCCTAAAGTTAAACTGCAAACAAGATGCGGACAACATAAAGAGATACAAAAACAGTTATAAGTGCCCTGACAAAAAAGAGGGGGGAAAAAAAAACCCTAAAAAAATAAGTAATCTAGTTCCCAGGAGACTACTGCCAGAAGAAAGGCCTTGTTAAGACATTGTTAATTTGTTATTTTCACAAAATGAACTATGAAATATTCAGTATAGTAATTCCAGTTATACTGTGTTCAACAAAAAGGAGGGGTGCCTTTAAAAAAAAAAGCATTCTCTTTGCTTTTTAGTTGGTTTGTCTGAATATTAATTTGCTTTTAAAGTCATAGTTCTAAAAGTTTTTTATGGCTGAAAGTCAGAATTCACAATATGAATGTATGAAGAAGTCTTTAAAGGACTGGAGTCTTGCTACAGCCTATATACCAGAGAGAGAACAAAAATCTCACCAAAACCAGGAATGCTTTAATAATAAATAAAAGCTTTCCTTTTACTGGAAAATGTTTCCACCACAACAAGTTACATATTTTTAATTATAATGTTGACCATCTCTTCCACATGGGGATGTTTGCCCCAGAGAACCCCTAGCACTGCTCACACAGTGACCCATCTGCTCAAGCACCACCAAACCCATCTCCACCTTCCAGTACTGCAGCACATCTGCACCAGGGGCTCTCAAAACTGTGATGAGATCGGTCCAAGTAAATCAGGTAGTAGAGCTCAGAAGAGGTTGAATTTGATCCATTTGGACAGGGAAGCAACTACATTGCCCTGCCTTCCCCTAACATGACATTTACATGTTCTGCATAAGAATGGGTGAAGTACACCTGGTTTCTGTGTCCTTTTGAAGAACTTTTTAAGCACAGAGACAAAAGAAAGCAATATGAGAATGGGAGCTTCATACAAGGTCCACAGGCACTGCTGCTGAGGGCGAGCACAGCAGTGATGGGGACATGCAGGACACATGCAGGAGAGCCCCAGCTGCATTGCTGGGCCACCAAGCCTCTCCTAAATCCTTCCCCACAAGAGCGAGAAAGGATGTGTTGGGAAGGATGAGCCCATATGGTATCAGACCTTGGTTATCCGTCTTGGACAATCTCAGCGCTGATAAGGCTTTTGTCGAATTGCATAGGGTAAGTACCCTTAAATGGGAGCATGATGCTCGTGGGGATTACCGGGGAAGAAAGATGTTTAACAGCGTCCACAGACGATGCAGACTCCACTATTACTGACTGAAGCTGAGATATGTTCTCTGAATTATACACCAAATTTTCACATACCTTCTTTCAGGTGGGTACCTTTTTTTTTTTTCCCCTTTTTTCCCCTGGCTACCTTTAAAAGGTTATTGCTGATTTTCCACTCTTACATCAAAAAAAACCCCTGCAAACACTGTTACAAGACCATAGCTAAGCATCTGCAACTTATAAAACATTTAAAAGCTTTACATTTAACCTATCTATTGGCAATAAAACATACTCCAACACAAATTCACTATTTGAGACAGATGTTTGAAATATGAATGAATGTTTGAATATTCAGTTTTAAATACTCATGATAAAAGAAGCTGCAAAGACATGCCATTGATCTAATACTTGTTTGCACATTCCTTAGGGCTATGCATGAAGCATAATGGGATTTCTATGTTCCTAAACAACAAAAGGTGTAAAAATGCCTTTTCAGTTGCAAACTTTGTTCATTTATTCCTGTGGCAAAAGAATGCAAATCTTAAGTCATTTTTTTGTGCACTGACATCAAGTCTTCCTCACACAAAAAGTTCCTTAAAGAAGAAAGTTCAGAATAAAGTCATGCTTCCTCCCCCACGTCCCTTAAAAAAAAAAAAGAGAAAGAAAAGAGAGAGAAGAAATTTCACTTAACCCAATTGTACCTTCCAGCTAAGAGCAAAGGCTACTTAAGTGACTCTATTATCATGTATGTCTGTAAGAAACACGTGTTTGCAAAGTCCAAGCAAAATATTTGTATGATTAAGCCTTCAGTACACCCATTGCATGAAGTTCTGCCCCAGATCTGGAGTGAAGTGATAGAACCTCTTCACAGAAAGAGATGGCAAAACAAGTCTACATAAAGGCATGTGATAACTGGTGGCTTATAAACATGAACAAGAAGTTACTCTAAAAAGCAACATTTTCTGTTAATCCCTCTAATTTTGGGGGGGAGGGTTTCAACCTTTCATTTGTAGAGTGGAAGAGGAGCTTTTTTTACTTTTTTTTTTTGCTATGAAATTGCAGATATTTAAAATTAATACTAAAGCAGGAACTGAAAGAATGGGGTGGTGGGATGCATTTTCAAGGAGTGTAGGGAAACAGTGTTAATGTCAGAATCAATCCTTGAGCTATGAATAACTTAACTTCAAAGCTGATGCTACTGTCTGACTGAGCACCCTATGTCTTCCAGGAAGATAAAGCCACATATGTAGTCAAACCAATGTTTAATTCAGATTAAGCAGAACAATACAGAAACTTGACTGGAGCCAATTAAACTAAGCTTTCTCTGACTGATAAAAATGCCATTTCACATCCTTTCTGTGCACAGCAAGGAGCAGTTTGAGAGCGTTACAGCTCTGAACCCACATTTATTGGCCTAAGACATTTTTATACTTAACATATCAACACCAGAATTTCAATTATGACATTTGATATTCACCTTCTTCTTTCAAAACGGTAAGAACTTTTACCACTACCAAGAACAAGCTCCCATAAGCTTGTATTGACTATGTAGAGGTACAGTGAAAAATGTAATTTCTGTAGGAGATCACCAAAAAGTTAGTGTTTAGAAAATGCAAGATACTTCGCTCATGAACTGTGCACACAAGCAAGTGCTTCTCTCCTACCAGATTTTGAGTAATCTGTGATGCCTCACATGAGAGGAAACACAAAGAACAAGGACAGTTTTCTCCCAGCTCATGTCCTTATGGAGTAACACACCACAAGAAGGTGCACTTAATAACTGATCTACCCAAAAAACAACACCCTAATGTTGACTTAGAAGAGTACAATGAAACATTTCAGACTTCAAAATTAAGTACTGTGACTCCGTTGAGTCATGTCTTTTTGGAATAACACTTGCTGGCACTGACAGGGAAAACAAAAGTATCCCGATCCAAGAATTTACAGTTAACCTAACTTAAACCTTTTGGGATCTGATTCCAAGACAGCCAAAAATTTTATAGGTAACTTATGGGTGACTATAAAAGGCTACAAATTGGCACAGCTACACAGCAAGACAGGCTGGTCACAAAGCAGTCAAGGGGAAATGACAGCATCTGAAACCTGGAAAAAAGCCCCTTCATCCCTGCAAGAAAGAAGCCAGAAGATTACACTATTTATTATGTTCAGCTGCAAATCTTCCACACATTTCTAAAGGGCTGGCCCCAGTGCTCTTTCTCAGTTCTCTGTGCCTCTGCAAAACAAAAGCAACTTCATCCCTGTCCTACACCTTGCCCACCTGTCTGTGAACTGCAAACTCCTTGAGGAGAACTGCAGGTAAGGCCTCACATGGGTGTGGTGGCCTTCAGGAGTGAGAAATACAAATGACAACTGTGTACATAGAATGTAGTGAAAGTCTGTGAGCAACCCTTGGAAAGGAGCAGAGGTTTGAAAGCAGCTGCATCACCTTAAGTCTAAGCTTTGCCACTGGTATCAGACAAATGGCACGCAAGCAATGTTAATTGCCAGCAGTAAACTTCACCAATAGGCAGGCAGGAGTGGAAGGAGAGAACAACTGAGCTACTTTCCAAGAAATTCTGTGATTTTCCAGCTAATGGTGCAGCTGTAAAGCTGAAGAGTTCAGGCTGGATTATATAATAAGAGAAAGCCAATCTCATGGGCAGTCAACATATTTCAAAACACGGTGGTGAGCTTCCTTTGGTGGTACTACACCTTCCTTCACCCTCATTTCCACTTTATTAAAGTTTCAAACCCACACCGTTGACACTATTTCCAGGGACAAGGTCTGTGCTGGCCACTACTCACTCCTCTGCCAAACACAGCACCCGTCCTGCAGACACCCCAGTCCCCTCTCGTTGGCACACACAAGCCAGAAGAGAGATTAACAAAGAGGAGAGGAGGGTTTCCTAAGAGCTCTTTATAATAGACAGTGTCTGACTCTATACAGAGGGATAAAAGGAGAGCGATAAACTCTGTTGTTGTCAAGAAAGAGGAGAGCGCTTAAAGAGCCTTTGAAATAAGCAATTTCCCCTCTCATCAGTATCCTCTTGACTGCTAAGCTCTCTCCATTGTCCCTTACCTGAATGGTGATCAGCAATGCATGATTAGCCAAGAGGCATCAGCTGTAAGGAACAACACCAGCCCAAACCTCCGAGAGAAGGACAGGCGGCTCTCCTAAGGACCCATTTACCTCGTGGAGAAGGAAGAAAAGGCAAGGCATGACAGCTTCATTTGTCTTGCCTGTTTTGGTAAGGGGTATGTGATTTGCCGTCCCCCATATTGGGTTCACTTAGCATCCCATCTCTGAAACGAATCAGGGTTGAAGGTGAGGATGCTGGGAACCCCATTGCCAAATAAGTTTCCACCCTGCAATCCTTAATGACATTTTGGCTTATATCCTCAAGAATGAGGGTCAGTAGCCCTTCCAATCTGCTTGCTTACTGTCCTGTCCTCAAACAGCTGCACTGCAACCAAGAAGTTTCCTCCTTGCAAAGTGCATTGTACATTCTGGTCACATCAGTCTCATTTTTCAGCTAAGGAATGTGTCTAACAGCCCCCTGAGCACAGTCCGAGCACACACAGAGTTAAAGATCATCAAAAATCAGCTTCATTGCCATAGCCAAACAGGGACAGTTGTATCTTAGTGTCTCCTCAGGGATATTTCACCTGTTATACCCTAACATTGCTATTTAACCTGATTGCATGAGAAAGAGCTTTCCAAGGTTGTTTACCATACAGAGATCCTTCACTAATCCAAGTCTGTTCAAGTAAAGATCATGAAACAAAGTTGAGGCTGAGAGGTTTTTATGAGACATCAGAATTTTGCAATAGTCTGGTGCATAAGCACCCATCTTACACCAACGAGCAGGCAATGCAGAACACTTCTCTTCACCCAAGCAATATATTTTCTGCTATAACAGTTTTCATGTGAGACTGTACAGACATACAGCTTTCACCAGTCTAGTTAGAGCAAACCCATTCTTCAAAGTGCCACTTTGCCCACAACACAGATGGTCTTTAACATAAGGCTTTATTAGTTGATTTTTTTTAAAAATGCAATTAAAATAACTACTATCATCATCTTGGAGCAACTCTCTCTGCTGCAGCAGTTTTAGCCAAGGCAGTTCCCTCACCTTCCCTAAATAAGACATGGCTTTACCTTCTTTAGAAGGGGAATCAACAGAGAGCTGGATTTGAAGAGTGAGAGTATAAATTGGAACAACTGCAGTCGTATATTCTCTGAACTGGACATCCTCATGTATGAAATCCATCTCCATTCCTTAGTGTCTTCAAGGTGCCAGTGTCACCCTCAGCTCAATGTTGTCATGAAGAATTATATTTGTGAAGTGTTTACAAGCCAGAACCATTTAAAAAGAAAATCAGCCCTGTCCACAGCCCAGAGTTTGTGTGGCATACTGTGCTCACACTGTCCATGTGCACCAACCCTGCACATCAGACCAAGAGCACAAGGGCCTTGCTCACACCCACACAGGGACACAAGTGTTGCATAGGCAAAATTCAGTAGTTGACTCCAGGCAACCCTAACACTTGATTAATGTTGGGGACTGTCTTTGATACCACCCCAATATGATTAAGAAGCATTTTGAGAGTTGCCAAGCTGCTGAGCTTCCTCAATTCAAAGAGCTAAGGGCCATCCTTGCACATTTAACTCTGTAGAATGGTATCATTTTCCTCAGTTTTATACCAGCAGCTAGTTTTGATCACTGGTATGTTACCGTGTAATTCCTGAAGGGCCAGACTCCCCTCTCCTACAAGTTTTAGAAGTTAGAAAAACCTTCTAACTGGAACCAAACTTGCTGTCATCAATACCAGCTACTACCCAAACTTCAGTGAGATGCCCTGCTCTAAGATCACCTTTGAGAGGATGAGTTTTGTAAAGCGAGGAGTACCCTTTGGTCCAAAGTAAATATGCACAGCAACTTCAGTTCATGCCTTTGCTTCAGACATTTTTAAGATTTTTATGTAGTCAAAACCCACATTGCCTCTTCCATGGAAGGTTCTTCATGTCTACTTGTACTTTCTCATGATGCAACTAACAAAGATTTTTGAGGTTTGGGGGGGTTTTGGGGGTTTTTTTGCCCCTTTTTATATTGACATTAAGTGCAATTACCTATCATTCATGCTCTCACAAAGCTCACAGTGCCATAGGCTGTGCTGAGAAACAAAGAGAAGTGACCCTTCCCTCTTACTCTGGGCTCCTTTTCCCAGAAACATGGTGAGTTGGTAAAAAAGGTGGTACTTCCATCAGGCATGGAGTGGAAGAACTAGAATCATGATCCTGGACCTCCCCAACTCCCACATGGTTACTCACCATGCTCAGGTCAGAGAAAGTGTTAATTTTATCCTTTACAGTCTATGCTTAGGTCACCACAACTCCCAGTTTCCTTAATCACTCCCTGAAGACCAGCAGTTTAAGACAGACACTCCACTCTAACTGTTTATTTGAAAAGATGCTTCACTGGGGGTGAGGAACTATATGAACACTATATTTTGTTTAGAAGGCAAGAAGTAAAACAAAGCAGAAATTAATACAGTCTGTTACTTTTTGTAAGTGGTCATTTTCCTAAAGAAAAATGTTATCAGGGCAATTCTCTGAGCAACAAAGACCTAACAAAGACATCACATGCAACGCCATTTGCACAAATAATTACACATAATTTAGATATTAGTCTTCCATCTCAAGGCATCACAAGGGAGTCTTCACTTTTGAGCACATGCAATTCCCATTAACAATAATGAGAGCTACTCACATATTCAGGATGGACAGTAGATCTCTTGGGAACGTCTCCATTTGTCATACCTTGTCTGGGGAAACAACAGAAATGTAACAAAGGCAGACCCTAAATCGGGAAGGATTCAACCACTGAATTGCCATGCCTGATTCTCAACATCTCTCATCACTTATTGCTCCCCCAGCTCCTTAGGAAACATTGCTTTGGTGCTACTCATCATGCTCCTGAACAGCACACCTCTGCCTCAGACTGTCCCTAGAGCTGCTCTCACTCCAGGCTACGCTACATTCCCTCCACATTGGGAGTGAGTGAGAGTCACTTACTGGGAATCATGCTTATCAAATTCAACTTAGTGGCTCAGACCCAGATTTTCCGATGGTAGTTTTTACTTTGGACCTTTCCAAATTTTGTGCCCACTAACAAATACCACACAGTAGCCAGCTGGTTTTGCGAGCCATGGGCTACGTCAATCAACATCATTCCTCTGTGGTGTTACTGCCTTGAGAACTGATACATGCAGAGGAGAGTGGAAGTGCTAACGCTTTTCCAAACAAGTGTGGCAGCCAAATCACACTGAGGCTGTACTAGTAGGCATCTTAACTCCTTTTCCTCCACCTCTTCAGCTCTGTCACAACCATGGAGTACAAATCAAACAGTGGGGAAAATGCATTTCCATGTGCTGTACAAGACTCATTCCTGCTTATAATTCAGCAGAAGCTCCAACAGAAGGAAGATGGTGGTGGCATTGCTGAAGCAGAGGAGTGGCCATCAGGAGCTTTGAGTTCTATATCCAGTTTTCCTGTTGGGAATGAATCCTTTTTCACTGGTGTCTCAGCCTCCAAAACAATGACTGCACTAATTCTCCATCCTTTAGAGGAATTCTAAGATTGCCAGGCTTTGTGAAGGGCATTTAAAAAGCAGAAGTGATTGTTAGCCTTGTGTGTCCAGACTAGGCCTTTCGTCATGTCCCTTATAATGTCTCTCTCCAGTCCCTTGTTTTTATTTCACACCCAAATCCCTGTGACTTCAGCTCACACCAAGGCTGATGGAGAGGACTCTCTCCTCAGCAATCAAGCTGAGCAGTAAACTTCCTAGGACTTAATCAAATTAACAGAATTCCAATGGGAAGTGAGACACTTCTGAGTTACTATGCTTTAAATAGTAGCATAAGTTACAGCCTGAACCTCACAAACTATTATAATAAATAGTTAAATTTAAAACTTAATTTTTCATTTTTATAAGGAGCCTCTGTGTTCAGTAGATAGAAATATCACTGACTTCCATGGCTGCATGTCCCTGTGTCCCTGTCCAGACCAAATCCCTCCCTACAAATGCCTCCTGTGATGTGCAGCACTGCTTTGTGTCCTAAGTCGTCCTTCACTTACATAAACTGCTAATCTAAATATATCACCTTCCGTGGCCAAGAATGGTTGATAAATTGCGTTCCTTTTATTTGTACCATTCCATAGTCATTATAAGACTTGGTAAAGAACTTTCTCCAGACCAAAGTTAAGCCAGAATCATGCTGCTTTAAAATGCTGATTCAGCCTTCTGGTTTATCACTCAGAGGAAAACACCATTGTGTAACCAAAGGGAATATTAGAGGATGAGACTCCAAAGAGAAAGAGATGTAACATTTAAAAAACCAAGCTAATAAAAAAAACCCCACCAACCTACTTAGCTTCTCTTTTAGCAGTTATCACAAAAGCAGAGCTTACTTTTAAAAAAAAAGGCGAGTTAAAATACATTATTTCAGAGAAAAACAACTTCCAAGATCACGATGCCATATTAAATTCTTTCCCAAGCTCAATAAACTATGACTTATAAAACTTGTAAAATACTTACTAGACTCTTGACAGCTCCACATGTGTCTGTGGCAAGAAGAATGGAACCTTTTGCTAAACATCTGCTAAATCTTGCATCTTGGCTAGAACGACTCTACCCGATAGCAACACACTGTCTTAACGCTTGCTGACTGTGGTCTGGGACTGTGATGGAATCTGCTTTGCTTCAGGAAAACACTGCGCTGCTCTGCCCCGGTGCTTTATCATTGCCTCTATTTGCACAGCCATTTCCAGCAATATTGCATAATGCCACATCTCTGAGGGCAGCTGCACCTCAACAGTGGCAGATATTTCAGCCCATGACTAACACACACAGCTGCCCACTTCTTGTGAGCATAACAGATAAACAAAACAGCTTTTTAACATTAAATACTTCCTAAAAAATACATATTTTTCTCCTGACAGTCCACTCAATGCCATTGATAATAAATAAGCATTTTCCCCATTGCATCTCTACACAGCCATATTATTCTGTAGATTCTAGTCTCCTGGGTTTGACTGATTTTTGGCAGTAACTTCTTTCCCCCTATTGTAAAGCCTTTTATTTTCTGAGACTGTCCTCAACATTGTAAAATATTATGTATAATCTGAATTTACCTTGCAGTACAACAGGGCTCAAACAGTCTAACTTGCTCTTTAATATGTAGTGCACCATAAACCATGAATAAAGAAGCATATCTCTCTATATATCACATGTAGCTTCCCTTATTGGATTTTTTTGAAACTGGCAAGTGATCTTAAAAACCCACTCAAGGAGACCTTTCAGAAAATTGAGCACTATACCACCATATTTATCCCACACACCTCCCTCTTCTCAGATGGCAAGAGGATAGAAAGAAAAAAAAGCATGTCTGCATTTTCACATGACAAAAAATATCTTTCACATCTAAAAAATAAAATGCTCTGGCAATCTGGGAACTCCAGTGCATTGGAAGATGAAAGATCAATCGTGTTCTGTGAATGTCACACATGTTGTTGTTATTATCTCTAAGAGGAGGACCCAATTGTGCTAAATACTACACACACACAAACTAACAGGCAGATCCTGCCCCAGAGGCCCCATAACCATAGATAAAAGCAGTATTGTCCCCTTTTTATAAAGGGGAAGTGGGACACCAGAAGTTCAGTGACTTGAACAAGTTACTCAATGAAATGGCAGATCTAAGAACTGAACCCGCATCCACGTCTCCATCTCATGATTTAATGCACACATCACTGCTACAAATCACTTTTAGTTAAACAGCAACATCCAAGCTTCAAATTGGGACTCATGATTATTTCTACTTATTTAATAACAAAGTAAAATACTTGATCTGTTGTTCATTCCCTCATTCATTTTAGATTCCCATAAGACTCATATTTAAGTACATATTCAAAAGATATCATACAACCACAAAAAAAACCACCCTAATATTCACTTTGCAGTCAACTCCTTGGATACACTGAGCCCATCCATAAGTGGAATACTTTAGCCCTACCTTTGTATTTAATTTTGTAGGCCAGTGCAAAAGATAAAGTTGAAAAGATTTATGCTGTTTCTAAACACAGGACATGGTTATGAGTCACCCAAGAAATTCTAGATGATGGAATACAGGAGAGGAGAGAAGGCTCAAAAATATCACAGATTAAAAAAAACCCAAACATACAAAACAGCAACCTGAAGATGTTTGATAGGTGATGGAAGAGAAGCTGTTGCAGGAGGTATGGAGGCTAAGAAGGGTAGTGAAAAGATCAACCAAAGGGCAACCAACAGCAGCTTCAGAAGGAAGAGGAAAGCAGAGCAGGCCTGGTCTGAGCTGTGCAGGGCATGGGAAATGAGGATACAAGTACTTAAAAGTTCTTGTTAGTAATTCGCATTCCATAAATACAAGTTTAATTGTGTATTACCATGTAATTACTACTAAATGGGAAAAGAACTCATCTCCAAAATCGCCCAAATGAAAGGCTAAATTATAAAGAATAATGGACCTAATGGGACTGGGTCAGGACAGTCCCAGTGAGGGAATACAAAGGCTTCTGCATTACTGTATTTCCAGAGTCTTGAAAATGTTTTCTTCTTATGGGCAATTGGAGACAAAAGTACTCTAAGACTTAACAGAGTGAGGAGAGATACAAGTTTTTCAAAGGTACACAGAACAATATTAGAATTTCTAAGCCTAAAACTAACATGAGAGCAAAGACACTAATGTAGAGCAGCTGAAGAGCTCTTGGAACTGTGACCTTTAGAAGAGTTAACCCTGGCTCTAATAGAAAAGCTGAGGTAGAAGACACTTGCACAGCAACAAGACTAGACAGGAATATGCACCCTGGGGAACCATGAAGTTTGTGCAGGATAAAGAAAATGAAAACTTGTAATGAAGTTCCAACACTTAAGAGAGACAGTCTCGCCAAACTGGATGGCTCTACTAGGCTGGAAAAAGTCCTGTCATAATCCAAGTGTTGCCTGAATTGCAGCAAATTCTTCCAATTATTAAAAAAAGAATACTTGCAGGCTGAATTCAATTCCTATCCAATGGGCTTTGCATACCTTCATGAGACAGCAATCGACTTTGATTTGTTCTCAGTAGGCTACAAGGGATTCAACTTTGGCCATGTTTTAAGAGAATTAGGCATAAAAGGTCAGAAGTGTTGGAGGAGGGAGCAGGGTTCTCCCAGCAGAGCAGACTGCTACTGCCTGAACCTGGAGGTCACCACAGTGACCAGAGCAAAATGCTCACCATGTCAGCTCCTTAGAGAACTGGTTTTTATTCATCCCTCTGGAGCAGAGACTGGGAAGTGCCTCCCACTGCTACTCTAGGGACCTAGTAGAGTAAAAGACACAGAAACTGAGATTACATTGAACACTTTGAAAGTGTACGTAAGTGGACTGCTCTTCTCACTGGTGGCATCAAGCCACTTGTCTAACCCAAGTTTTAAATCACAGAGCTCTATTTATTCTGTCTTGAAAGTGCATTTATTTCCTTATTTTTAGGAAGAAAGTACATAGGGCTACCTAACATTGCCAGATGCTGTGTTTGGCGAATTGGGAATAGTAAAACTGTGCTGGATTCCTGAATCTGTACAGGACAATTTCCCTCAATGTCTGATATTTCAACTTGGTCTGTTCTGACAACTTTCTGGCTTTTCAGCAAGAAACCCTGAACCAAATATTTTCAAACACTACCTCAAGAAAATTAAATTTGCAGAGTTTTTCTCTGGAGTGGCCTTTTTTAAAAATAAAATTAAAAAAACCCCAACCCAAACACAAAAAAAACCCACCAAAACCACAAACTCTAATATAGATTTGTTTTCTCCTCCTCAAAAATTAGAAAATTTTCTTGTTAAACGGCTTCAAAGACTAACAAATATATTTCTGAGAAATTTCAACTCTAGAGAGTGGTAACTAGGAAAAATCAACCTTCCTACACAAATTTCTGTACAGTCTCAGCAACCCCATACAGCAATCTTAATCCCCTACTGAATGAAAGTGCACATGAAAATTAGCAGAAATTTCTGCTGATACATTCTCTTTCTCCAGGGAATTCTGCACCAGCTCAAAGTCCACCTTCATTTCTGCATTGCTTCAGTTATTATCTAGATAGCAACATGCAATTTTTTCATTACTAATTTTAAGAGAAAGATCACTCATCTCTCCTACTCTTCTTGTTAATATATCATCTAGTGTTTAGGAGGAAAAAAAATAAAGTAGGAGAGAAATATCATATTCTCCCAGGAAAAGCCAGATCTGGGACACCATGTTAGGAAAAAATAATTGGTCCCATTATTATCATTGTCTCTAGCTTTACACTTAAGGGAGAAATATGTCTGAATAGCTGGTTACACCAGCAATGCAGATAGAGGAGAAATTCCCACAGTGTGAGTAAGTCTTCACACACTTAGAGAACGTGACCACACACAATACACATTACAGTGTAGAAGAACAAAGCAACCTCAGGAAGTGTCCCTGATTGTTTTCGGCTGATTAAGGACATATGCCAACAAGCCTCTAGTTGTTGAGGGAAGCGACTTGGGTAGCTCAAATTTACATAATGCAATTAAAGATATCGAATTGTTGGGGTCCTATAAAACTCACATTCAGAACAGTGTAAGGTGCAAATTTAAGACAATGTTGTTGTTTCAGACCAGTTCAACTGGGGTGCAGCTTTATCTTTCAAGTTAAAAGAACAGGGAAGAGACTAAAAGTCAGTTTAGCTAATGTAAATAGCTGATTTACATTAATAGCAGCCATTTGTTTTGGAATCAAATACACAGGCTTCAACTAGTGACAGCAGTTTTGGAAAACAGCATTAAGGCATCATGAAAATCAGGTCTTGGAACACAGATACTCTCTATTACACTTTACTGAAGTCACCACACAAAGACTTAAATATCTTTTGGATAAAATAAACCACCAAAAGCTGCACTGAAGTTAGCAGGAATTTGCCAGGTTGGTCCTTTTTCCAGCAGAGCAGCCAGAATTGCCCATTCCAGGTGTGAAGCAAGAGCAGTCCTCCTCACTCCGGAGGACTTCCATAGGCTCTTCAGTGGGGTGAAGCACACACTGTCTGGGCATTGCTGATGTTGGTATCACCTCAGAGCTCATCAGCAGGGGAAGTTTTAACTTGACACCTCAGTGTTGGGCCAGGAGTTCCAAGGAAGGTTTTAGGAACAGCTCACCTACACAAAGACTGCTCACTTCCCTACTCCCAAATCAGCCAGCCTAACAAATAGGCATTACATTTCCCTACAAATCGCTCAGACTTCTGTAGGAAAGCATTGAGGGGGGGAAAAAAAAAGAAGCCATGGTAGTTTTAAATAAACTAAACATAGTACTTGGAGAAAAATGTAAGGCTTCCTGTAAATTAAACTGAACCTTTTTACATAATAGATTGCTCACAGCTATTTGTAAGGAAGTGACAGAGCTGCTGCAGATCTTAAGATACTGGAGCGAGGTTCACAGATGCACTTATGTAAATATTTTCTGACAACTCAGCTGCTACCGAAAACATTTTTGAAGTTATCAAAAAGAATTTAAAGTATTTTCCAGTCTAGTCATTAACGTTTTATTTGCAAAAAGGCACTACTAGAACTGCTAAGCAAAATGATCCCTGCTATAGAAGGCACAAACTCAGACAGCAGTGCTTTTATGTATGCAACAAAATCTGAGCCCCAGCACTGCTGACAGGGGACAGTCCACTCACAGCTTGCTGCCCCAAGCCAACAAGCAGGAGGTTTTTATGTTCAGAGTGATCATGACTGCCCTTGTGCAGTCCATACAGCACCCAAGAAGGGCTCTCAGTCTGTACACCACACGAGATGCCCTCTCACACTGAGCTGGCTGGGCAGCTGAGCCAGGACAGGTCTCCCATTCCTTAGGCTGCCAGAGATAGCACTATACCAGCTTAGCCAGAGAAGTTTTTATTGTATGGCCAGACCAAGTCAGAGCCTGGCCATGCCTGGAATTAGCAACCTGCAAAAAACAGACAGAAGCTTTACCTCAAATCCATTATCTATTTTTTGGCATTGCAAAGCAGGAATACTACATGGTCTGGCAGTAGTCTATTAGCATATGTATTTTATCTACTGTCACATATGCATTGCCATTTAGCTGCAGTTTCTTTCCGGAGCTTATTTTTCTCTCCAGACATTTAAACTGCATAATATTTTTCACTGTTAAGAATATACACGAAAACATTTTTAAGTGAAGACTATACAAATTAGAGACAACTAAGAGCAACTCATTAGTGGTTTGTTATCTCTCTAGCAATCCTCCAGGAATCACCAGTGGACTCACCAGATCTTATTAGATCCTGTATTTGGGTCTCAGGTTTTCTCAAAAAGCTTTGTGAAGACATGTCTACAGACAGCTTTCCCTACTGGGTACATATCCAAGTCACCTCAAGCATGCATGACATAACATATTACTGCTAAGGTCAGCAGGAATTCACATTACTAACAGGCGTTTTGCTATTGCTCTGTTTCGGGCAATACAACAATTTGGTGCTTGAGGCTTGATACCAGTTGCCTGGGTTTTCCCCAAATAAGACACCCTTTTTGAGGGGGGAAGGGGAGGGACAGACAGCATTTAAGGGCAAAGGATAGGACAAACCCTCTTGGCTGGGGAAGATGAGGTGATAGCATATTGCCAGGAGACCACATCTGAGGTGCAGAAACTGCTTGACAGCTCCTCAACCATGTAATTCATTCCTCTTCTGAGAGCTACACAGGGCCAATCTCACAGTAGAACGGATCTTCAGGGCAATCTGCTTTCAGAGTTCAATATTGTGTTGCACCAGGGATACTTAGAGAAGTGTAAAAGACAACTGGACCTATTTACAGCACCATCTCCTGACCAAAGTACCCACTTAAAAATCATAATTACAGCAAAAAATTGACAGTTAAGTTACTTTTTTTTATGTACTCACATATTAACCCCATACAGAAATATCTGCATGTTCTTGTTAGTCTAATAGAATTAATTAATGCCTTTTTACTTGGTTCCTTTTAATGCTATTTGATTTCCCTGTATGGGTGAGAAGTATTTACAGTACCATTCCCTGCACCAACAGATCAGGCAGGTCACACAATCCTGGGGAGATGAAACAGACTCTTCTCTCCAGAGGAAAAGACACATTTAAAGTGGGGAAGGTCCATTCTGGAGCGAACTCTCTCCTGACTATGAAAAGGAGCATAGGGAGTTTAACCCTACAAACACCCCCACAGATTTTCCCTCAGCTGACTGGACACGCACATGTAAGTTTGAGAGCTCTGGCACTGCAGCTATGATAATTGTTATCTCTAAAAGAACATCTTTATATGCTATAGAGCCTCAGTAGCAAACACTGCAATGGACATAACTCCAACTTTCCCCACACAGCTGGGATAAAATCTTGATGTTACTGAAGTCCAGAACAAAACTGCCACCCACTTCAGTGGTGCCTGAATTTCACACTAGTTTTCAAGGGTTCTCATTTTTGTCTGGCAAGGTTTCAACCCTTTTTAATTCCCAGAAGCTCAACCACAAATCCCACTTCTCCTCCCACACAGATGCACTGAAACTCCCCGAGCTCCTCTAAGACAGCAGCAGAGCAAGGCTCCTTGGGAAGACACAGGGCTTTGCTTGCAAGATATCCCCACCTCCTCCAACCATCTCCCAGCTCCAGAAAGCTGATCTGTAAAAGTCTTCAAACTGATTAAGAACAAACACCGCCTGAGCTTTCCCCTTCCCTCCCAAGCTCTGTGTATCACTGCCTACAGCAGCTCACTCGCTTTTCCTGGGCCACAGTAAAGGGAACACGGATCTGGCACAAGCAGGACTACTGAGCTATGTAAGCATAGCCCAGAGCCTACGGGACAGCAAAGGACACAGCACTGGGCTCAGCCATCTGCAACAGACCCATGAAGTCACAGCACTAGTATCTAAATCAGAGCCTGACCCTCCCCCAGTGTTTGTTTTCAAAGAAAACAGACATTAAAAACCAGATAAAACAAAACTGCAGTGACAGGAACAAGATAAATCAAGTATTGTCAAGCCAAAAAATTAAGAACCCTGCTTTTTGGTGTCCCTAAGTGTCTTCCAGATACAGAGTTTATCCCAACCATCTGGCCATCAAACACAGAGACAGGACAGGAACAGCCTAACAGGATAGATGTCAGAGAGTGACAAAGCAGCCTTTAACAGGGCAAATAAAAGGATGAATGCAGCCTCCTGAGAAGAAAAGATCACTGTGATTGGAAGGAGAAAGGAATTAAAAAGTTGAGGGTGGTTTTCAGACTGGTTGCTTACAAATACCAATATCCACCAGCCATCCACATGCTTTGGCACATTTATTTTAGGTTCCTTTGACAAAATCTGGTAGTCCCAGCAGTGCAGACGACTGGCATACCCAGGGTTGTGGTCACAGCACCGCCAGCAGAAGCAACAGAGCCTGAGAAAGTGGTGCCACATTTGGTGTAACATGACTGAGACATGGCAGTGGTTATGGCAGCAGTCAGCTTAATCAGGCATCAAACACAGTGTTAGCAGGCAGGTCATGGAAGAGTTAAACCCTCATTTCAGAACAGCTTGCCATGAGCTTCATGATCAGCCACCCCACTGGCTACTGAAATACTCCCTCCCAGCCAGCCTTCAAGGGATGGAAGAGTCTATGCAGCTCAGTCTGGCAGAAAAATCAGAATTTCTGCAGCTTTTTTATTGCTGGCCAATCCCACAACTTTTTCTGCAGTAAAGCCTAAAGAGGTTTCAATCAGAAACCGGAGTCATTAAGCAGTGAATACTCTTACACTCACATAGGAAAAAGACAGCTGTTGACCCAAGCACTCATGTCCCTACTATAAGACAGTCACAGAGTCTCACAAAGTCTTTCTTGAAGCTCAGGGATTCCTCAGGGAGAACAAGAGGAGATGAGATGATTTCATGAATGCACAGGCAGCACAAGTTGTGATACACAGGGGCCAACTCAACTATTTTGTTCCAATCAGAACAGACCTCCCAGATCAATGCAGTGTTAAGCAATATAGTCCAGCAGGGCACTGTCAGGAATTCTTCACCCTGGAGGAGTTGAGGACAACACTGTGCCACCTCTGGGCTCTACTCCCTCATTGCTACTACATTACATCAAGGGCCATTTGTTGGCATGCCCTTACTTCATCCTGAGCCATACACAGGAGAAAAAGGAAGCAAATTGTCTACTCTTGGTGACTTTTCTTGTCCCTTGAGGGATTTCACAAGGAATCTCACCCGGCAGTACCAATGCCTGGTTAGGGCCAGTCAGCTTGGATCTTGCTGTGTACTGTTATTAACCATGTGATACATCCCCTACAAAACTTCTTTTAACAGCTTCTGGTTCACATGTGTTACCCATCTTAAGGACCCCATCACAGGACAGCATTCAGTAGGGAGTTGCCATCACACTAACAACAAGACAGCAAAAGTCATTCTGTTAGAGGCAGACAAAAGTCTGAATTACAAAGTGCTTCCAAAGACAGACCATGCAGAAGACAGGGCACTGGAGCCCTTTTTGAGTCACAACTCAGTCTGCAGGAGCAAGGGCGTCAGTCCCCAGAGCTCTTCCATAACAGCATCTTAACCAGCTCCCCATGGTCTCTGCAGTGGCAGAGAAAAGAGCTGTCTCAGGAAAAACCTGACACAAAGCATGAATCCAGCATGCAGACCCACAAGCCCTGGGCTCTGGCTTCCTAACCTGGCCCTGTCACCTCCCTCTCTGCAGAGGACAACCCACGAGCCTTGTAGACCCATCCACCGTGCAGCCTTCCCATGGGTCCCTGAGTTGCCTCCTACCTTCCCCCATTTGGCAGGATCTCAGAGCAGCTGTGCCACCACTGAGGAGGTGATTAGGCCCTTACTGAACCCTTTGCAGGCTGCTGCCATTGATGTGCCCCACAAATGTATTCCACTTCACTTGCCAAAACCATAGAGGAGCTACAAAGGAGGGAGACATCTTTCAATAGCTCCTAAAATGACTTTTGCTCCTTTCCCTAAAAAGCTGCAACATAAATTAGGGCAAAACTGGACTGCTAAGGGAAGCTCCTTTGTCCCTGTTATGTTAGAAGAGAAAAATAATTGTTGGCTTTCCATCAGCCAGCAGGAACAACTGCTGTGGTGCCATGCCAAAAGGATTTGCACCTCTCTGTACTTCTTTGTGGACAGCTATGATCTGCTGTTCTCCAAGTCAGTGTTTCTTTATTATGGCATGTATCAAAAGAGCACCATTGTTTAGAATATGCTCCTTATTTCACATTGGAAAGGGAAAATGATAGGAACACGGGGGCTCAAAGTTTGGAAGATGAAAAGGAAAACACAATAAAGACAGTCGTCTTTGAGCTTACGAGCCTCTGACATGTCACAACTGTAAGCACTGAATCATCTCCCTGGTATACCTTGTGAACCACTTCCACTTCAAAAATAAAAATAAAGCATTAGGTTTCTTTATGTTCTTGACAAAATCTGAAGTGCCTGGTATTGAGCTGTGCCACATTATTTCCCTTGCAGGTGACCTGGGAGGGGTTTTTAGAAAATCAATTTCTGTTTACTTTCATATGTTTCTTTACAATGGATAAATAAAGACTGAAGGACCCTCACCTCCCTCAAAATCTCCTTCTGTTCTCAGTCACTGCCCTCAAACTACTTTATTTCTCAATAGCATCAGGAACACTGAATATAGTCTCATGCCTCTACGTTGACTGATCTCACACACATATTGTGAATTTTCAGAGTTGAAGTAAGTGCTAGGAACATCAAGCCAAAACATCTTTCCCCAAGCATTTCCCCCAGTATTACATTTGACATACATGCTAAAGGGCCATAGCTCTGACATCCTCTGCCCAGCCATCTGCAGCAACAACATGCAGAGCTTGTGCAGGTGCTGCTCCACTGTGAGCTGCAAAGTCTTGCCACACTGACTTGCAGGCAAAGCAGCTACTGTCACACAGAGCTTTGTATCAGCCCATATATCCAGCTTTTCAACAACCTGAGCTGCCTCAGGTAGGGTACTAGACATTACACAACAAACCTATCAGTTTTCACTAGGAGTGGTAGAGCCAGTACCTAGAAGATTCCTACCTTTGCTTCATGTCAAGTGTGTTTAAGCTTTCAGCAAGCACAATCAAGTCCTAACCTAGAAATACTAACTAATACTAAATACAAATACTAACCTAGAAATACCCAGAAACTGGAGATTTCTAGAAGAAATTCTAGAGAAAAAAACTCTAGATTTCATCTGGACCTTAAATATTTGTCTCCATATGAGTAGTACCAGTCTTCTCTTCATCAGGAGGCTCAGAAAGATGAGCTCTGAATGCACAGATGACCAAAATAGCCTGGGTTTCACTCTAGTATAGCACACAAGACTTCTCCAAACCCCATCCTGCTCCAAATCCGACAGCAACAGGATGAGCACATTTTGAGTGCTCCACCTTTTGCAGCAGGTTTTGAGAGGAAAACATTATGCCTTGATATTAAAGTTTCTGGTGACAAATCACCATATTCCTCAGCGAGGAGTTCCAATGTTATCAACTCCTAAAGTAAAAGATACACCTTTTTGATCCTCTGTATTCCTACCTTGAGGAATTGGACTGTATCGTGCCTTTCTTCAGAAAAATCACAGAGACCTTAATTATGACATACCTGCTCCCATGCAAGTAGCTGCAAACCCTGGGCACCTAACAGGGTCTTAATTTGCTTGATTCAGATGTGCTTTCCCTGCTCTGAACCCACTGCAGTGCCCTTCTGAGAGGGCAATCACCAGTGCTGGGCAGCACTGCAGCAGAAACTAATCCTGTAATCCCATTCCTGATAAACAGCCACCAGCTGCTAACCATTTCTGAGCATTAAAAACACGCAAAGACCTGAGTCATTAAGTCAGAACTTTGCTTCCATACACAAGAGCAGAGAGGTAGGGGCTTTGACTGAGTTTGCAGGAACACACAGATCCTGGGTCCTGGTCTGTTTTCTCAGCAACTGGCATCTCTTGTCCTCTCATTTCTCTGGAGATGAACAAGTCATGGCCATTTGAACCTGGTGGCTGTCCATGTTGTCAGTACACCTTTGGATGTCACCCTCCCTCTGGAACCAAGCTGTCCACATCCAGTCTGTGCACTGCTCCCCATCCTGCCACCGTGCCCAGATGTTGTCCCATGCAGCTGCCAGTCCCTGGCCTTTTCCCAGAGGTAAGTTATTAATCAGGCACCACCAGCTCTCCCCACTTTGGTTTTCAGGGACAGCTGCTGCCTCTCATTAGGGGTTTACCCTTGGCCTTATCAGCAGTGAATGGGGAACTCCGAGGCACAGCCCCACTTGTCCCTCATGCCCCAGGAAGCAGGAGCAGAAGGCAGGGAGCTGCAGCCCAGTAGAGCCCCGTTGCTGCTGGGTCACCAGCCCAGGGCTGCCCATGCAGCATGGCAGGACTCCCCCGGGTGACTGGCTGAAGGAGTTCTGAGAGCCAGAACAAAGCCCAGAGCACTAACTATCTAACTGGTAATTACTTTCTGGTGAAGACTGAAAAATGGGTCATTAAAACCATATTAAACTGTTTTCATTAATACAAAAACCTGATTTACATTTTTTTTTCCCACAGAGCCATTATGTTCCAAACGCACTGCACGGATGATTTGTTTAATCACAACCACATGGAATAGCAATTTTAAGGGCCTGTGACAATCACTTTTTTAACCAGGAAACCTGGTTTGCAATAATTGTCATGTTTTCTGTTAGCCACCCTTCCCACTGCTGTCATAAACCTGCTCCTTTCTAAACACTCTGCCCTCCTAGTTACACATAAAAGAAGCACAATCCACTGATACAATTAATAACACTGAATATTTAGGTCAACGTCAGTTCTATTAATTTTATCTCTTAAAGACTTGCACATTTTCTAAACAAGTCTAGCCCTTTGGGGGGTTAAACTGTAATTTGCAGTCTGGTTGTGAGTCCCTATCACATAATAGATCAATTAGGTTGAACACTCTAGTATATTAATCTTATTCACACATAGTAAAGGCAAATACAGCTAATTACTGTATTACAATATTGCCTACTTTTTGCAAATATGTATTAAGGAAAAAGGGAGTTTATTACATTGAACTATCAAATAAAATTATCTTGATATTAAACTGAAAGCAAAAATGAATTCCTGTATTAATCCATCTTATTTTTCTTAAATCAATATCCATTGGAAGATCTGTTTGTCATTATTAATGTGTTGGAGCTGTAGAAAAGGCTTTCTCTTTCGCAGCAAAAAGTCAGCATTTCTACTTTAAGCATGGCTTCTCTGCCATGCCATTCTATGAAATACAGTGGTGAGATTTCTTTTGCCATATCTATCAGCTTTATTTTTGTACTTTCAGGTTATGAACTAACGGTAGGCTTTCAATGACTCTAGAGAAATGCAGGTAGTGATCCAAGCCTAATTTCTGTGCCTCTCCCCGCAAACTCGCATAGCCAGAGGGCTTGTCTCTATGATGAAATTAATTGAATTCAATTTTTAAACTACCAAGTTAATCAAGATTGGCACAACATCTAACTGGCCAGTGGAAAGAAGGAAAAGTCATGGTCAGCATTAAGTCTACCCCAGGCAAGCTGAGGTGAGCCTGAGCAGGATTTGTCTTTGTCTGCATTCACTAATTAGCAGGTACCAGCTAATTCATCCATGGGCTTGTAATAAAATGGGGCAAAAAAAGTACTCTAAGAAGTCACCTAGTCTGCCTCGAGGCACCATGAAAAATTAGTTTAGATGTGACTAAATATCCTAGCAGAGACCTAATTCTATTCCTTGTCCTGCCACTGATCTGCTGTGCGACCAAGTCACTTCCTCTCTTTCCCCACTGTGGTGATTTCCTGAGCCCCTGTCTCATTTAGTTCCCACTCAAGACCCCAGAAGGCAGGAATTCCCCCTCCCACCCACACGGCACCCAGCACAACAGGAGCTGCTGCTCTAGGCATTAGTGTAGTCAGATGTTACACGCTATTAGCGGCGAAGACAGGGCACAAATTAAGAGGATGGCTGTGCTTAGTGCTTCCTTAATGTTTTGCACATTTGAATTTTCCAGCAATAGCTCACAAGCTGTGAATTTGCTAAAGTGGAAACCGGGCCAATAAAGACAGAAATCTAAACGCTTGGGCTGCTGCAGCAGGTCTCATATGAAACACCTGACAAAAAATAGAGACTAATTTGCCCACATGGCAGACAATAAATTCAACAAAAGTACTTTGAACAACAGAGAAAAAAAGGTGTAATTTCCTCTACCCTGCTGCAGCATATGGAACAGTTTGGATCTCAGCATCATTCCAGAGGACACAGCTGAAAACAGGTTCCTCAGCTTTTTTAAGAACACCCAAGTGTTTATGCTAAGCACCTACTCATCCCAGAAGCAGTCACTCTAAGGCAGTTCCTCACCACATGAAACATGTCGGTGTGTGATTATTTATACAGTTCCACACACATGCACACATACAGTTCCTCCCACATACAGGAAAGAGGCTGAGCCATGGAGGATGCAGGAGCCAAAATGCTGATTTCCTGCCTTGGGTTGACATCATTGGTTTACTATTTGCTATTGGAAACCTCCTTGCTTGGAAGCATTTCCCAGACTTCTTGCATCTCTCCTCTTTAAGATTTGGGAAGATAGACTATTCTCAGGTGATCCACAAAATAAAATGTTCCATAATTGATTCTGCTGAGAGCTTATACAGCTGCATGCATTATAAATTATTATTATTTCTGCCTTGAAAAGTGTTATTGCATAGTCCAAGGCTACACTTTGTCTTTTCCATGGCTAGAACTGTTCCCAGCTAGAGTTGCTTCACACATGTAGTTGTTCCAGAAGTAAATCTCATTTTTTAAGTGGATCATCAAAGGTCAAGAATACTTTGGGTTTTCCTTCTCACCCCATGGGCCTCTAACTTCAAATCCTCTCCAGCATTTTTTAACAGCCAAGTTGAAGAAATCCATGGTCAGAGACACACATATGTTTGTTACAAGATCCAGAATGTGAGTAACAACACAGAAAAATTTCCTATTTGCTTACAGAAGAATCAGATTATCTCTGTACTCAATTTACCAGAAGTCAGTTATTTAATCAACTCTGTTCCTGTTGCTTAATAGAATAATCTTTTAAAGGAAAATCAGTCTTTGTTCTCAAAAAAAATAAAATAAAAAAATCTGTGCAAAGGACCACTTTTCTCTCCTTAGTTGGACCAAACTATACTAATCAATAATTTAATTATATCATATGAAGCTAACACTTGGATTAATTATTCTGACAGAGGCATGACCAGCAATAAGACTGTTGGCTTCGTAGCCCTGAAGTTCCCGAGGACCCAGAAACACCTCATTCAAAAGAGCAACACTTAAGGATGTCTGGAATGAGGAAAAATTCTCCAGCAGAATCTCTCAAACATGAAAGTGATGCATCTCTTACTTCCACCAGCAACTGCACCCCGGAGTGCATGGTCAGCTGGAGCTGACTTGTTTCCATCAGTGTCCAGGGTAGAGGGTGCAATCAGCTCTGCCAGAATTATAATTTCAGGCAAGAACACATGCTCTCTTCAAAGTACAGCAGCATTTGGGGAACACCAAGGGCACTCCAGAGCCACAGCCACTGGGATAAGGTTTGCTCACACCACAATCAAAGAACTACTAGGCTTGCAAGCTTTTGCATTGGCATATTATTTTTAATTGCGCACCAACTATCAACAAAGCATAATTTTTAAAGACCCCAAGGGATCCAGGCATGTCAATAATCCAGGAATCCGAAGACAAGTCATACAGAATACACAGGAGATTAATTTTTGATGTAAAATACTCTATAGTAGAAAAACTGATGCTCAAAAAAAGAAAGTTAAACTAAGATAAGCATTCATAAGGAACTGTAAGAGTTAATACTCTCCCTCTCCATTAAACACATCTAGAGTGTTCTTTTCCTAATGAGTTAACCTCTTATTATTCAAGTTTAATGGGGACATATATTTGTTTAACCCTGTAGCCTCAGGAGTCAGAATTTCCTGATGTTAATTATATGGCATATATTCAGATCCCCTACTAGCAACATGAAATGACAATTCCTGACAAATCTCAAAAACAAATCTCCAGCAAACCTTGGTCTGCTTGACAGAAGAAATATACCTGAAGATTGTAACTCCCCATGGTTCCTAAAGTCCAAATCCTGCAGGGCAGTGGACAACAACCTTAGCACATATCTTGCTCCCTACATCTAGCTGGGACTTGTGTAAATCCAAGAGGCAAGATGCTGCCAGGAGGGAGCTACACAGAGAGCAGGGCAGCATTACCTTTCCTTTGTCAGATCCAGACAGATCACACACCACTGTAGAAATTCTACCTGAGACTTCCCATTTTAACTCAGATGTGTATGGAAGTGACTGTGCATGCATATCATACTCTGCTCTGCTAAAACAGTGGCATGTAATGTATGAATTTGCAGAAGGACAGATAGACAACAAATTGTAGTAGTTGCCCCAAAAACCATCTCCTAAAACCAGCCTCTTGGACCACTTGTTGTTATCCCAACAGGGAAACATTAAGTCAGAATTCCAGGGTAGAAGCAGACAGTGCAAGAAACATCCTAATTTTTGTTTATTTCATGATGCAAGTCACAGTTTGTTTAAACAAAGAACAGTTGTCTTTGTCACTGATTCAGCATCTTTCCTGCACCTTAATTCTCTGCTAGATCTGGGCACTCAAAAGGAAGGAGGTTATTTGCAGCAACACAGTGGTTAACAGGAGGCTGACTTTCCACTCCACAATATGATATCCTGAAATGACAGCAAAGAAGAATGAGTTGCTACTACAATGGGAGATCAAATGCTATCAGTACACAATAACACAAACTCTGATCTTCTCTGGATCAGGAGAGAAGTGGTACTTAACTCTCTGTAAGTCAAACTACACCCTGTGGGGTTTTTTTTGTTGGTTTAGGTTGCAGACAAGTGTCAACCCAGATTACATTTAGCACTCAAACTTTGTTTCTCTTCCAACAGATGGAAGATACACAGTCAACCCCTTTCTAAATCAAATCAAACATGTTTTCAGGCCTGGAAAACAGACTCCTACAGAGTCTCACCAGCATCAACAAAGCAGAGCTGCAGAGCCAGTGGCCACCTCCTTGGGACAGTCACAAGAAGCCACTGTACTTCCACACACTTACAGATCAGCTGAGCCTAGGATCACCCTGCTGCTTCCATCCTGCTCATTGCAATGAATAAATATATCAATAATTAACAGCAAGTAAGAAGATGATTTGCACTTCTGTAGGGCCCTTCCTCTGAGGAGCTCGTTAGCAGCACAACAGCCTTGCAGAGCCATTGTTCTGCCATTTCACAGACAGGGCACTCCACCACATCCAGCAGTGGCAGTGCCTCCACCAAGGGCCCTGGAACAACCCACCGGCAAGGAGAGGCCAATCATGAACACCCATACTGTACCCACCAGGCTGCACTTCACCTAGCAAAGAAAAAAAAAGACAAAAGCAACAGCACAGGCTGCCTTCCCAGCAACCTTAAGAGCAGTAATTGCCTTTAAACCTCTCTTCTTGTGAGAGAAGCAGGTTCCTTTTTGCTATGCAACACTGAAAAGACAAGATTTTTGGGGTGGCAGGCAAAGTCAAGCACAAGGGGAAAGTGGTTATTTGTAAATAACCATATAGCCATGCATGGCTTGTGAACCATGGTTAATTCAATACCCACACGTGCTCATTAGAGCTATTCATGCGCCTACTGCAATCAGCTTGTTTACACACTTATCAATGACAACTTTCAGATTATTACTTTAATTAAGAAAACCCCTTCATTCATTGGGATTATATCACCAAAACTCCTTTTCCACTGGGGGAAAGCTAGTACTTAAAGGAAGACAAGGAGTTGAGCTAGTCAGTACAGCTGCCAGTTGTTATGGGGAGTTCATGCTTCAAGGAGAAAGAGACACAGGGAACCAACATCAGGTGCCTCCAGCACAAGCAGCAGGAGACAGGACTGTGATGAGCCAATTGTCAGTTTTACACCTACAGTGAAAGTGGCTTCACAGCAAATCCTGTGGGAGTCACTTCTGAAGGAATATCCTGTCAGGAGTAGGCCCACAGCATCTCTGTACCCAGCCCTGGTGCTCCTGATGTTTCCTGGATGCCCTTCCAGGAGGGTGTGGCAGAAATGCTAAACCTCAGAGCCTTTGAGACCTCATCAGCTCAGAGTCCCACAGTCCTCCCATATTCCCCCCACACCACCCTAAGGGGACTTGTCCCAGACCCTGATATCAGGTGCATCACAGCAGGGACACTCTCACAAGCCCAGACTCCAAGAGCTACAGAAGCACCTTGTTCCCACCAGCCCCACAGAAGTTTGTACTGCAGCACCAGATCCTCCAAATCTGTCACAGATGTTCCCCAGAGGCCTCAGCTCAGGAAGGTGTCCTCCAGCAGCATCAAAGCTGACCAGGAGCCACTGGTGGCCAGCCCTGACCATTGCTGCTCTCTCAGACCCCACACAAACACCTTGGCACCAGCTACCTGGTGACCTGCCACCAGACGAAAGCTGAACACGAGTTGACCTGATTTTATCACAGGAATAATTCCTTACAGATCTAGTTAGACACCAAGTTCACAGCAAACCCGCCTCCAAGTCAAAATTATCATCCAATTATCTCCAGTTCAGCTGGAGCAAGACTTGGCTGCAAATGAACAACTGATTAACAACTGGTTAACTCCATCAGCATTTCCTAACATCCTCAAGTTCTATCAGTGGCAAGCCATGTGACATTATTTCCCAGGAGGGGATTTTAACATTGCTACCATTTTATAAGCTAAAAGGGCCATGTTAATAAAATGCATAATTGAAATTTACTCCTCTTCTCATAATAGGAAGCTATAAAACTTTTGCACTGTCTGTCCTAAATATTTTTTGTATTCTACAGTTATAACTGCTTCCCAAAACAAGTTTTGAACTGACACATAAATCAGTGTATTTCTTTAGCATCTATTTCTGAAGGCAGCAAATTAATCTAGGTTATGGCATTTGACTAAAAAGTATCCTATAGATTGCTTTTATATATTTGCCAAATACTTTCCAAAATGCTGCATGGAATAAGTACCAGATAAAGAACATAAACTCTGAAACACACTACAAAAATAGTAATATTCTTCTATTTTTTCCAGCTTGCCAATTCTTCTGTCCTTTTTTCCACACATATTTCTAACTCTCCAGTATTCACATCAAAATCCACTTTTCCCCTTTGCTTAAATTAAACCCTCAGCTATTGACACAGAGAAGATTCTCTCACATTCTCAGCAGACTATAATAACAAGTTGTTGAAAGAAGGAGCACTGTAGGAGCTGGTGTGAATGCAGACTCCTGGCACTCAGGACAGGAACTGCACAGCCTGTGTGTGAAGAATACTCCAGCCAGCCACCAGCACCTCTTCAGTCTCATTTTCTTCTACATTATCCAAGGTTTTTTCTACAAGCTAAACGACAGAACAAACTAAATCACTTGCTGTCTTCTCTCCACTTTCATTTAAAATTTTTACTCATCTTTAGTGCTGACACAAAATACAACATGCTGGACAAATTTCAGTCTCTGCTGCCCCAAGTCATGAACCAACCAGCTTGGTTCAGCAGTAAACATCTCCTATTTGCCTCTGCTCAGAGTCAAAGACTTTGAGTGCTCCAAAGACTTTACAAAAGGAGGGAGCGATCCAGAGTCCTCAGAGCATCATCTTGAGCAAGTTACTTTATATTAATAAGAATCACATCTGTTCTCTGTATAACCAAGCCCTGTCAAAACCTCTTTCCAGGTCACTAGTAGATGGCTGGAGAGTCGTTTTAAATACACTAGTAATTCAGAAGATCCTGAAGAAGCCCACCACAAATACAAGGTCTGCAGCAAGGCCCAGAGCAGATGCAGTGCTGCCTTTCAGAGTCAATCTGACTTCAGGAAGCATCCTAGACTTTTTAGCCACAACCCATGATATTCAAATAGAGTTATTATCATTTGGAGTCTCTGTCCCTAAGAACCCATTTCTGGGATAAAGGCTTGGCCCTGTACATGGATTTACACATACACCCTCCCCAGTTAAAGAGCATTGCATATAGGCAGGGAACCTCTGAAGCCTTCTTGCCCTCTGCAAAGCAGGACTTTGGCACTGAAGGTCACCTGCTTGCTCTGGTATGTGCTCTTGGGAGGATCACAGGATCTGTTCCTGTACTGTAACTTGGAAAGGGTGAAGAAACACTAGTATGAAGATGGACAGAGCAAAATTAATATAACCCATGTTCCACAACAGAACAGTCCAAAACAGCATCTGCTGATCCAGCCTAGTCCTCCCAATGCCAATGGGAGCTCTGCCATCCACTTGGATGGGATTAAGGCTCAGCTCTAGATAACTAGCTCAAGTGGCAATCACCACATGCATTGCAACTGGAACCACATGGCAGAAATAGAAAGATATGTGCCAAATTCTGTCACCTTCAGTCAACCCTCCTTCCTCCACCCAGGCAAGCACAATCCTACCCACTAAACCAGCCCATTTGCTGCCTAGCAGATTCTTGGTCCTTGGCACTGGATACCCGGGATTTACAAGCCATGTTTAGACATAAATAGAGATCAGTCTCCAGGCGGGATCACAGAAAGGCAGACAGAGCGAGGCAGCCCAGCGCTGATGACACTGATTAAGAAGGTACACTCGGAGGGGTGAACCAGCAGGAGTCTCAACCAGTGCTGGCACAGCACTGGCACCAATGCCAAGGGCAGCAGGAAGAGTCAGCCCCAGTAAGCACCCCCAGCATGAGAAAGGTTAGCTGCTCTGGGCACTTGCAGTGCCCCAGATGTCAGAGCGGATCAGTGCCGGGGGTAGCAGGGGTGCTGCGATCTCGGGGTAGGGCTGGATAACAATGCAGGGCACAGACAGAGCAAGGGCTGGTCATTAAAGCTTGAATAGGCAGAAAGGAAAAGGAATCTCCTAATCATTTCCTTTAGCCATCTCAGCTCCTCTCCCATCCTTTCCCCCCCTCCTGGCCTTTTGAAGATGCTTGCTAATAAGTGTTAACGAGTTGCCTGACAAAGGAGGAGGGGGAGGGGGAAGACGCTAGTGAGGAAGAAAAGGGACCAGACAGAGGTCTGTGCATGCCATGGCAGATTCTGGATGCAAAGGATCCCTGCGACAGGACTCCCGCTCCTAGCAGGCTCATTTCAAACTCTGACCTCTCTGACTGAGCTTTTTATTTTTTTTCTAAATATATTCATTATTTTTTTCCTGCACGCCGCATGTCTCCTTTCCTTTCTTCCAGTCCATCTGAGACACGCCTGCAGCTTGCACTCACCAGCTCACCACTGTGTCAGTGCTGCCACCTTCTTCAATTCCACCACTTGTTTTCTCTCTCCCTCCACTTCAGCCCTCTCTCATGTGAGCCACAACACAGCTGCACACACCAAGACACCCTGGGCTGCCCTGTTTACCCTGTCCCTCCTGCCACAGCAAGAGCGAGACTGCCATACAGCCCAAGCAAAAGGCTCACATAATACTCTTGGCATTTTTCAACTACCTCCATGGAGCTGCTCTTTCACCTTGGAAGGTTTGCTATCTCAGTCAGATTTACCCCTTGCAGCCTTAAATTACTCATAGTATTCATCCTTTGTATGAAGGGGCTGTGTCTCCCACCAGAGCTTCCCTCTGGACACAGGATGCTGCTATTCCTCTGCCCCTCTAGGAATCATTCACTTGATCAGTAATTCACATCACTTTTGCACTGGACCAGCAACAGAAGACTGAGAGAACAGAGACTCAAGATGAGCATCTTTTCCCATGAGAGAGTTCATCTCAGCCAGCTTCTGGCATGGCTCCATTCCCATGGTCCATCACCCAAGCCAACTAATCTGTCCTCTCTAATGGGAATTGCAGTACCAAAAAGGAGATGCTGCAGAGCCTAAGGACCACCACCATTTTGCTTTCACCTTGAATAAGGGAGCCCTTCATTGCAAAAGCAGCATCTCAGTCTTTTTAGAAAAGAAAAGCACAAAACACAGTTTATCTCACCTAAATCTGTAACAGCAGCCTAAGCCACAACTCCACAAGCAAAACTGCCTCTGCCACAGACCATTCTGCTAAGGCAGTATTTTATAGCGCCCCCACCCCAAAGCAATCGGTTCATTTCTCCCAGCAGGCCCATCTCTACTCTCCTACAAATCACTACCTGCTGCACAGGCCTGGCTCTAGTTGGTACCAAGGGACTGATTAACTCCTTCCTTGCCAGCCACTGGAGAGTTGTCTACCTTATGCCAGCTCCCCAGCTGTATTTTCTTTTCCCAGTGCCTCTAAGATTAAAAAGGTTTCTCCCTGCCACAAACACATATGGGGCTCTGTCTACATAAGGAGGTCATCTGGCTGCTCACCTCATTTGGAAAATCATTGACCTCATTTATATTCCTAAATGCAAATCCAAGCTTCAAATGTATGAAGTGGTTCAACTTGAAATCTCAGCCCTGAGGAATCTCCCCCACCTGCAACTGTTCCTATTGACTACAGACCTCTCCCCATTTCTTGTGCCAGGGAAAAGGTGAAGCCAGACTTCCCCCTGTTATAATGCCATCAGGAGATATTGTGCCAGCTGAATCCAGCTTCAATGGAGTTACAGACTAAATGAATTTAACCCATAACTTTGTTTCCCACAAAGCACAACCGAGACCCTCCACATATGGATATTTCTTAAGGAAGTGATTTTCTGAGAACAATAGTGAATTTGAAGAGACTGACAATGCCTCTTTAGCGGTTTGGCTAGTACAAGAAGGTTATCAAGTTGTTCCAGGAATTAAAAAAAAAAAAAAAAGAGGAACACTACACTAGATATGCAATTTTCGAATTGCCAGAAAACCATTGATTCAGTATCTAATCAGATCATTGTGGTTTTACTCATTCATGCTCAATTCATCAAGAAAAACAGTTCATTAATTTAAAGAACCAGGCATAAAATTTATATATTGACTACTCTGTTTTATTGCCAAAGCCTACTGTATTATACTTCAGTTTTATGTGCATTATAATAAAAAGCATGTGTGAATTCTCATCTTTTAAAACAGTTGTGCATCCGTGTGGTTTGAGTTAATGCTTTTGAAAACGGTCTCCACACGATGCTATCTGAAAATAGAATCTGACTATGATAAAACTTTAACTCTTGAGATGTGGTATAATATCATTTTCTGATAGAAAGAAATCAATTTTCAGAAATGTGACTTTATCCACATGTACAGAAAACATTTTAAAAAATGTAAAACTTATAAGGAGGCAAAATAAAGACCAATTCACTGCAGTACAAACTCACCTCCACCGAGGAGAAAAAACACTTCAGACACTATGCCATGGGGAACAAACTGGCAATCCCAGCTAGGCTGAAAGGCTAGAGGGAGTACACCAATAATCAATCCTTATATCTTAGCCAAGAAGTGGAAAAAAAAATACTTTTCAGCCCAGGTATAGGTTAATATTAATATACAGCTGCATGTGAGTACTATATAAACGGAAACTGGAAACATGCTGTTGGCAAATGGCAGACTTAATCTCTGTGTTCTTCATATATAATGAAGTCTGCAGTTGCAGGAGGATTATGAAACAAACATTTGTTCCCATTTTACTGAGCCTATTTATCTGCAGTAAATATCAGCACCAGAGATAAGAATAATATCCACTTTGTATTTTTCAGGACACCATCAGAGTACAAGACCTCCTGCAAATAATGAAAAGAAGATGAGGGTAAATGAAGCTCTAAGTATTTGTGCAACATAACATTCACATTACTTACGTGCTGAGAAATAGTACTTATGTCAAATGCTGGTGTGATTTAACCATTTGTAGTTCTATGTTTTCTAGACTAGCTCTGTGCACTTTGAAGACGTGCAAGAAGTAACACATTTATAATGCTCTGCTTCTGTCATATAAATAGCAGAGATACACCATCTTCATTTGCTTCTCTGCTAACAGGTGCTACCACCTCCAGTCTTCATCAAAGGTCAAATGCAGCTTTCTTGGAAATAGTGAGCTCTGTTCTGCTAACAGACTTAAATGGAAATTATTTTTTTTTCTGCTAAGGTAGAATTCTGTTTAACGATCAATGTCACAATATGGCCTATTATTAGAACATATTACCCAGTCCATTGATTACATAGCTCTTTCCATCAGCTAGAAAAAATACCACCAATTACATACATGTACTAAGTAACCTGTTGTTGCAGCACAGATAAAATGAATGGTGAGTGATGTGAAAAACAGCGGTTTTACTCCTCTGCCCTCCTGAAGTTAAACCAGGATGCTTTTGGCCCCTCAGTCTAAGGAAGACAGCACTCTTCTTGGGTGACTGATTTTTAGTGATAATTACTAAGTAGTTGTCATATTTGGAAGTTGCTTACCCTGCCCTCCAGGGACAAGAGGCCCACTTGAATTAGTATTCTGTGGAAGCTCTAGGAGCCTGACTCTGCTGCCCTCCTGCCCTGCGGTACAGGACCAGAGCTAAATCGCCACCCCGATGAGCTCATTTGGTTGTAGCACCTAAACATTGTAGTCCTGGATGTCCTTGAGCTAGCCCTCTGCTTCTCAACACTCTTTGTATGTAAACCAGAACATACTGTAATTAAGAACCAGAACCTGGAGCTTCTTATTCCCAGGAGAGACACCAGGACTTCTGAGTCCACACTGGATCACACCCTGAGGCTCCAACAGTATTTAGAGGTATTGCAAAAATGAACTTCTTAGCAAACCATCCATTGCATGGTGACAGAAACTCCAGTGCCTGGTGACATTGTGTCAAAGCTTCCATATGCTTCAAGTGATTCAAAAATTACACTCAGGTATGTAAAACACAGTCACCTTCAGAACATTTCATTTTCACAAAAGAAATAGCTAGGACCATGCAACCTTTTTTGTTTGTTTGTTTGTTTGTTTCAGACTGTTAGACTTCATCATTCCACCCAAACAGCTGCTAAAAGGAACCCATGGTTTCATATGGAAAGAGAAGCACAGAAAGTGGATTACAACCACTGGAAGAATGGTGACCTCATGAAAAATGAGTGTATGGTTCCCCCTGCGACAAGATTTGAGAACTCCAACAAAGCCTGGAAACCCTTCTGTCATGTCTGGTTACTTCCGCTGCATATTGTGTCCGCCAAAACATGCTCCTCTTTCGCACAAATGGGAAATCTTTACTCTTAAGTGAATCTAGGGCAGTATGTAATGACACAGCCAAGCAATCCCAGCACTCCACTTTCCACAGGGCATTCAGAACAGCAGACGAACATATCAGTGGCATGTCTGCAGGAAGAGGCACAGGCAGACACGCTTTCTCCTGCCCTCAGACAAGATGACTAGCTGAGATTCACCACCATGCCACTACATTAATTCTTCCTGACCAAGCTGCTCTGGGTTTAGCCAGCTCGGAACAGGCAGCAGGAAATGGGGCTGGCCTGCATATGCCCTGAGGGATACAGCCAGTGTCTGACAAAGACTGCAGCCCATATCAGATCTTTATTCATGGGACTGGAGCTTCCAAAGTGGCAATGGAGTAGCAATACCTCTGCCGGATGTTTTCCATCTGGGCTCCCACTAAAAAGGCACATGATGAAAACAAGCTACAGCATATGATGGCTCTGATGTTTTTTCCCTTTCCAGTCTCTCTGGTTGAATCCCGCTCTTATGGTTTGTTGTTCACAATTATGATACAAATAATTTGTGGGTGTGTAATTTAACCAATGCATTGCAACACTTACATGAGACAGTTCACTGTTCACAGAGCATAATCATGCAGTGAGTTTGGAGACCTATATCACATCACACTGCATCACACCTGAGCAGTACAAATTACCTCCCTCAAATACCTGGTTTTGTCTTGGTTAATATGTCTATTCAGCAAAGCAGGGGCCATCAGGAAGATTTAAGCATATACATAAAACTAAGCATACATCTAAGAGCTTTACTGAATACATGTCCCTTGCAGCCTTGTGATAATCATGTATCTTTGCAGAAACAAAATGTTAATGAGTATTCGTCAGAATCCTTTTTGCTTCACATTAAAAATACTCTTTGTGCAAGTGTTCCCAGGAGAACAAGGAAGAGAGGATGGAGATTTCACAGCTCTCTGAAGGCTTTTATACAGCATTCATCCTATTTTGTCCAACTCAATAGCAGCTTCTGCTTCAACCACAAGTATACGTCACCATTGCTACTACCCCCTAAAAAGGCAGATATGGATTCACATTAAAAAAGACTGTGATGAAGACAAATTTGGCAGTGTATCATCGTGTAAAAGAGAGACAGAATAGACAGAGTGGGAGTTGTAAAAGAAAAACAGTGGGTGACCAAGAGTACAGGCAGAGAATAAGAGCAGAAAGCCAAACGCATTTAAATAAGCCCAATGACAATCTCAGATAGAGATCACTTTTGAGCTGGCTGAAAGAGGCTTGGAGTGAGAACACAAACCGACTCTTGATGTTTTGCTTACTGCAGTGTCCAGAAGCTGGTGCATCTTCTTGGTGAAGACATATAATCGTATCAAAGTAATTTCTGTTTCCCCTCTTAAAGGGAAACAATCTGCACGCCTCCAATTTTGACTAACCACCTGATCTGAAAGCAGTGAGGTTCCAGAGCAGACAGCCAGAGCAGCTGTTTTCCCCCAGGGAGCAGAAGTGACATAATAACTGCAGTTAAAGACACTGAGGCCAAAGAAACTCTATGTCTGAACTTCAGGTTCATGCTCACACTTCAACAGGTTTCAAATCTAAGGACATATGGTGTCCTTGACTCCAGCGAGTCAAGTTTTACTTGACAGTCAATAGTGTGACACCATCCTCCGGCACTCAGCCACATCCTGGGGCTTTTCAGCTCTTCTCAGACATTTGGGACCCATAAACAGCAACGTTTGTTAGCTGTAGAGGCTCCCTGGGGAATGCCCTCCACCACACTTCCCACGGTGGGCACCCTGCACTTTCCAGCCCCCACAGCCACCAAGGCCTCAAGTTTCAGGCTTTGGGCTTCCACTAATGGCCACAGCTTCCCACTAATTCCTCTAGGATAGTCACTTGGAGAAATACACCACTGTAGCAAACACTTTCCCAAATATTCCAAGGGTGTTGCATCATCTCCCGACAAGCATTAAGAATAGGGGAGTTTGAAAGTCAAATTGTGCCCTCAGAAAGAGTGGATACTTTACTGTGATAATGCCATGCAGGCAGCTTCTGCCTTTCATGCAGTCCCAGTGGTGAAGCAGCACACAGATTCCCATTATTAGCGGCTCTCCAAAGCATAACAGACAAATTGTAGTCTGGTAATAATTATTAATGAGAAGAATATTTTGTACTTTCAGATTTTTGTTTGTACGACAAACAGATTTTGAATCATCTCACAGACAAAGGCGTAGACACACGGGTACTAATGCAGCACCAAAAAGTGCTTGTTTGAACCAGGCACAGCTGGGACCCAAAAGGCTGCCACCAGATCACAGAGCAAGAAAAGCCACAAACCCGTTTGCTGTACAGATCTGCTTTTCAAACCTGAGGAGCCCTGGCAGTTCAAGCGCAGCCGCCACTGGTGGGATTTAGCAGTGCTCTTGTTTGCTGCTTTCTGTCACTCCCCGAAGCCCAGGCTCAGACTTCCCAAGCTTGTCTCCTAACTGCAGGAGCGCGGTGCCCTCCCGAGCCCTCCCCACCCCTCTCTCAATGCCCTAAACTGACTGACTGAATTAGATTTGTGGAGTGAACTCAGTTGCTTTTGATCTCTATTCAAGGTGCCATCAAGGGATCTTAATAGGTAGTATCTTAGCAAACGCTTTAAGGCCTGAAACCGTCATTAAAGAAACTCCTGATTCTCACACTTGTCTGAAAGAATAGAGGAGCAAGCTGGCTTCAAATGCCAGTTGACAGATGGGAAGACATATGGACTATAGGATTGCTGATCTAAAGAGTCAGAGCCATGGTCAGGCTGAGGAAACATACATCTTTATTTTGATGTTGACCTCAAAGGGAAGAGGTCTGAGCCAACAGAAAGGGGAAAGGGCAGAAAATATCACAAGTCTGAGGCCAGGATTGCTTTGAACTTGAGGACAAATAACACTAAACGGCACCAAGTTGACAAAAAGGCTTCTTGACACTCCGTGTCTACAAATTTAGCAGTCTGACCCAAATAGCTGCTTGATGCATTTTCAGTAACGAGACGAGTGAGGATCAGTAATGCTGATGCAATCTCTTGTGGCACCCAAGACGTTTGTCATTTCTTCCAGCTTCAGCTATTCACAGAGCTCTGTCATGGAGCAAGATGAGGGCACATGGGGGCACTTTGGGTTAAAGCCCTTGTGATCCTTCTGCCAGCCTTTGGAGCCACAGGTCAGTGGATCCCTGCAGATCACTTCTTGTTGAGTCCTGGACGTTTTTTTCTCTACTGGCTCTATGTGGAAAAACGTATGACCCCATCCCAAGTCATTAACATTGCATATAGCATTTTCTATAAAATTCCCCCTGGAACACTTAACTGTATTCCTTTCCAGCACTGAAAAAAATGCTCAGGATAAAGTTTAGACATTTGGAGACTTCTGCTGAATTTAAATGGCTGTGCAAGGAATCCATGAAACAAATCAAGGGACAGATATCCTATTTTCTTCCCAGAAAAAAAGCAGGGCCTTTTAGTTCACTGTCTTTCTTCATGTCGTCTTTTTATCACAAGTGTGCACTGATGACACTACTTTAATGCAGTCTGTTCCAAGAGATTAAATTGAATGTCTGTGTAGAGTTTCAGGGCTCAGCAGCATAGCATGGCAGCTTCGTTTCACATCTCTGGGACACTGGGCAGGCATAAAAATAATTGCAGACTCAGAAACGATCAAGGAATGTATCCCGGCTGCAACAGATGCTGTATTAAAAGGAAAGACAAAAGCCAAAGTGCATAATGAATTTTAAAAGATTTCTTTATCAAACATGTCATTTGTTTGAAGGACTGAATTGCTGGCATCAGATGTGGCAGATCAGCTTGTTACCAAAGTGAAACATGAGGACTGCTATGCAATGGCAATTGATGAGTCAATTGAAATCACTGATGTTGCTCAAATGCTCATCTTCATTTAATATGTCAGTGGTCAGAAGTTAACCAAAGACCTTCTGTTTTTGTCACCACAGAAGCAAACCAAAGGCTACAAAACATGGTGTGCTAGCACTGAACCTTAGAGGCCCTAATATACTTAATGGGAGCTGACGCTCCAACTACAATTGTCTGTGAAAAATAATTTCTGACATAACCCTAACAACTGAACTCAGGCTCATGAGCATCAGTGCCTTGTCCATCAAACCGTTCTCTGAGTTGCACTAAAAGCAAGATATTAAAATGGCATTAGATTACCCAGAAACACAGTTGTCTGTCTAAGCCTGACACCTATTCTTTTTGTTGATTATTTCAGCTCTCTCTTTATGGGGATGTAGTTGAAGGGAACAGTTTGCTAACTACTCGGGTGGCTTGGTGGTTGATAAAAACATAAATAATGCTTGGTAAAATATAAAAAGCTATTTTAAAGCTCTTTCCTCCTTCAAAACAAAAACAGTGCACAAAAAAACCCAAAAACAAAAACACCCCAAACACAAAACAAAATACAAAACAAAAAAGTCAAACCAACACAAAACCCCAAACATATTTCCTCTACCCTTCCTAGCCATTTCTAATTTATCTGGACTAATTTCTTGGTCTTGATTCAACAGGCCTAAATAATCTTGGAAAACCTTTAGGAGTTAAATTCTCCTGCTTTAGAAACCCAGAACAAGAAAGCAGAAAGTGTGACTTCATACAAACCAGTTTTCAACACAAGCACCCATCTGGATTTTTCACTAGAGGAAAGAGCAAACTGACTGAGAGAGTGTAAAATCTTTCTCAGAGTCTTTGGGACATGTTTTGAAGGTTTTAGTGCAGACAGGCAAGTCTCCTCTGAGCTTGGTAAATAACCCTTGGCTAAACTTGCTAAGAACATGCAAGATTTAACTAGTTGGGGAAAGCTTCCAGCACGGGTTGCTCTATGGGCTGCACTGTGACTGCTTTTTCCTGCCCAAATATTCCCACCTCTCCTGCTGCCAGGGGCAGATGGGACCAAGAGGTGAGCAGCCCCTGGACCTGCTGCTGGCACCCATGGGGCCGACACAACAGCAGGAGAAGTTGCTCCGTGCCTAAAGAGACAGAGAGCAGTCCCCTGCCTCTGCCCATGACCAGCCTGCAGTCTCAATCCAGCTCATCAGATGCCTAGTAAACGCTCTGGGATTTGTTAAAAATGAGGCTTTTCTAATATGCTGAAGATGACAGACCTCAAGTTGTCATATATTAAAATGGTGCGTACATTCCTTCCTCTGAGTAACCAATAATGGGACAAAAATCCTTGCCAACTCCAGTCTGTCCCTCCTGCCAAGGATTGTTTGAGCTCGGCTCATCCAGAGTGCCCCCATTGGGATCCAGATATAGATTAACACAGTTTTGAAATGCACAAGGGCCACAATCATGCAAGGCTTGATCCAACCCAGACTGGAGTCCACAGAAAGGTCTGCATTGACGTAAGCAGATAGAGCACAGCACTATTGCTCCTGCTGCTGAGAAACCAGCCTCAGTCCCTCTGCTGTGGCAGGACCTCATTGTGGCCTCCTGGAACAGAGGGGAGTGGGAGCCATGGGGGAGCAGGAGGGCAACAACAGCTCCCCAAGGGTCCCCCTGGTCCTGAGTCTGGTGGGCACAAAGCTTCCTGCAGGAAGTCAGCCCGTTCCTCCCCCCTCGCAGCTCAGGTCTGACTTGCCAAGGGACTCCGTCACCATCAACATCCCAAAGCCTGGGCACCGGAATGGCACGGCCGGTGCCCACGCACTGCTGCATCGTGGGAGCCAAAACTTGCGTAGCGTGGAGGGTTCCTCACCCTGAGCACCACACGCTGCTTCCCACAGGGCAAATCCTGTGCACGTCTCCAGAGACTCACACACTTTTGTGGGGGCTTTGCCTGAACAGCCTGCAAATGCAAAAGGCTCAGCTGGATGCATTCACACACAGGGACAAGGAGCAGCTCCTCGCTGCTGCACCAGCCTGGCCGCCTTTCACCAGACTATTCCTCCTTCGCCAACCCACATCTCTTTTGTTCTTCCTTTCCTCATTCCCACGTTTTTGTGCTGCCCTTCCAGGCATCCCCTGCATTACCCAACAGCCTCCCCTTCCACACTCTTCTCCAAGTTTACTTCTCAGCCATCATTTCTTTGGAATTTGCTGCAGTGAGAGGAGCAAGAATTGAAATGGGGAAATACCAGCCTTGGGGCCCTCTCCCCTTTACAGTCTCTGGTACTGGTATAGAGCTCACAGGAGACAGTACCAAGCCAAGGGGGGCAGCATTCATGCATGCACTAGCCCCCAGCTTGGGGCCTTCTACTCTATCACAGCAATAAAAAACTGCCCATTCAAGTCCTTTGTCTTAAAGATTTCCATCCTGGCTACAGCAAGTGCAGATTTATTGGTGGGAGCAACTGCAGGAGGAATAGTAAACAGCGTGCGCGTGCGTGCCGATGTGCCAGCGCACGGAGCCTGTGCCTCCACCAAGCACGGCAGAGCCGCACCACAGTCAAGATTAAATATGTGACTAATATAAAGTGGGTTTCCCAGTGCATTAAAAAATAAATAAATATCTAATTTGGCATCCTATTCCATGACATACGCGGCACAGTCGGAGCTTGGTGGGGATGCACCGGCTGGGGGAGAACCAAAGCCAAGAGAGACGGCTGACTAGGCTGGGTCTGAGGAATCAGACACCTGCCTTATTATGAACAGTGATGCACAGCATGGCCTCTGCTTTCTCACAGGCCTCCACTCACGCAAGCTAAATTGCACAACCTGTATCTCCCTCTGCCTGCTACCGTCCTATTTAAAGGTGCAGCCTCACACCCACATCACGAGCCCAGCCGAGGGGCAGACCTCAGGGTTCTCACCCCAAACTTCCTGCCACAGCCTCCAAACCCTTCCATGGAGGCACACAGAACACTTCCACACTTGTTGACACTTCAAAATAATACGTTGCTAATGATAAAATCAGCAGCCACATCTTTTATTGACTTCTGTAGGAATTTTGCTGGAGAAAGGATGGCAGAACGCGACTCCAAGCTCGCTGAGTGACATCTTATTTCCAAACTGTCCTCAGATTTTTCATAACATCTAGCAAGCAAGTTGCTGACAGAAGCAGGATGGTTGCCTGTTTGTTGGGCAGGAATACTTTGCGATTCAGTAGAATACCAAATTTGGTAGAATGTCTTCCACTTTGGTAGAAGATATTATAAACAACTGTGCATTTTAACACGTTTTCACATTACACATCATTCATTCTGGAGAGGGGGGCGGTGATCGTTTTGTGCAGACAGCTAGCAATCCTTCCAAGAATGAAAATGTTCATCGAAAGATAATGAAAACCAGATATTTAGTAACATTTTCATTTTGCATGTTTAAATATTTATAACTATGTTCATAAAACCACATGTTTGCTCTCCTAATGTTCTAGTGATTTTGTTTATGAAACGCAGTATTTCTCCAGTGCCCCTTCTTTGCATCAGCTCCTCAGAGCACAATTTATTCATGTTGCTGTCCTGATGACCAGGTTTTTTTGTAAAAGACTGTCCAAGATTAAGAACAGAAAATTAATGAAAAGAAGAAAATATATTTTCAGGATTTTAATATTTCACTGATGCATATGTGATCTAAAACTTTGTAGGGGGCATTTATGCTGGTTTAATTCTTTCAGTGCAATTTATTGTCAATCTGCAAGGAAACTATTTCTTAACCTATAGCAAAATTATGAAATTTAGAAATATAAGTGTGATAAAACTAGGGTGCTGATACAAACTATTGTTCACTCTAGAACAACTTTTTTTCCTAGCCTGGATAAAAATTAAATGATAACAAAGAACTTTGCTTTAATGCTACAGTTGTGCAAGTTTGTGTTACAAATAACTCCAGTTTGAGTTACAAATTTCTAAAAAGCTGATCAAATTGTCACAGTCTGAAATTGGGACTAACAGACTTAGAAGAGCCCACTGTACTCCTCTCTGTCCTCTGACTACAGACATCAGAGCTTACAGGGTCCACTACGGTGTGTTAAACATTCAGAGAGACCACGGCTGCGAGGCAAGGCTGGCAGAGCTCGGCCCCACAGCTGTGTGCAGGACCCAGTAAGTACTTTATCAAGTCATAATTCTTAAAATGCCCTATGTCATCTCACAATTTAAAAAAGGAGCTAATGTTTTAAATTTTTTAAAATTTTTTTTCTTTTTTTTTTTTTTTAACATTTCTGACTTGAAATTTTTGAAAGGGTCATGTAACTCCTCTGAAATCAAGTTCCCAGCAACATAAAGTGAGCACCAACAGAGTTTTTATTTTAATCTCAGCCCAGTGTCCTCCGGAAGGCACAGGGAGTGTCTTCAAGGCAGAGTTTCAACTCCTTTGGTCCTTTGCCTGCCTTCTTCTGCATCAGCAAAGAACGAAAAGGAAACAGAAAAAAAGTAGCAGATTGCAATGATACGTTGGTATCTCATTTTAAAAACAAAATAAGTGGTGCAAAGCCATTGAAGTAAATCACTCCACTTACTGTATTATTTTAAAATACTTCTGTAAGTCAAGACTAAAAAATAAATATATATTTTACTGCTGCAGTTTTGCAAATATTTAAAAATTTAAAATATGTAAGTCGAGCTCCAGAATCATGAAATTACACAAAAATTCGGGCTCCTGTTTAAAGCCCCTTTGGCCTTGCAGTTGTCACCAAAAAGAGAAAAAAAAAAAGGAAAAAGAAAAATCTGGACAGTGAGGCTCACAGCACTGAAAAAAAAATAGAAGAAAAAGGGAAAAAAATATTGTCTACTTTCATTTTCTTTCAAAATCTTGTAAAATTGAGCAAGTCCATTTCAAGTGCGCCTGGAATATGATTTTTAAATATTTACGATTAGAAGTTTTAGCAAGTTCTTGCAGCATTTTCTTTCTAGTAAAAATTAATATAATGGGGAAAATGAATATTTTGCCTCCCTCATCACCAGGAAGCCTTGTACCAGTGAGCAATCAGAAGTCCAGTCCTTGCAAATTCTGCACTCTGTATGCATCAGAGACACTTTAGTCACATCATCTGCTGCACAAATATTTTTCTTTTAGTTAAAAGTATGATATTTGAGTCCGAATTAAGGGTTTTCCTATAGTTAAGAAAGAGTTTCACCAATCTCAAACACAAGCTTTATTTTTTTTCTTGGCTTTATCAGTAATCCCTGAGAAGCTCAAGGTCATGGATTTAGTAGGATGCTAAATGCAAACAAAAAAACTTGTTTATTTGCAGTAAAAAAACACTGAAGGGATGGAAACCCTAAATTCAACAGCATTGTACTAACACACGTAAAGAACAAACAGAAAAAAAAACAAACAGAAAAAAATAAAATAAGGAAAAAGTGAACAAAAAGAACAATATCTTCTTGTTCAAAACAAGAATTATGCTATGTAAACTACAGAAAGCAGAAAAAATACTTAAAGAAATAAAAACCACCATATTTTGCACAGAAATGTCTCTGGGAGGAATTTAAAGAAGATATAAAAAAGTAGGTAATTTAGCATAAAGTCTTTGCTTTAAATAAATGCACTGCCTCTCAAGCATTTTTGGCTGGACATACATTTTCCAAATTGGTTATTCTCTGTGGCATACAAATACAGCGAGTCCATGGCTAGCAGAAACCAAAATCCTGACATTTTCTACCCTGCTGTGACCCTGCCAGCTGAAGATCTCAGCCTGTGAATAAAGCAGAGCACTCATTTCTGCTCCAAAAGCCCACCCTGCTCCCTCTGGAGCACGGGGAGTGGTGACACCCCGCACCTGCCTGGCCACAGTCCCCGCACAGCCTGCAGAGCAAAACACTTTTTCCCCCCAGGAGCAAACCCTGATGATGTTCCACTTTTTTCTGCCCACAGAACAGTTTCTGCCTGAACAACAGAGATGGAGGTGCTGGAAGCCAGGTAGGGCACAGACTCTTGAAAAGCTTTGGGATCTCTGCCATGCCAAGTGCCCAAAAACCCCTCTAAGAGCCATTTTGTAGCTGCAGGACTAGCACAGGCCTAAACTAGGATAATAGGACGCTCTGAAAAACAACAAAAACAAGGGAATAACCCTATTCTGCATGTATACTTTATGATCCTTGGCCATCAAGCCTCTCCAGCTTTCCCAGCCTCTGCCCAACCAGCAGGACTGCTGGTGACTTTTCCCCTCTCTGAGTTTCCCAGCTGTCCCATGTCAGGTTACCTTGCCCAGCGTGCACAGGAACAAACCTCCAGTGTGCAATCTGGGTCTCCCTCGACAGAAACTTCACGTATCACCCATTCAACCATTCCAAAGTGGAGCTCTGGCAATTTCAAAGCTGCCACTATTGAACAAGTTGCCAAAACAAAATCATTCAGCTAAACTCTTTTTTTTTTCCCCCAGCCCTTTTACTTAGTTTCTTTTCACACAAACATTTGAAATGGAGAAACATTACTGAAGTGTCAGCTAAAAGAAAACCTAAGCAGCAGACAACCCGCTTTACTAAGAATAAAATTAGCATCTTAATATTAAAATATATCAGTGCCTTCTTAGACAACTGCCTCCCCCAGACCCCGCAGAGGGTTTTTCCACGACTACTACAGAACAGATGTCTGCAAAGCCATCCTAAACCGCTTCCTATCAAGTCTGCAGTGCAGGTCCTTGCTTTGCCATTCTCACTCACCACCGTAAGCTCTTACAGAAGCATTTTTACTGCCTGCAGTTATGTTCAGGTGAGCAGACATGCACAAAACATGAATTATATTTTTTATCCCACACAAATGGCATGGAAAGGTTAACCAAATGTTGTAGTTCAGAGGATGTACAGATTAGTTAGTATGATACAAACTATTTCTTTCCGCACACTCCATAATAAAATTAAATTTCTTGAAGAATAGTGGCTCTATCTGGAGTTTTACCTTTCCAAACCAAGAGTGCACCTCTGCAGAAATATTTTTCTTATGGCTGATCATACTAACAGGGATGGTTTATGAAACAGTCATGAAAGTTAGGATCAGCTAAAAGAGGGGAAGGGTTAGTGTGTGGTGCTTTTAATCTGGAACATTATATTAATAATAAAATGCAAACACACAATATTACACCCTATCCACCGCTTCAGAGCTTCACAGCCCACAAAGTTACTACAGGAACTTAACTCCTAGTGCCGTAACACTGAGACACTTGAACACAACCTGATCAAAATGCCTTCAGGACTCTGCCTTCACACTGTGTGCAACCACTAGCTGCTAATGGCATGCACAAAGCTTAAAAAAAATAATATTATTTTCAGAGGATTACACCAGACACAGAGACAGATATGCAAAAACAATGACACCAAAGGAATCAAAATATTCATGGCTCATAAAGCGTGGTAGAGAAGGAATGGCTCCAGCTCATCGCCTGCCTCTGCTTATAGCACAATGAATCAACATTACCCCTTTTAGAAAACCATCCCAAGTTCTGTTTATCTGGGGACAAATCCACCTAATCCTGCTCAAACAAGCGAGTACAGTAACTTCAAGGGAACTGCCAGTCTGGAAGAGGACAGCAGAATATGTGCCCTTTTTGTGAAGAGTCCTGGAACTCTTCTGGGGTGTGGCACAAGTCCCATTATCATGACACACAACAAGCTGAGCTAACATGGCACCTGCCCTGCCAGCACTGTCCTGCCCTAGCTGGATCTGCAGTGCTTTTGTCCAACCTGTGAGCACAGGGAATGCCCACAGGTCCCCACTGCCAGGCCCTGGCTTTGAAAATCACGAGCTGTCTCTCCTCAAATCACAAAACCAGCCTAAGAAATCTGGGAAAAAGGATTTTTCGCACTCCAGGACTCTCTCTATCTCCTTGTAATTGGCAAGGGTGAGGAACAGAGACTTTTTGCTTCTTTTCACAGTAAAGCCTTTCTTATTTAACCATGAGAGCTGAGGACTCTGCTGCAGGTTGAGACAGTTCTTCCCTGGCCTTCACCCCTGAGGTCTCAAGGCCAAAAGCATCCAGTGGGGCAGAGCTGCTGCACAGAAAGCAGCACCCATCAGCACAGTGTACCATGCTCAGGGGACATGGCTTTCCTGCCCCACCTCATGGTGCTGGTGCTGAACCCCGTGCTTTGCAAGAATTTCAGAACCAAACAGGTCCTCAGCCCTTTTTCCATCCATCCCAAATCCATTCTTTCATCCTATACCACACACACCCCAGCTGCACCTGCCCATCCATTCCCAATTTCGGGGGGAGGGGGGGGGACTGCAGAGTGGGCCAGGAGGGACCCCAGACCTCAGTGACGTGCAGTCAACAGTTTGCTCCACTCTTCCCCAGACTGGCTGTGAGTCCTGTCTGGATGGGGAGGCCCCAGGGTGGGGGGGACCCACTGGTGACCCAGGTGAAGCCACATGAGCCAGGATGCTGGTTTTAATTCCTGGCAATAAAAATGGCAGGGGCAGTGCTGCCAGCCAAACGAAGCACCTGCGGGGCAAGGCAGGAGGGCAAGTATGCCAACATGGCCCACGGGCCCCGGGGACCTGCCGGACCTACTGGGGGGCCAGAAAGAGCCCCCCAAATTCAGCCTCCGGCGGGGACACTCCTCCAAGGGTCCAGAGATGTCACCTCCTCGCAGCCGTACCCGTCTGGGGTTCCCCAAGCCGAACAACCCCGGCCACAGCAGTGGGTCTGGGACGGAGTTTCGGGGACCGACAGCAGCATCAGCCCGACCCGTCCCGGGGCGCTCCACCACCAACCCTGCGCTCCCGCAGCGCGCCCCGCACCCCGCACCTCTCCGGTTCCGAGCAAAGCAGTAACGAAACCGAGCCTACCGACACGTTTCCAAGCCTGGCACGGTCCGGAGCGACGCAGACACAACCCAGGTGGGTGTTGGAGGCAAACCCGACGGCCCCCGGCGGCTCCGCTGCTCCTCGCCCGCCGCGGTGCGGGGCGGGGTGGCCCCGCTCGCCCCCGGGCCAGCAGCGCTCCGCGTCCAGCCCCGGGCTCGGCTCTGCGCACAGCGAGAGAAAGACTTCACAGCAAAACAGAAACAGAAATCCATGCCTAGCCAGGACATCTCGAAGGGAACTATTTTAAGTGGCCAGCGAGAAGCTGTAGGGATTTATAATTTTGGGGGTTTTTTTTTAGATGTGCAGCTGCAGCGGCTGCGATTCACCTTTCTCCTGCCCTTTTCTGCCCGAGAAACATCTATTATTTTTTTTCCCTTTGGAAGAAGGAGAGGGTATATTTGTTCAAATGTAAATCTAAAAGCATGCAAGTTTCCGCGAGTTGCTCGCCGGAGCGGCCCCTGCCGCAGACAGGAGGGGATGGGCCACCCTGGCCTTTCCCTGTGCCCCCAGTCAAGTTCAAGACAGGCCTGTCTGGGGTCTCCCTCGGTCAGCGGGGGTGCGGGTCGGGGGCAGGATGCGACTGCCGAGCCGTATGCCCGGGCTGGCCGCGCTGGAAGGGCGCACCCGCGGCACTCCCCCGGGGCAGGGGGCTCTGGGTACCGCCGCAGCACCTCCGTCCGACCCGCCGGGGCCACCGGGGCCACGGAGGTTTGCCAGGGAGGGACGGCTTCCACCATCACTCTGGTTGCTTGGAGCTCCTGTGCGGCGCCAGAGAAGTTTCTCGGGTGAGACGTCTCCTCTCGACCTCCTTTCTCTCCTGAGGACGAGGAGGTTTCTCCGCATCCTAGTCAGAAATAAAGGAAAACAAAACAAAACAAACCAGACGATAACGGAGAAAGTCCTGCCCGTCGCGAGGTCGTCCCGGGCCCTCCCCGGGCGTGCATCCCGGTGCCGGTCCCGCACGGCTGCCCGGACCCCGCACCCCTGCGCTGCATCCCAGCGGCGCCGGGCGCTGCGGCTCCCCGGTACTCACCGTCGGCACCTCCCCGTCGGGGCGGCCCCGCTGCGCCCCGAGAGCGGTCCGCTCGGGAAGGTGGCGGGGAGCGAAGCCGCCGGGCGGCGGAGGGCGGGGACAAAGGGACAGCAGGAAGAGCGGCGGCGAGGAGGAGGCTTCACCCGGCATCGCCAGCTCAAAAACAACGGCCCGACCCTGGCGGCAGCGCCAACCGGGCCCGCGACGGCACCCTCGGCTGCCCCGTCCCCCGGAGGAGGTCAAAAACGGCTCTTTCCAAAACAATAAACTTTTAATGCTAAAGCAGTTATAACCAAAAGCTGTACAGAGTTGGAATTTTTTTTGTTTGTATTTTTTTTTGTTAGAAAACAATTTTTTCTTCCCCATAAATATTGTTCAGTTCCCGGCACTTTGTATCAATAATTAAATTACGAACGATAAATATGGCATCATGGGTATGTATTTACAAAAAAAGTTATTACAAAAAGGCAACTGTTATACTAAACGTCACAATCTGGGCAGAATAAACACCACATCCTCATCCTGAAAAATACTGACCGACCCCATCAGACGAGAATACATTCACAAGTGTAATGCTTGGAGAGAGAGAAGGAGAAAGAGGAGATCAGAGAAAGAAGCAGCAGGAGAGCTAGAAAGGAAAGTTCAAGACATAACAGGACTTTGGCACGGTTTAAGACTGTAAGTTTAAACAATCACCACTAAGGCGAAGGAGAATTTTCATCCTCATGTCAACATCCCACCGAAAGAAGGAAAAGCAAAACAAATTAGGAATAAAAAAATAGTGGGGAATCGGAGGAAGAAGGACTCGGGCAAGGAGGGAAAAAAAAATCAAAGAAACGATTGCGACTGAAAAAAATGACAACAAAAAAAAGAAATCTAATCCTGAGAAAAGGACATGGCTAGTCCGGCGTCTGGGCTTGCAAAAAAATAGTAATAATTATAATATAATAATAAAAGACCCCCCTCCGGATCCTGGCAGTTAACTAGGTGTAGCCCTATGCGGTCGTCGGTGTGGAAACTCCATTTCCGTGGGAGCGAGCTGCAGTTGGCTTCGTTTGTCCTTTTTTTTTTCCTCGTTCCCAATGCATTTGGTCCAGTCTGTGGCCGGGCAGCAGCTGCCTTCACACATACCACTCATTAAAATTGGGGGGCAGTCCAGGGTTGTGGCCGGGGTTACTCTGCAGGGCGGCCGGTGGCGTTTTAGTGGAGTCCTTACTGCCGGCGGAGCCCACTGCAGGGGGGGTGGAGGACTCGTATCCCGAACTGGCTGCAGGGGAAGAGTCCGACCCCTGGGATTCGTGCACCTAAAACCAAGAGGCAGAGATGGGAGCGAGCTCGGGGTTCCCGCTACCGGAGAGCCAGCTTGGGGTGTTCCTCCATGCAGGAGCGACATGGTGGAGCAGCAGCTCAGCCCTGCCCGGCAATCGGACAGTTCATGCCTGGCTGGCACTGAGCACCAGCGGCAAACGCCCGCGATGGCTCATGAGCACTTTGCTGCAGTGTCCTGTCACGGGGGGCTGCAGCATCCCAGCACAGGGGCTGCCGTGTCCCAGCATGGGGGCCCGCAGCCACAGGCCAGGTGGCACTTGCACGGCCTTCCAACACCGAGCCACGCTCCGCAAACCGGGCAGCGCTTGTACCAGTGGGAGCACAAAAAGAAACGCCATTTCCCCGGGCTGTGCTCCTGCCACGGCCTAAACACCGGAGACCGCCTGGGCCATGCCAGGAGCACGGAGCTCAGCTCTGCCCTGCTCCAGGGGATCGAGCCCTGCGCACGCCAGCGACTGAGCATCCCTGCTCAGGGAGGAAAGGGCTGGAGCACTGGGGTGATTTACCTTCATATGTTTCCTAAGTGAGCTGGGGTGGGTGTAGGATTTGTCGCACACCTTGCAGATGTAGGGCTTGTCCGAGGTGTGGACGTGCATGTGTTTCTTCCTGTCACTGCTGTTGGCGAAGCGCCTGTCACAGCCCTCAAATTCGCACTTGAAAGGCTTCTCACCTGTGAAATTTAGAGAGGGTGAAGGAGGGCCGTTCCCCTCTCCATCCCTCCCTGCCTCCTCCCAGGTCAACATCTACCCCACTCGCCCCACCTTAGGGATTCACAAGCACCACAACAAATTAAAAAGGGGAAGGTGGGCAGCAGGGTTTGTTACAGGTCGGATAAATTTGGATCAGCCTTTATTACTTTTAACTCACCTCCCGCCAGGCCCACGCTGGGCTCCGGCAGGGAAGGCGGCTGGGCGAGCTCGGAGAGGGAGAAGACCCGAGTTAAATTCAGCGGCCCGGACAGCTTTACAAGACGTACTCCAGGATACAAGCCAAAATACGTTTGCTTCCAGCCTTCCCCCTCTCTTCCCTCCACCCATGCGGGAGGGCTGATGGAAAGTCGGGGCTGCAAATAAAAATACTTTGACAAAAGTATCGCTGGTTTAATTAGGAGCGACTCCGATCAGGCCCAAAAAAAAATAAAAATAAAAACGGAGCGGAAGTCACCGAAAATGAGATTTCATTAGCATTTCTATGGTTCCCTCCGCAGAGGCCGAGAGCGGCGGCACCCCGAGCTCCGCCGGCCCGTCCCCGCAGCCCCACGGAGCCCCACGGAGACCCGAGTGGGGGGACACATGGACACGGGCCTTACCTGTGTGCGTCCGCTTGTGAATCTTGAGGTTTTCGGAGCGGGCAAAGATCTTGCCGCAGCCCGGGAAGGGGCAGGGGAAGGGCTTCTCCCCCGTGTGCACCCGAATGTGGTTCACCAGTTTGTATTTCGCCTTGAAGGACTTGCCTTCCCGCGGACACTCGTCCCAGTAGCAGATGTGGTTGTTCTGCTCCGGCCCCCCGACGTGCTCCATGGTGACATGGGTCACCAGCTCGTGCATGGTGCTGAAAGTCCTGTCGCAGCTCTTCTTGGGCCGGCTGAGCTGACTCTCGTCGAGCCACTTGCAGGACAATTCTTGCTTGATGGGCTGGCGCATGTACCGAAAGAAAGCTCCGGGGCCGTGGTGGTGGTGGTGGTGATGGTGGGCCGCCACGTTCATGCCCATATTCATGTTCATGTGGTTGTAGTTGTGGAACTGGGCGCCGGCGTAAGGGTCCGAGCGGGGGCTGGAGACGGCGCGGTAGGGATCCGGCCGCCCGAAGAGGTCCCCGCGCAGCCCCAGGTGCATCTGCCCGTTGTCCACATGCCCGGTGGGGGACGTGTGGCTCGGGCTCTGCTCGTGCAGCCCCGGGAAGAGCAGGTAGCCCGGGGTGTCCGGGATGCCGCCGGGGCCGTGCAGGGCGCCGGGGGAGCCGCCGAAGAGCCCGTGTTGCGCCGTGCCGGAGGCGGCGTCCGCGATGCCGGAGCCGCGGTTGCGGAACAGAAAGTCGCGTGTGGAGTTGAAGGCGGCGGCCCCGCCGTACGAGGGCACCTGGCCGGCGTGGTGGTGATGGTGGTGGTGGTGGTGGTGGCCCAGGGCGCTGGCGTAGCCCGGCGCCTGCGGCGTGAACGCCGAGCTCTGCCCGGCGGCGAGGTCGTGCGGGGCCGCGTTCAGCTTGAAGGCGGCGGCGTGCGAGGAGTCCCCGAAGGGGCCCAGCCCCA
>WBMV01002266.1:250957-400063 GCA_013396655.1 Campylorhamphus procurvoides
GCATACCCGGGCACCGCCCTATGGCCCCTATGGGGGCGGCGGGGCGAGGTCACGCCCCCCCCTGGTTGCTCCGCTGAGGCTCTACCTGCCTCTCTCGGAGGGCTGAGACGGGGTCATTAATTACCTCCCGCGCGTGTTGTGTTTTCTCGACAACAGCAAACCCCCCAGTAAAAAGAAAAGGCGGGTGGGGGTGGGGGGGAAGGAAANAGTGGCTCCATGGCGGGAGAAGCTTTAAAAAAACAAAACAAAACACATTTAAAATGAAGTGGTATTTTCTCCTAGAAGAATCCCTGCGCGCCGGCAACGGCGGGACCGCGGGGCTTCGGGAAAATCATCCCGTGGGCTTGGGGTTGGGGGGTAAAAAGAAGCGATCGTAGCTTTGGATGAGGACTCGCCGTTTCGGGAGGGTTTGGTCGTCATAGCCCTGCCTTGCCCACTGTGTACTTGCGGATCGGGCTGCATCAATTAACCTATAAATCTTTTTTTATACGTTTCCCGTTTCTTCTCTGCCAACTTTGTCTGGGTGTGTGCACCCGGTAGCATTTGCACCAGCGTACAGGCAATATTTACATCCCATCTCTTCCTGACTGAAATGTGCCAGCTCGGGGACCAAAATTGCATAAAACGTGTTTATTTTTTTAAGGCATTGTCAGCATAGCCTATGATTTCCCCCTCTCCCTCCAACCCCCCGTGTTTTCGGAATTAAAAAAATAATATATATATTGTATTTATTTTACCACTTCAGTGAATTCCATTTTTATTCAGCAGTATTTCTGGCCGAACCCAAATTATTTTCCAGAACAGGGAGAACATCTTTCCCCTTTTAAAATCTATTTCAATTGCAAACGTGCAAACAACAACAACAGGAAAAGTAGTCTCCCATCCTCCTTTCTCCCGCCGTGCTCCCAAAACGAGGGAAAGGCGGAGAAAGACACCCCACTTTACATCAAGAACTGCCTATTTTTTCTTTCTTTCTTTTTTTTTCTTTTTTTTTTCTTTGCAAGATTTGGGAATTTAACAGCTACAGAAAATGTAAAACCGCGGGAAAGCGATGCGGGTCCGTCCGTGCCCAGAACCCCGCCGATGCCCGACTCCGTCCGTGTCCCCGGACCTCCCTGCCAGGCTCCCCCCGGTGTTGCCCTGCCCCGGGGATTCCCGGGCTTAACACTGCCCCGTCCCAGCACTCCGGCACGGTGCAGGGAGCCTTAGCAGGGGGAAGACCGCAAGGTCTGGGCCCTGTAGCACAGGAGGAAAACACGGTCCCCAATGGGTACCCACTCGTTACAGCGGATTTCGCAGGAGGGTAGGGGAAGGTCAAGTTTCGACAACTGCTCTGGGAGTGGGAGCTCGGTTGCTCCGTGGATTTCCCTCGTCCCTTCCACTGAGGGTGCGAGGAAAAGGCAAAACAAACCCGGGATAACTGCAACAGAAATTCCCCACGCCGAGCTGCTAGCCGGCGTCGGCGAGGGGAATATTCCATCCGCCCTAAAGAGCTTTTAAACCGCTCTGTATCGCGGTTAAATGAATATCCCTAACAAGCGTAAAGACAAGTAGTTTTTCTCCTGCCATAAACATATTGCATCTCCGGTGTAATTACATGCAAACCAGGAGCGAACGAGACATTTCCATTGTAGCTGTCACTCAGAGGAGGGGGAAGCACATGTACATTTGAACTTCAGAGATACGGGCTGGAGTAAACAGGTCTGAACTTCGGCAAGGGGAGGGGGCGAGGAATATCAAAGGCCAGACGGAGGCAGTCAGAAAGACCTGAGTGGCGAGGAAATGTAGGTGCCAGCGGGCTCCATCCCGCAGCTCGGGGACCCGGGCTGGCACCGGAACCCTCACCCACGGACCAGGGTTCGTCGCGTGTTTGGTGCTGACGAGAAGTTCCTCCCCACCTCCCACCCAAAATAAAGATCAGAGTCCAGTTTTATTGGAAATACGCGTCGGGCTCGGAAGCGAGTGGGAAACCCACGAGGACCAGTTCGAGGTGCTGCAGAACAAATGGGGTCCTGTCGCTCCAATGGGGCCGAGGCAAACACAGGGACAGGGGACCGCGGGAGTCGGAGCCCTGAGGGGAGCCGGGGCCGTTCTGTGCACTTTGGGGTGCCCATACACGGGAGTGACCGCGGGGAAGACCACCCTCTGGAAGGATGAAACGCTCATCCCCTCTCCCCTCCCCATAAAGCCTTCAGTAGGAGACTGCAGATCAGGGAGCGGACAGAGGGGAGAGCCGGGGCCTCGGCACCCCAGTCCGGCCGAGAGCATCCTCACCCTCCGTCCGCCCCCTTGATATCCCCCCCGCGCCTCCGAGGAGCAGAGAGGGTGGGGGGAAGTGGCGAATATCTCAATCAGCGAGGAGGTGACCTGTGACCCGGAGGGTGGCTCTATTGTTCCACTCTTGCGGGGGACACAGACTTTAGTCAGCCTTTCTGCGTGACTGAGCCCTGAGGGGCAACCGCAAGCCCCGGGCTCCGGGGAGGCATCCCGGCCTCGGGAGCCGCCAGCCCGGCATCAGCAGCCGGTGCAGAGCCGCCCCTTCCCCAGCGTGCCGAGGCCGCTGCCCCGACGCCTCGGCTGTTTCTGAGCCCGCACCCGGAGTATGCGGCCCCCTCCTGCCCTGGGCCTCCCCCTGGCAGCCGGGCGAGGCTGGGCAGACCCTCCCCATCCGAAGGAGAGCACCCGTGGGATGGAGAGTCCCCTCTGTGCTGAGTTTGGATTTGACCTAAAGGGATGCTCCGAGGAGCCGATGGGGATAACGGGAGGGGAAGGGCAGAAGGAGCTGTCCCCGGAAGCCCGGAGGAGCCCCCGCCCCAATTCTTCAGCCCCCCAGGCAGCCTGGGGCATCCCGGGAGCGGGGTTGCGGGACCCGCCTCCGCCCCTGCCCGCCCGGCGGCGGCTCCGGCAGGGCCCGGCGCTGTGCCGGGCACAAGGCGGCGCTGCGGAGCGGCCCGGCCCGGCCCCGACGGCCGCCGAGACCCCCGCGGCTCCGGGCACCCCCGCGCCCCTGCCCGGACACGGACGGGTCCCCCGGATCCTGCCCTTTAGGCGGAGGACATGGGGTTCTGTCCCCGTATCAACCCCGCTCCAGCCCGTCCCCTCTCGCCTCTCCCCGGGGCCTCACAGCAGGTGTAAACCCCGGTAACAAACCTGCTCCCAGCGGGCAAATCGTCCCGTTTGAACCGGCACCCCCACTGGACCCAAATATCAGTCTCTAGCTGTCGAGGGTCAACGCTGGGGAACTGCCGTGCCCCGGGGCAGCAGACTCCAGTCCGCCCTGGGGCATGTCCCAGCCTGCTGCAGGTCCCCGGGGGGCGACTGCAGGGACATCCCGGGCTGCGCAGGGGTTCGGACGCTCTTCCTATCTCCTGGAGCCCCAGGGGGGAATGTGGTGTTTACTCTCGCTTCTGGTTCTTCTCGCCCAGGACTGGGCACAGCCGCGGCCCGGAGCCGGAGGGTCGGCAGAACGGGAGCCACGGCTCCCCGGACTCCCCAGGGCAGAGCCGCTTAGTGCCGCCCCGACGGGGGCCTGCGGGGCTGCCCGGTGGAACAGGACCCCGAGGAGGGGCAGCAGGTGGGCTCGGGGCAGGGGGCCGGGGCCGTGGTGTTGGGTCACGCACCCAGTGTCGGCTCCGGCGCACCGTCGGGCACACCTTTAGCGGGCACCGAGTGTGTCTACCGCAGCCAGCAACCCATAAACATGGGGACACGATTTCGCCAGCCCCGAGGATGTGTTGGAACAAGGTGTTGAACGATTTAACGTATTTAAAACAATTAAAACGACGATTTTCCACTGTTCACCTTTCGCCATCCTCTCTCCGGCTCCATCGCCCAGCGTCTCAACCCCCGGGGTTTTTTCCCAAGGAAGTGGGGAGAGAATGAAGGTCCCCTTCGCCCTCCGGGCCGGGACGTGTCCCCCTCGGTCTCTTTGGGGATGATATGCCCGTCCTTTCTTCCCTTGTGTATTTTTCCTCCCCGGGAGAAGCGATTCCACCGCAGACCTGTGGAGTCTGACCGGCTACCGATCCTTTCTCCCCTGCCCCATTCCCTTTGCGAACGAGGGGAACGCAGCGCTCCGACGGCGCCTCCAGCCCGCAGCCCCGACGGGCTCCGGCCGATCCCTGATACGGCGGGGGCTGGGCGGCCGCGGCTCCGGGAGGAACCGGGCTCAGCCCTCGCATGCTTCTCTGGGTTCAACAATCCCGCAGTGGGAGTCGCTTTCACCGGTAAAACCTGCTCGAAATTTTTGAGCCAAAGCGGGTGAATCACAGCTGCGGGGACTGGGGAGAGAGCTTTTGGCCCGGTGTCCCCCCAGCCTGTGCTCGGGTTGGCACCGGGATCGTTCAACCCCTGCCCGTGATCGTGGGGTTTCGGGGAGAGCCGGCTCCTCTCCTGCTGCCGGGATCCCAGCATTTCGGGCCAATAGACGACTCCCGGCGGGTCTGACCCCCCTTCTCTATTTGTGCTATCGAATACCCCCAGGCCCCGCGCTGCGGGACGCGGGCGAGCAGGGAGCGCACCCCGGCGCGGGGAACAACGGAGGGCCCCCGCGGTACGATTAACCCGCCTTTAAACGATGTGCTTGCCACGGGGTGAAGGAGTCGATGCCTTTTAAAGGACCTTTATTCCCCTACCCGGAGGATCAGTTCCGTAACGAGAACCTTGTCGGGCAGAGGCGGGGGAGACGGCGGTGGAAAAGGTGCCTCAAGTGATCAACCCCGGAGCGGGCAGTGCCGGGGGGAGGGAAAGCTTGCGGCAACCTGGGCTTCGATGAAGAGAGCATCAGAATTCAAATTAAAAAAAAAATAAAAAAAGGAAGGAAAAAATAGAAAAGAAAAAAGAAAGAAAAAAGAAAGAAAAAAAAAGAAAGAAAAAAAAAGAGAGAGAAACCAAAAGAAATCCAAAATGCAACCAAGCAAACGGAAAGCCCCATCGCAGCCCTTCAGCTGAGGCTCTCAGATGAAGGCAGCTCTGTGCCCTCGTTGCGTTTCAATTCCCTCGGCGGGGCTGTGAGCCCGCGGGGTCGGCGGGCGAGCACTGCGGGCAGGCTGCGGGCAGGGATGCGGGCAGAGCTGCCCGCGGGACTCCACATCCTCTCAAGTTTTCAAAGCCAGGAAACAGTCATTTCCCGCTACCTTCGCCCCTTCCCCGATAGCTTTTAAGGCATCCACGTTTATTTTAAAAACTCTTCTGAGAGCCGTAGTAAATTGAGTTTGCTTGTAGCTACAAAGGAGAAAGTTAAGCATTTGTCTCTGCTGTTGTATAGGCAGCCAGTTGTTTTAATTAAAGGGTGGGGATCCGTGATATATACACCAGATAAAAGCAAATGCACAGAATAAACTAATTAAAACATTGTGTTTGGAACACATTTTATTTCTTTTTTTGATCTTAGTTGTGTTTTAAAGAAATGTCAGCGCACTATAAAGCAACCTTATTTCCCTTATAGTGTGCGGCGCTTTTCAAAGGCTAGTGTGATATATTTTAGAAAAGAAATCCCGCTGTGAAAGCTTGCGTGTCTTCTCTTTACCAAACTAAGCTCTTGTCAATCATGCCAAGGCATATCCAATCACCAAGTCCCTTTTTGGAAAGCAGCTCATCCCGCTGTGCTTTTATATATCACACCGCAGCATGTTTAGATGCATTTTTACTATCACTTCAGGAGCGGTGACTGATGAGAGCGCAGTTACAGTACCGGCTGCCCCAAACGCCGGAGTTGCTAACAATTTGCCTGGCTATTGTGTGCGTGTCTTTCTCTCCCTCCTCCCTCTTTCCTGTCTCACGTTGGCTCTATTTGTCATGAACACGAAGATGAGGGGAACATCGGGGCGGTGGTGGTGGTATTCGCTTCCAGGGTGCCCATCACCTGCCTGGTATACGATGACACGATGTTCAGTGGCTGCCCAACCCCGGAGTGGGAGAAGCCCCGTCTCCCCCGATGGCACTAGGGAAAAAATGAGGAAACCCCACCTTGTAACATGCCCGCCCTCTCCACACCCGGCTCAGGGGAGCTGCGGGGCAAGGTCCCCGAGCCCCCGGAGCCGAATCCCCCGTCCTGCCTCTCCTGAGCCCCACGGGGATCCCGCGGCCCGTCGTGGGTCCGGCTCCGGGCGGAGAAGGGCCAGAGCACGGCGAGGTGTGTGCCAGGACAAGAGCCACGCCGACCCGGATCGTGACAATCCAGCCTGTATTTCCTCTCTCCCTTTAAAGCAAAGCTCCAAAATCGTTGCAAGGGCGCCGCGTTTACCTCTTGATCCCGACAGCAAGTGAGAAAAAAAAATAGGCATTTCTTACTTTTGTTAAATTTCTGGACCCTAATTGAAGACAAGTGTCAAATGGTTTTTATTAAAACCCCCCTTCGTTTCCTCCGCCTCCAACTCCGGGCGTTTCCAGACAAACTGTGTAAATCTCTGGCATCGCGCACGTACAAATACATCCAATATTTTGCCTTTCAGTAATATATCGATATCGCCTGGTTCTGTCCCTCTTCACAGGCGCAAAATTGGGTGACTCGGTTGTGCACAAATCTCTCCGGCGGGTCCTTTGATGTGACCATGTCAGAGACCACAGAAGGGGGAGCTGAGAGGGACGGGCATCCCCAACGCCCCTCCGCCTTCCAAGGCGACCTGGGCACAAAGGCTTTCGGTGCTCAATCTATTTACAGAGATCTCCCATTTTGCTCCATAATTTTATCTCACAAGATTTCGCACCCCTCGTTTGCGGGAGAGAGCTGCAGTTTTCCCTAGACGTTGGGGTTTCCCCAAGGTCCTCGTGTGGATCTGGTCGGACCAGGAGGCACGAAATTATTTTATCATTTACTTTAGAAACGGGACAGATGCGGGCATTTATTTCTATTTTATTTCTCGTTTAACTCGGAGGCGGCAGCGTCTGCTGTATCGCAACCGCCCTGAAACGAGAATTACAGGTGCAAAGCAACCTGGGGCTTACTGGTGCAGTGGGGGGGGAAATATATTTATTTTATATCCTTTCAATGCTGGGAGCCACTCCGTACCCGCCACCTTTGCCCTGCAGGAAGAAGCGCTGGGGCATTCGCGCAGTCGCTCCGCGCCCCCGGGAATCCCCCGCACCCATCCCACTCCCTCGCAGCATGACGGGAGGACCCCACAGCCCCAGAGTCACCCCCTCCCAGGACCCCCGGCACGGCGCTTGGTGCAGGTGGGGAGCGAGCAGGGGGTGCTGCCGGCGGTGCCCCAGCCCCTGCCCCTCTCCGCTCCTCCTCACCCCGCAAAGGGCTCTGCAGCTTCCAGCCTCGCCCATCGTGTTGTGTCCCCCTCTCCATATGAGCCGTTTTCTTTGAATACCTCTGGAGTTTTCCTCCACATCAGACACAGGAAAGGTCTTCCAGTTCCAGCATTTGTCCTGCATTTCCCCCCTCCCCCCAAAAAACCTGTGTCTTGACCGTCCCGAAAACCAATGGTCTCAGCCCTTTTGCCTGCAGCGTCAGGACATGCAGTCGGACCATGCACGTGTGCTGGAGCTGGTGTTGCATTCGTGGTAGACTCTCACTGTTCTTCTCTCCCTAAACCTCCCCCGAAAGGGATTTACTGCCCCTTCACCCAGCTGCCAGAAGGCAGAATTGGAGCCGGTGCTCTCTGGGGGCTTGGGTAGGGACCATGCTGAGAGGAGGTGGCTGCAGGGGCAGAGACCTCCCAGCTGGAGGTCACTTGTTGGGGACAGGAGGCCATCTGGGTAGGCACGTGTCGTGGGTGGTTCTCACCCATTTAGGATGCCAGAGACCCTGAAACTGGAGAGTGATGTGGCACTTGGCAGGCTGGGGCTCAGGGGCAGCTCCCCACACCGAAGCCAAGCATCTCTTGTGTGCCAGCAAAGCCACAACACAGCTCTCATTGTCACATGCCTTGAGTCAGAAATATTGCCACTATAGCCACTCCCAGGGCTCTGCACAGGTAAAACGTAGGTGTTTTGCCTGCTGGATCAGCCCCCCCAGCTTTGTTAGCAGAAGAAGGGACCCTTTGGCAGAAGCACCTGCTGGGATTGCAGCAAAATAGGTACAGATGCAGGTGCCAGGAAAGGTATAACATCACCTGCACAAGCCTGCCAAAGGTGGAAGTCACTACCAGGTCACAAATATTGACAAGATTCACTTAAAACACAGCTTTCAAATACTGGTGTTTCAAAATAGCACTGCTGCTGCTTGATCCCTTCCCCCTACATAGCTTTATATTTCTTGAATCTTTACAGGGCACAGGGATATTTACGCAGCTTTTCTTCTCTAAATAATGAATTTCACAGTTGTTAAAAAAAAAAAAAAAAGAAACAACCAAAAAACCCACCCAAAACACCAACTGAAAATTCAAAATTGATATGAAAAGCAGATATAATTTCCCGTGTAAAGCTAGAAAGACTGTTTATGGATGCCAGGCTGATATTTTGCCTGCTTTCCACCAGCTGAATCCTCATTAAAGCCAACAGGCACAAATCATCCCAGCTCAGTAAAGAAAAGCACACAAAACTAACCCAAGAGGTGCCAAAAATACAAGATAAAAGTCCAGTCCAAAGATGGAAGCAGTACATGCAACACTAAAATAAACCACAAATGCAGGAAAGAAACAATCCACCTCCAAAATTCAGAACCAGAAAGCACTAGAAATGGCCAGTTTTATCAGCTTCCTCCCAAGTTGCCAGGAGGGCACTGTGTAGGTGTCCTTTGCCAGTGCCACAACACATTCCTGCAGCATACCAGGTGAGAGGTGGCCAGGTGAGAGGCAGCCAGGTGAGAGGCTGAGTGCATTGGGGTGGCTATCACCACCCAGCCCAAGAGCCTACACAAGGAGCAAGTGGTTCACCCTAGACAAGGACACAGCACATCAGACGTGTGCTGCTACAGCATAGGATTTTCCTTTCCAACAGTAACAGCAGTATTGATTTCTCTAAAAGGCAGGATTTTGGGCCTTAAGGTCTTTAGCTTGTTTTTCCACATGGAAAGTCTTCTACCTTTCCTGTAGTGTCACAGTGGGGAAGGGAAGCGGCTCCCTACCAAGTGCCACTCCCGGGAGTGCACATTCCCCATCCTGAGGCTGCATCAGCCACTGCACAAGTCACCTGCAGGTTTGCACAAATCCCACTCCTGGAGAAGCACCGAAGCTGCTCATACAGCACAGGCAGCTGCCCCAGCAGGGAACCATTCACCAGGAGGGACACAGAAAAGACCAAAAGCAGAGCTTAAATACCTCTGAAAAAAATCTGCATGTCAAATACTTCAGAGAAAGCCTGATGTGAATCCAGCAAAACCACTAGGTTGGAGCTGTGCTGGAGGTTCAGCTGTGCCCTTGCTGTTCCAACCAGCAGCATTCAGAAAATGCTGCATTTTCCTGCTACACACAACCACCCACTGAAAAACTCATCCCTTAAGACCCAATGCCAGGCTTAACTTGCTCAAGCCGGTGATGCTCCTCACCTGCTGGCAGCTGAGGCAACACTGAGGTGCCATGCAGGTGTGAAGTGTTAACTGCACCAGCAGCACTGGGAGGACTCACCCACCCTCACCCAGCCCAAGGGTCAGAGGCCAGGCAAAAATAAATCCCTGGACCCTACACCGACAACAAGCTGGTATCCTTTGTGCCCATTTGCTTTAATGAGGATTCAGCTGAAGGAAAGCAGGCACAGTATCAGCCTGGTATCTAGAGAGATGGAAACAGGATTTCTAGCTTTACACTGGAAATTATATCCCTTTTTCGTATCACTTTTGAATTTTCAGTGTATTCATGTTAGATTGTTTTGTTCGTAAGTGTAGATTTTGTTGTTGGAAATCATTTTACACGTTTTTATTGTGAAGATAGGAAAATAAAAGCTTCCAAATCCATCTGCCTGGAACAGTGTGTCAAGGAACAGCACACAAATGGCTGTGTTGGCTCTCTTCTCCATGGGGTGCAAAATAATTCGGGGTCCTCAAGTCCTTACTAGGAAGAGAATAATGCGAAAATAAAGTGCCTGGCCTGAGCTCGCCAGCACTTCCCAACTCTTGCTGATATTGATGGCAATTGGATGTAAAAATACCTTTGGAAACAGGGTCCTGGGGGCCAAGGGGACAAAGCTGTGTGTACTCTCAGCTTCACCAAACCCCAGGACAGGATGAATTTTTTGGAGGTGCAGATGTTGGCATTTTTAGCTGATATTTTACAGATGCTGCTGTATAGTTCTTATATGTTTCTTCATAAATTCAACACCATTTCGTATTTGTTATTGAACTCCAGAGAGAAGATAGAAAAATTATTTGGGTTGGAAAGTTTTCAGGGTATGAAAGCAGATGATACCCAGACCAACTGTGGTATTGCTATAATAATATATATAATTATAATAATTTCCACCTTGAGAATTAGGAGCTGCATAAAACAGCAGCAAAAAATTGGTGTTTAGAATAGAAACTTGGCACCAAGTTCTTTCTGCAGCTGCTGCAAAACTGCACGCAAATCTCATCACAGGACTAGTACTATTATTTTTAACGGATTACATTTTATTAGATTTTGAAGAGTGTTCACATCATAAAATGCAGGCAGGAAGTACTGTGTATGTAAAACACAGCCACATTAATTATGAAAGCTAGTAAATGAATCATACATTACTCCAAATATATTATGCATTGCTTACATCGCTTTGCTGTGGCATGTTTGCACGATAGAAATAGAAACTAGAAAGGAAGGCTGGAAAAAAAAACAAACTTAAGAGAAAAATAACAACATCAGTTGAGGAGACAAGAAGAAAGAGGAAAAGCACAGAGGGAAGATGTGATACCAGCATGACCTTAGTTTTATACAAAGCCAAACTGGTGACCCTTGTGATATTTGAGTACCTGGGCGCTGCAAACCTGTGAGTCAAAGGGAACTCATGGTGTGATTTCTCTGACAAAGATATGTGTGATTTTGATAACAGTCATATGGCCTATGTCACAGAGCATCACTAGAGCTCACAGATTCCTGTCTTTCACAAAATTACTTTCGTGCCTGTTTGCAGATTTTAGCAAAGAGTTGGTAGTATACTGTGTTTGAGGAGTGAACTGGCTTTTTAAGATGATGACTTATTTCCTGCCAAATTTGCTTTAAGAAACCACTTCAGTTCTGTGCACGAGGACTTCGTGTTGCTTTGATTTATTACCCAGGATATAAATGGGGAGCTGTCTGGTTATAGTGGAATTCAGAGCAAAATTAAATTTTTCTCCTATAGGAATAATATAACTATTCCATGCAGCCAAAACACATTATCTTGTCTATAAGACTCTCGCTGTACGTTCGTATATATTAGATGGGGAGGAGAGGCACACCATGAGCCTGCCGAGATAATACACATTCGGCTCAACTTGCAGCCAAATCACGATGTGATGTGAGGCTGTTGATACATCTTAAAAACTGCAGAGCAGGCTCCTCGAGTACGGGAAAACACAAACCCTCTGGCAGCCCCGAGCTCGGTCTCCCTGCTCTCGCTGGGGTTCGTGCTGACGTGAAGCCTCTCGCTGCCGGCAGGCAGAGAAGGCAGCTGCCTGTGGAGCTAACGCTGGCCAGCTGGGCTTTGCTTTTGGCAGCCTTCTCTCCTAAGCAAAAGGTATTTTCCATGTTGGTTATTCCTTGTATTCCTCCTGAGCCTGCTGGGCTGTTTCTATGTCTACTGGTGGAGAGGAGAAAGCTGGGCTGGTGGAGCGGGGCAGAGGCTGCAGGAATCGCGTCTCTGCTCCTATGAACTGGCAGGAGCACTGCCGGCTTCCTCCTCCTGCGGCTTCGGAGGGGCCCTTCTCTCTCATCCGCTTTGCACTGCTGTTGGCACCCAACTGCTCTCATTTGTCTTCAGGGCTCCAGTGCAAACTGCAAGAGAAACAGAATATACAATCCGTCCTGAGTTAAAACCTTGCCAGGCTCTGCCCAGCTGGGATCTAATCTAGCAATCCATCCCCACAAACAACTTTCACTCAATTTTAAGAAGACTTTTATTTCAGGCTCAATCTGGCATGCACACATTTGACTGGAAGAGCTGCCCCACCCTGGTCCTGCTCCATGCTCGCTGCCACAACACGGCACTGCAGACTCTGCAGGGACAGAGAGAGGCCGGGCCCTGACATGGTGGAGCATGTCCAGAGAAGGGCATTGGGGCTGGGGAAGGGCCTGGGATAGCAATCTGATGAGAGGCATCTGAGGGAGCTGGTGGGGCTCAGCCTGGAGAAGAGGAGGCTCAGCAGGAACTTTATTGCTCTCTAGAACTACCTGAAAGGAGGTTGTAGCCAGGTGGGGATCAGTCTCTTTTCCCAGGTAACAAGTGAGAGGATGAGAGGAAATGACCTCAAATTGTGCCAGGGGAGGTTTAGGTTGTATGCTAGGAAAAAATTTCTTCAATGAAAGGGTTGCCAATCCCTGTCACAGGCTACCCAGGACAGTTGTGGAGTGACCATTCCTGGAGGTATTTAAAAGATTTACATGTGGCACTTGGGAATCTGGTTCAGTGGTGGGCTTGGCAGTGCTGGGTTAACATTCTGGCTCGATCTTAGGAGGCTTTTCCAACCTAAACAATTCTATGGTTCTGTCAAACCTTACTGAAGTCTTCCACTTTTGTCATATACTGAAAGGACATTTCTATTAAACAACTCATGTTAGCGAACCCTATGGACATGTCCACTGATTTTTACTAGAGAAAAATCTTTGAAGGAAGGAAACACGAAATGGGGGGTTTGAGATGAGCTAAACCCAATGAGGAGGAATGCAAAGAGCAGACACAAGGGCAGGTGCTTACTGCTGGCAACTTTTCTGATCACTACAGAAACCAGCACTGTTCAATAACCTCTGTTTTGCATAGATGAGCAACTAGGACTGCTCTGACACCTTAGATACACAAATAATTCAGAGAAATATTTGGGTTTTGATGTCCATTCTTATTGCTCTCCAAGTTTGAACACCCAAAAAGGCTAGTTGCAAATTCATTTTGGGGTTAGACCTTACATTGCATGTCTGAAATGAAATCATGGAAAAACGTTGGCTGGAAGGGACATCTGGAGGTCCTGACCCCCGCCTGCCACTCAGAGCGGGGCTTAATGTCAAGGTCAAATCATAATGAGCTTTTTACAGTATGCAATCTGGAAAAGGCATGAAGGAATTACACTGATCTCCCCCTTCCCAGGTGATTTGGTGAGATCTTCCATATAAAATTCTATCTTTATCTCACTTTTGGCTGGATAAACTGTTCTAGGAAAGTCTCAGGGATTGCACTGAGCACTGAATTGGATTTTCTAAGCCTGTAAAGCTTTTGCTGTCACAAGAAAATTCACCATCCATTCTTAAAACCTCAAACACTGACCTAAGTAGCTGTCCTGGAGAAGGATGTGAACCTCTGTCTTTAAATGGTTTGGACTGCTAAACGGCCAGTCATACTGAAATCTGCCTTCACTGATCCCAGTGTGTTTTGGACCAAGCCCTGAAGTAGGAGACAAAACTAATGGCGTGTTTTGGACTTGAAGAGTGCTGGCTCTCTGTGCCACACTGTCATGCAGCCCCTGGCAGGGGTAAGGTCATGACCAAGGTCCCCACACAGCCAGCCCTGCCCACTCTTCCTTCTGAGAAAAAAAGGCAGAAAAGAGTGGAAACAAAAATCTAGGAACATGACAAGCAGATCAGGCAAATCAAACCCCCGGAGATTTGTTAATTCCATTTGACAAACCCCTTCCTCCTTGTCCATATTCAGCTCTTGCTCCCAAATCTTTCAGTGTCATCCATGCCAGAGAACAGCTGTAATGCCAACACTTTGAATTTAGGGACTTAGGATCAGTGAAGGAAGCTCAGTGGAATGACTCTGGGACCTGCGGGAATGCAGAACATCTCTCTCCTCAGGATGCAAATCTGCCCTGCTTCCCATGGTCAGCTGGAGAAATTCACCTGACAGGGTGTTATTTCAGTGCCATTTAATGCCACTTGGCTCATGTTAAGTTGTCAGCATTGCAAGATAAAAATGCTGGGATATTGGTTACAGACAGGGACCAGGTGATGGTTGGCACATCATGCATCAGGAAGAAGGGCATGTGGGCTGGCACTGGGATCCATTCCTCCTCTCTCTGTGAGGCTTGGGCAAAGAACCAGAGCTCTGCTACCTCCTGTTTTATATTTCCACTGTCTTAGAGCCAGTAAGAAAAATAAAGCCTTTGGATTATTTCTGCTATCTCCAGGCAATCTAGAACCTTTGCCAAAGAATTACATAGAGACAGTATTAAAAAATAAGGATATCCCCAAAGTCTTTTAAATACAGAGGTTACAACCTGTGTCATTCCTGGCAGCCTAGGAGGGAGACCAACCTACCCATCAGGATCCCATTTTGTGACTTACAGAGCCTGTCAGGAAAGATCGATAGTTGGCATGGTAACAAGCTCATTTCCCAAGAATAGGGCTTCTTTTTATTAAATTTGGCTGGCTATTGATCAGTTCCTGATCCACGTATCAAAACATGACAGTCACTTAATGAATCACAGACTTTTATTGAGGTGAATAAAAAAATAATAATATCATGAGGCAGCTGGGGACTGCTGCCTGCTTCCAAGGGTGGCCTGTTGGCTGTGACCAGAGCCAGGCACAGTGCAGGATGCAGGGATGGAAAATGAGCACAAATGTAACCTACTCCTATGGCAATTTAAAAGCCTGCTTTGCCCTGCTGTGGAGATCTCTTAGAGCAGCATCCCCACCAAGCAGCTTTGTGCTGTGTAGGATTTTATTCCTCCTCCCAACTCACTCTCCATGGCTCTCTCATGTCTGTTAACAGTGTGGCTCTGCAGTCCCTTCCTGTGGCTCCTGACCCTCCAAACCCAGTGGTTTCCAGAGGTTGCTCTTTGGACCTTGTACCTTTTCCTTCCTGGTTCCCCACACATCTGTAACCTTCAGGCAGCGTGGCCATGTCACACTGCAGTGAGGTGACTGCCACGTTCAGCCCATGCAGACTTGCCGACAGCAACTCCAGAGTTTGTGTTGAATTTGTTCACCTCAGCCCTCCCAAGCAAAGCTGTTTGTTTTGCATCCCTAAACACACAGCCACAGTCCAGGCAGCAGCTTGGCCAGTCCTTGCAGCACTCTGAGATCCCTCCATTTGCCATCCTAGGGGTCCCTACACCTTTCAGTTGCCATTCCACAGGGCAGGCAGCTCTGGTATGGCACAGTACAAACCCCTGAGCCTTTCCACTGGAGGGATACAGTCCATCAGCAATATGATTTGCCCGTTCAAATTGCTTTAACATGCATTTACATGAGAGATAATAACAGCTCCAAAGGCTTCTTCCAGATTATTAAATAATACTCACTTAACAGAGTCTGAATTCATGCTGAAATGACAGACTGTAATAATCCAGTCATATCCCTCCAGCATATACAGCCAACTGTAGATGCTTAGAAATACTGCAAGATATATTATTTACATGATATGGTATATGATAGCTATTTTTTTCAGGTCATCTCCTGTGACTGGTCTGACACAGAGAAGTTGCTGCAGGAGGTCTTTGTATCTCACTCTGTCAGATATTTTAAGAGGTTAAAGATGTCCTGACTATATACAAAGATGTTATAGCTTCCAAAAATCTAATGGTTCTGCAAACTTGGATAAAAATTTCAGACACAAGGTAAATACCCCAGCCATGTCCCTGCACCCTTTGGGGACAGTTGCCACATCATAATAAAGCAATTGTTAATGAAGGCTAACATTTCAATTACTTTGCCTAGAAAAGTTCTTTAAAAAATGCCAAAACTTCTAACAAATCAATGTACAGATTTTAAAAGGGCTCAGGCTCTAAGTTCAGGTAATTTGTAAGATGCTATCTGGTATCTGTGCAGTCTGAACTCCCCTTCCACAAAATGCAGGAGCCCAATGCAAGGAGACATGAGGGTTTATTCCCAAACCCGCGATCACTGTGTGCTACACAGCACCAACACACAATGACGTGGCAAATCCTGATGTGGGTGTTTGTGAACCTTGATAATGTCTGTCCCCTCTCCACTCATGACAGTTCTGCTCTGCACTGTTAAAGCTGGACAAAGGCAAGTCCTTCTTGAATCACTGAGCTCAACACAGAGCAAATTGAGAGGCATCTTAAAGCCTTCAGCAGCTTAAGTGTCATACAGCAATATTATCAAACATACTCTGCAGCCAGCAGTATCTGCTCTGCTTTACAGGTGGGAAATAGAGCCCACTTTGCCTGCTTGCAGCCACACCAGTGGTCTTGCAGCATGGATAGATCTGCATATCATTGTCTCTCAATGATGTGCACAACCATACCTATATACACACTTCAGTGTCACGTTATCACCCACATTCCTGCAGGATCATCATTGTGCATCGTCTAAGACTGCTGACACTGCTTGAGCACCCATCTGAAAGGTCACAAGAAGACTGGTCAGGCAGCAGTTGTTGCTTTTTTTCAGGCTTTCGAGAGAAAGCAATGCCTAGAGAGCAGAGCAGAGCAGCCCTCATGTTAGCTAGGGATGACAGAATGCCCCAGGTCTGCAAAGTCACTGACATTCTCCTCTTTGCCTCAGAACAAAGGATGAACTTTGTCATCACATTACTCATGTTTTTTCCAGATGCTCAAAGAATAGGAAGAAATCAGGTTAAATCAGTAAGTAAGTGGACAAGAGCAATTCTCCTTGTCTTGTCATCACCTCCCTCCAAGGGTAATTTTGGTGGAGAAAGAAGAGTACTCTTTTGTCTATTTGAAAGCTTAGCAACTCCTGCCATAATTCCACTGGAAGAATATCATGTTCCCATTTGTTCTCTGTTTCAGACTGTGCTCCCAGTCCAGTGTGTTCCCCTCTTGAGAACATTCAGTCCACATGAAGTTACCTAAGAAACACCTAAACATCTGAATGTAGCTAAAGGCAAACATTGCCAGAGGGCATCTGGAGATACATCAAACCCATCATGTCATTTAGCTGCTCCTAAAATCTGAGTGTGTAAGACTTCAGGCTTGAGTTAGGCATTTGGTTGTGGAGCAGTGGGCATGATTTGCCTTGAGACTGAGTGGCTGAACTTCAAAAAGGGTCTGGGAACACAGTGAGCTTCAAAACCCACAGGTGATTTGTCCCCACACAGGTCCCATCTACCCTGTGCCAACCCCTGCCCAGCCGCAGAGCCCAAAGTCAGCCAAAACAGCTGATCAATCCCAGGTGGAGAGCTGCAGCACAAAACCAAGAGTTTCCCACCCATTTGTCCCAAAAACGCTCAAAATTGAGTCAGGAAGGTTGGCACTTTTCGCTTACGAATTAGCATCCAATTATTCAAGCAGACTAAAAATTCCTAAGGAAAGCAGGGGCGCATGTTTGTGGGAATCAGCCATTTGCCACTTTGAACTGCTTTTGATGGATTTCAACAGACCTCTGCTCTTGGTGCCTGCGGGAGGCATGTCAGTGCCCACCGGCTCTCCCAGCAGCTCTCCGGGCACTGCAAGGGGCTAGGAAAACTCCATAAACCCACCACAGAGCATCCTCTATACCCTCCAGGGTGGGCAAATGTGTCGAGAGGAGAGGAGAGCAGAGCGGGGAGACTTAACAGCCTGATCTTGTGCTAGGGTTTAATTTAAGTTAGAAATAACATCTCTTTCTCATCTAGATCATATTAGGATTTTGAAAAGGCAGTCACGCAACTTCCCCCAGCAGTTATGGCAGAACTGCGCTTGGAAATGAATGGAGCTCGTGGAAGCATTCAGGACCGAACAATTGGATTTATAATTAGGCCTAAAAAGGGAAGAACGCTGAATAAAAGCAGCACAGCCAATTTTAGAAGAAAAGGAAGTTCTGGATGGAATTCATTGGGGTAGAGCACTGAAGTGGAAATGGAAAGTGTTCAAAGATAAATGAGTTTAGGCCTAAGAGTTTGCTTGACATCTAGAAAATGTACTAGGAACACAGTGTCAAGAAAAGCTAACGTGAATAACAAAGAAACACAAGAAGTGAGAGAAGAGAGGAAAGAGCCATAAAACTTTGGGACAACAAAGAGTTGCAATTATAGAGGGAAATGTAATGAAGTGTAAAAAATCATAATGAAAGCAAAGATAGAGAATGAAAGGATGATTGCATATTTGCTTAATGCACATCGGAGAAGTGTCAAAGACATGGGGAACAAGAGGTCACTAAATGAGAAAATAAAGCCTCGGAGGAAAGGCACTGAATTTATTGCTTTAAATACAGACTTATTTGCCTGGGATTTACCACTTGAAAGCCAGTGACAGAAACAAGCGACAGAAACATTTTCCTAAAGGAGAGGAAAAATTTCAGAAGGAAACAGAGCTTTTTTTCTTAGGCAACTGACCCAGCAATGCAGTCTGACTCAACAGCAAAACACTGGGATCTAAAAAGGGCTCAAACACAGGGAAAACTCAGTCTAACAAGTCCCCAAGTACAGGGAGGTTAATGTTTGCTTAACAACACCCTTTACTGGCACCAGGAGTCTTGTCTCAAAGTGACTCAGCTTTCCAGGTCATTTGCATCAGAGAGGGGGGTCTCTTGTGAGCCCTGACTGGGCTCCCATCCTATTTGGGATTTTTCTTATAGAATGTGCATGGTTTTGGTGCCCAAAATACCTGCCACATCCCATTATATCACTTCCCAGTAATCTTACAGCACAGGAGCTGCATACAGCAGGTTAATGCTGGGGCCCACAAAATCTTACCATGTCCAGACCAGCAGTACAAAGTGTGATGAAAACCATCCCAGTTCTCCTGTGTGGTGTCCCATGGGCTTCGCTGCCTCCAGCAACATTCTGGTTATTTAAAGGCAAACTCAGGGCTTCCCAGCTATGGGAAAAACTGAGCTCTGTTACTGAATGAAATACATACAGTTACCCAACAATACATCCCTTTCCCAGCATGAGGCACAGCCATGGCTCTGCATTTACAGGTCTGTGGCAGGTTTTTGACTCCAGCAGAAAAAAAAAAAAAAGCTCTTTCCATAGGGCAGTGTCCTCAGAAGGGACACAGGGCCTCAACACCCTTTTCTGCTCAGAAATGAGGAATGGCCACAAGCTGGGGATCCCACTTTACTGGGGCAGTTGGGAGAGTACAGCACCAAGGGACAGGGCAGTGCCCTGCAGGCAACTTCCTAAGCCCATGAGATGGGGAAGGAATCAGCAGCTGATGGAGAGCACAGCTTAGATGACTCCATCACATGTGCCAAAGAGAAGCACCAGATGGGACACAAGGAATGAGTCCTCACCTCATCTATATGTCCCAGTGGTGTTTAAATGTCCCACCCATGTAGGTGCTGGATCATGCCGGAGGAAGGGTTGGGATCCCCAAGGAAGCACAGGGTACTCCTGGGCTGGACCAAACCGTCCCTCCCCTTTGGGACCTCCAGGACTCTGTGACCTCAGAAATGGGGCTGAGGAGGAGCTCACAGCCCACAGCAGCCCGGGACACCCATGGAAAAAGCAAAAAGGGAGTGGAGCAGGACTGCCAAGTGCATTTTCCCTCAAAACCCCTATGAACAGCAGAGTGACACCCTGGGAGCAGGATCCTACTGGTTCATTTATCAACCAAGCGATATCTAGACAATTAGTAGTTTTCTTTAATTTAGGACTAATTTTGTCCCACCAGTTTAAATTAGAGCCCCCAATAGAATAATTTCCTCACAACCATAATTTTGTTACAAGCTTTTCATTAATCCAATCACAACTTCTATAATATTATTTGGCAGCTGATTGAGACTACAGTAACCACAGGGGTTCACACACATTGTCTCATTTCTGATAAAAAAAAAAAAAGTAAAATGAGTCCAATTAAAAATTCTTTTAGTACTGTCTAATATGTGAAACTCCCCAAAGTCAGGACAGAAAAATCATCATTCCAGCCACGCAGCCTGTCTGCGGGTGACAGCAGAAGCTACATGCTAATGTCAGCCGTCCGTAAGTGTCTGCCTGTCTGTCTGTCTAGCTGTCTGTTGCAATAATATATTTAAAGAGAATTTCCAGGGTGGAAATATTCATGTTTGGAAATATTTGTCTATGGCTTTTGGGGAATTTTCTCTAGAGTATTTTGGTTTGATCGCAAGGCTCTTTCAGTTCCCTGAAGTCTTACTCAAAGCATCCCAGGCCATGATGCAAATATTCAGCACATGGCAATTCCCTGCAAATCTCATATTCATAGCAAGAAACGGAAAAGAGAGAAACCCAGTGGTGGAAAGGTCTTGTGGCAGTAATAACATATACAGCGCTGTCAGATGAGGAAGATTCAGTGCGGAGACGCGCTAATTTGGAGGAAAAGAAAAGAATAGAAAGCAGTGGGGATTTTAAAGTAAATTCAAGTCTTAAAAATTGCACTTTCTTCAAGTCACACAGAATCACTCCTGACAGAAATTTTTCAGGCACATTGAAGTGCAGAAGGGAGGTGACAGAAATCCCTTGAAATAAACACAACAAAGGAGTCAAAAGAGAAAATCAAAATTAATCTAGGCTGTATAATAGAAATATTAAAGCCAAGGGGATCTGTTTCCTTCTTCTCTGTGAGCAAGAGCCCCCAGGCATGGAGGGGCAGCCTCAGTCTCGGGGGAAGGAGGATTCCCTCTCCCCTCTGTATGCAAAGCTGTGGCTTGCCAGAAACATTGATGTACCACACCATGGCCTGGACCGAGTCCCAGGAGCAATCAGAGTGTCCTGCAGCTTCATGTTGTGGCAGGGCAAAGCCCACCTGGAGGCATCAGAGAGGGTGTCAGGGCCAGCAGAGGGGCAGGCAGGGGGAGGGCAAGTGGCAGCGGCTGCTGACAGAGCCCCACTGGGGGCATGGTGGAAGGGGAGGACCAAGGAGGCACAACTGAAAGGGTGTGTTTTTCCTCTTAATAAACAATATGCAATGGCAAATGGAGGGGTACAGGCACCAAAACACTCCTGAATTTTGGCCAAAGATGGCAAATATTTCCAGAGACAAAAAGAGTATATTTTAATAAAAGAGTTATTTTGTGTGGACATTTCAAAGACAAAATGCTGCTACTTCCCACATCAAGGCTGCATTTGCATTTCAAATTGACATCAGACCAAGTGAGAAAAAGAAAAAGCTTTAGAAAACCCAGGGATGAATCCAAATTCTTGGTTTCTCCTGGACAAAACTCACTTGAGTTTGCCACACACCCTTTGAGCAGGTCAGGCCAGGCTGCCCATCAGTAAGACAGGTTCCAAGCAAGACCCCAGACAAAAATTCCACTGATTTTTAAGTTATTCCCACACTACGATGCCGAGAAGAGGAATGGGGCTGTGCCTTTGTCCCTGCTGTGTACACAGCTTGGTTGTGCCATGTCCCAGCCCCTCCATCCACAGCATGGGCATGTGGAATCTCAATCACCACTTTATTGAAGGAACTTGGCATCTGCATCCCTCTATCACTAGCAAACCCCTTGATTCCTAATTAAGCTCTCATGAAGAACCATACCTGCAGTGGCTAGATGCCAGCACTTCTAATCCTTCCCCAGCTTCACCTTATAGGCAGAAGACAACTGAGCAATGCCAGGATGTCTATTCTGTGCAATAATTAAACACTTTGAGACTCACTTTCCATCCAACTCAGGGATAAGTCAAGGTCCAGAAATTACCCCAAACATGAACAAGAAAATTTCTCTCAGAGCTACCCAATTGCTTCCACACAGGAGACCTAAAGTGCAAAGAGGTGGTAAAACACGAGCCCATCGGGATTCCCACCGGTTTACATTTTCCACATGTTCCTGTTCATGCTCTCAGGATTATGAATTTGACTCTGCTAAACAACCTGTCTCTGACAAATCTGACTTTTTTTCAGTGGAAACCAGTTGTGCCAGAAAATGTGGAAGGTGAGCTGTGAGCCACAGCCATGTCCCTGCCCACCTGCTCCTGCAGACCATCTTGAGCACAATGGGACAATCCAAACCCTGTTCTGAGCTGAGCACAGGGTAGTTTTCATACCCAGGGGTAGCTGCACGGACAGTGAATAAGTGATAGTGCCCTATCATGCCCCACTATGCTGAGCTGATAAACTCAGGAATTATGGCTTTTCCTCCTCAACATGTTTATTTCCGGGATCTTTGTTTCTACCACAGGTTAAACACATCAAGGCTTCTTTGCTCAGAAGTGAACGGGAAGCAACTTCTGCTTTGAGAGAGAGTCAGGAGGGGTTACTTTTACACAGCAACATTGCTCCTCTTCCCTGCTACCCCAGTGATCTGAGCAGATCTTTCCTTTTGTTGTTACAGCTCTTCCTTTTGTGTTCTCAGCTAAACAGAATTAACTTCTACCACGAGAACTGATGAGGCCTGTATCGATAATTAGGGGTTCAGAGGCTTCATGGTACTGTTTCCCTACATCTCAGCCAACAAGGGCAAGAAGTGCTGACTTTCTTGCCATGCAGTGAGACAAACAAGTCCCGTATCCAAGGAAAGGAATATGATGGAGGTAAAGGGAAAGCAATCGGAGCAATGTGCAAGCCAGGCAACTAGACCTATATTTGGGGTGCCTGGTTTTGGGGTTGAGAGGTGCCACTGTGTGCCAGGGTACCCTAAAACCTGGGAGAATTTAATCACAGCTCAAAACAAGGGCAGCCACAGTGAGGTGCACAGCACTGTGTAGCTTCGCTGGATCAGGACCTGGATGCCAGGAAGAGGCAGCAGAGCTGGAAATGCAGGGTCAGAGCAGTTCAGCCCCGTATTCAGAGGGGCTCCAGTCCTAGTCCTTGTTGAAATTAGTCTTTGCATGGATACGTATAAATAAATCCAGGGCACTGCTTGCGTAACAATAACATTTTGCAGTATCTGGCATTTGCCGCTAGTTGAAGGCTAAGCAAACCATGCTCCAGTGGAGCATAAAATTGCTTTTCCTTTGGAACAAGCAGGGCATTGTAGTAATAGGCAAAACTGTACATTGTGTTAACGGCTGTATTTTCACATTATTGATTTACATTGTGTAATGCCATGCAAGACCTGCTTTCAATGATATGTGCATCTGTCATATCACAATAACTGCAAAAGGCTGGGTGCTGCTTGGAAAAATGAAGCACTGGGGATCCCGGGGCATATTCACATCCATGTGCCCATCATGCAGAGGTGATGATTAGGGGGATGTTGTGGTAATGAGCAGGTCCCAAGTGTGCGCTATGTAAATCAAGGCTGCTCGGGTCAGCTTCCACTTACTGTGCACATCCAACTTTTTCAGCCTGCTTACTCTTCTGACAAGGAGAGTGTATGGAAATGCTTCCCCTTGGCAGCTCCCCTCAGCTAAATGTGTTTCAAGGTATTCAGAATGGATAAGTTGCATTTCCCCCTTACCCCCCCCTCCTTTCCAACTATTTTCTGAAGGGGCCACATCTCCACAGTCCTGGCACGGAGATGCCTACAAGGATCACCAGCCACCAGGTGAAACAAAGCAGAGCAGTATGAGAGAGCCACCAAAGACAAAACCAGGGAGGTTTGTCACAGGAAATGTCATCACTAAATACACCTTAAAATAAGAAAAAGAAGAATCTGCAGATACAGAACTGCAGATGCAGAACAGCGGAGTTCAGCTCAAAAATGCAATAATAAAATGTTGATATCAGTCTGAAACATTTTTAAAATCACTATGTTGTTAATGCAAAGCTTTGTTTTACATTACCTAGCCTGGTGGTAAATTGGATGGGTTAGCTTCCATTAATCTATAATATCTGACTTCACTGCTTCCACTGAGTCCTAGGGCTACATATTTTAACACGGAATATTAAAATAATATTTTTTCTTCCTTTTTATTTGGCTATTTCTGTATGGATTAAATTGTCTTGTTGCTCGAAGAGGGAGGACTGTCCCAGATCCAGCTTACCAAATCAAGAATTGAGCAGCCAGGTTCCAGTTCCTTCCTCAGCTACAGACTTTGTGGCCCCAGGTAAGTCACAGTCTGTGCATCCTCCCCTCCAGCTGCAGAAGGACTCAGCCAGCCCGAACCTGCAGAGGGCTACAGGACCCAAGGACAGACTGCCCTGAAATCAAACATCACTTAAATATTTGTCTAGGATGTATCAGATTTAAGAGAGAGCCTTTTTTTTTTTTTCAGCAGGTAGTGACAATTTGGAGTAGTTAAATATTCATCTAAGAATCAGATCTTTCCAGAAGGAGAGCCACAGCGATGCCTCAGGTAGGGAACTTGGGGTGCTCTGACACTTCCAGAACCTTGACCTTTCATCCACACAGCAGCATGTTAATGCTTTAGAGACCAGCATGAGCCAACAGTGTTGGATCCAAAGTGCACAGGAGAAAAGCAGTGAGCCAACACACACTGGCCACGCAGAGATTAAAGGAAAGATATTTCGCTTCCACTGGGAACATGGAGGGCTCTCTGTGCTGTGATGGATGTGTTGATTTTGCCTTACTGCCCTCCTCAGTCCTGAAGCAGCTCAGCTCTGTCCCTTTGCCAGCACCTCACAGGGGAGGAGTAATTCCAGAAAATTGCTTTCGACCTCAGCTACCTATGGCAACATAGAAACATTTTTAAAGCTCAGGCCGATGTGCTGCCTGTCTCCTGTCTGTTCCTGCCTCGATGCACTCGCATCCACCGTGTGCTTGTCACATTACTGAAATGGAAAACTAGGGTTAAATGAGAGCTCTGATTTTCAGTTCACCTTTTACTGGAAATTAGGGGGTTTTCACCTTCCTTATATACATGGTGTTTCTTTTTTTGTTTTTTGTTTGTTTGTTTTTCTCTCTCCTATCTTAGTCCATCATCTTTGTTTCAATTGAAAAGGTGGGGGACATTTTAACAAATTCTTATTTCACATGATTCAAGATAAAACCAAATATACAGCATAATCTTAATCATTACTGCCATGAACTGAAAAAAAAATCTAAACTAAGGAAAGTTTTTACTCTTTTATCCTTGATGTTGTCTTTACTATTTGTGCATTTGCATTGATTGCTTTTGAGCCAGCTCTATTCTCCAGACCTGCAAGTCACTAATGATCAAGACTTTAAGACTGTATGTTGTTTAAAATGTTAGTTGTGTCATCAACAGCTCACAGAAGCAATGCAACTCTGAACTTGGGTCTCAGAAGGTAAAAGTCTTTTCAGTTTGTCTTTAAATACTCGGATAAATCCCGTTAGCTTTCTCCACACCATCAAAGCATTTGGATAGCATAAAGCAACTGAATACATAAAAATGTATCTAAACACCTTGTAAATCCCTACACAGAGCTGTTGCCGACACTACTTTTAACCCTAGGAAAACATTTCACCAATTACTGATCAAATACAATACAGCTAAATTTCACCACCAGCACATCATTTTGATAATGGGTATGGAAATTATCCATTCAATAGCTATTCAGAAATAACTTAGAAAGATTGGTTTTCAGATTCTTCTGAGAATCCTAGAATAATCCCCTATAATCACCGTGGTGAGAATCCACCAACATTTTTCCCTTTGAAAAAGGCTGTTTGGGGCGAGAGTGTTGGTGGTCTCTGCCCATCCTCTGACGGAGATGTCCAAACAATATATCTGAAATCACCAGCACTTTGCTGGCAGAGGACCGAGGAGTTTCTTACTCTTACATGACTCAGGCAAGAAAGTCTGCCAGCATAGGAAAAGACTTTAGCTCTCTCCCATCAGCTTGGCTTCTCAGGTGCAGCTCAGCAACCCATAAATATAAATTTTCTTCCTTTATCACAAGGCAAACTTGCATCATTTTCTGTTCAGAGTCTGGAAGAAACAAAACAAACTAAATAAAGCACCTAACATAAGCAATAACTACACTTTGCACTTCCCTGCTGCTCTGTGACAGCTGCTAAATGTGATCCAGGAGTATTTTTGAATGTTTCAATTTTATGACCATTCTCGCTTCTTGGTATGAGGCTGAAAAGATTCCCTCTTTCTTCTTTAGAGAAAAATACTATTTTCTGCCTTACTTTGCTGATTTCATAGATGTAAAATTAGGTCTGACTACGGGAGATGAAGCAGGGGGGCTCCTGAATGAGAAATGTTTTGCTGTTCCGAAGTGGTAATTAGACACCAGACATGAGTGAAAAAAAGAAACCCCAGACGTGTCCAAAGCTTTCCTTTCCCCTTCAGTAAGTCAGCTTTTGCTCCCTTAGGAACTTAAGCTGCCCAGGTCCCACAGAGTCCTTTAGCCCAAGAAAAACTAAATTTCTCTGTACTTGCATATAAAGCCCTCTGGGGATTCCCTGTCCTTGTAGCCTCTTTGTCACCCCACAGCGAAGGTGTCCCTGCTCCCCTGCCACCCCAACCACAGTAGCTGTCACCAAAGGCAGACACAACCTGCCCATATAAAGCAAAGGACAGATACTGGTCAGGTGTGCTTTTCCCTCATCCCAGGGTCAGACCATTTATTTATTTCCATGGGTAATTATGCGACAGGTTAATTGGGGACATGACAGCCTCCCCCAGGACACCCAATTAAAGACAACAGCTCTAGCTTTTATCCCACAGGTGAGGACCACAAACACATGTGGGCTCTCAGAACCACTAATCCCTGTAGCAGTTTGCTACTGTCCCAGGGTGGAAGAAAGACAAATGCATCAGCAGCAAGGCACCCACCTAGGGAAAGGCTGCAGCACCACCAGGACCCACATGCTCCCAGTCCATGCTAAAATAGCAAAGTCATTCTCTCTTGTCCTAAAACTGTTCAAAATGGTAAAAGAACAGCTCATACAGCAAAACACTAGCATGAAAAAACCTTTCTAATAGCTGCACATGGGTCAGTTTTCATTCACAAGCAAACTCATCAAAAAAGCAAAGAGCACCACAAAAAGCACAGGCCCCAACCCCAATGGCCCTGTGCTGGCCAGCCTAAAATCTCTACAGTTAGAGGAGAGACTATCACTTGGTTCATAAGCAAAACCACTTCCCAGTGGCTTGGAGAGTGAATCACACACCAAATCTGCTCACAACAATGTTCTGAGTACCTAATGATTTGGGAGGAGACTGACAGTAGCTCAGGACTGTCACATGGTGTCACTGGACAAGTCAAGTCTGCCTGCACATCACTCAAAGCCATGGAAGGGGCTAATTTGGGTGTAAGTGCTATTTGATGTAAACAGTTATGGCAGCTCTGTGGTAATAGGATCAGGAATGCTTTGGGGGTGGAGGGGCCGCATAGAGTCGGGCAGAGCTGAGAGAGGCAGCAGCTCTGGACCCGCAATGGAGGAGCTGCGTCCTCCTCTCTGTCTGCTGGACTGAGCCTTCAGCTGTGAGAGAAGTTGGACGTGAAGAACATACAAATCCCCCAACCCTCAGGGGTTTCCTTTCACAGGAGAAAGCATGGACTTCAGCAGCAGCACCTGGAAATCCTGGGCAGCATTTGTAAACCGTGCTCGCAGCCAGGACATAGGGCATGGGGCAGACCCACCAGCCCCAGCACTTGGGTAGCCCCTTGAGCAGGCTGGGCAGCACTCAGGACAGCCTTGCTGCAGGGCTTTTTATATCAGCTTTACGTTCAAGACAAGATTATTGACCTTTCCAGTCCAGTATTTAACAACCCCCATTCATCCCCACTTTCCCCTTCCCTTCCACTTCAGTCCCTTTGTTGCTCTGTAATAGGAGAGGCAACAGGGCACATATTTCTGCAGAACAAAACATTATCACCCTAATTATAGTTTCCTGGTGTTTTCCTCACTTTTACCATTTTATTAAAAACAATTAGCAGCGAAAAACCATCTTTTTTAATCCCTACTCTATTGTTCTCATCTCTCTCTGAATCCAAGGAGGTCTTCTCAGAGGCTATTTTATTCATAATTACATACATTGGAATAACTGCTCAGAAAGTGAGCCCAGAAATGATTCTGACAATCCTTCCCTAGCAGGCTTGATCCTGCAGCCTCTGAAGCATGTAATGCTAACGATTTAATAAAATGTATGTGAAAACAAGGGCTTATTTTCAACAGCCTGTGTAAATGATGGATGCAGCTATGCCAGGAGCGTTGGCCTAATGGATTGAGGAGGAGCTGGAGTCACAGCAAAATCAGGAGCCAAAGACTTTTGTTAGTCTGCCAGACTTGGCTCCCCTAACTCCTCTGAGGCATCTGGCTGCAGGCAGGTATGACCATGAGGATAACACAGCACGGGATGGGGATTTTATAAGATCAAGATCCCAGCTCCATCTGTTTATAACCCAAACCTGCAGGACTCTGTTACTGGTGTAAACCGGAGACATGCTGTCCCCTTGGTCTAGTTTGGTCCCTGTGCTACAAGCCTGATTTAAGCACAGACACTCCAGCCTGAAAACTGCCTTCTTGAGTTTTTGCATATGTATAACTCTTATTCTAAAGAATATTCCCTCTCCAGTTCTCTGTTTACCCTATAGGCTTTTATTTAAAATAGTGCAGTCAGAGCATGGCAATTTTTTCATTTGAAAGAGTTTTTTGAAATTTATTTTATTTTTTTACACTGGGAAAAATCTTTAAAGTGTGTCATATTCAGACAATTGGCTCTTCACATTTTTTTTCAAACTTCCCCTCCACCACCTTTGTTAATTACCCGCCATTTGAACAAGGGTCTTCTCCTGCCTTGATCCTGCCGTGAAATCATGATGCTATATTTGTCTTTCTAACATCAAAGTCATTTCCATGGTCACCAACTGTGATGTCATAAACACATTTTTAATGGCTTGTTTACAGCAGGGAACAGAAGGAGAGAAGAGATTATGGGTGGAAGGAAACTCTTATCGATACACAACAGTTTTAAGCACAACTGTGAGGCTGAGGCATGCAGAAAACTTCAAGCCAAAAAAAATCCTTGCTAAAATAACTTCTCTTCTGAAGTTCATCCCAGCACAAAAATCTCTATTTAAGTCACTAGTGAACAAGCAAATCCCAATGGATTACTATTAGGTCTGTCAGTCCAGATCTGTGCAAGGTACTTTCTAAGTTTGGAAGGCAGCAAATCCATGCCCCAATCCATCCAGCTCAGGGTATAAATGAACACACATAACACATCCCCAGTGACCCCTACAGAAGTGCTTGGGCAGGACACAGTGGGATCTGAGCACTATTGACCCATAGTTATACTTGTCTCAGGTCACAACAAGAATCAGTATTCCCCCAAGAGACTCCTCAGTGGACTAGAAGGTTCCTTTTTGTCCAGTGATGGCCATGAGACCCCATGGCTGGTCCTCCTTGCACAGAGGTTACCACATGTAGTCAGCCATTCAGGAGAAGGGTTTCTCTTTCAGCAGAGGAGATGCCAGGACCAACCTAAGTTTTTGACCAGAAAAACAGCAGGAGCCTTCAGGCTATGTGACCCCACGGCTCAGCCTAACTCCCCCAAAGGCCCAAAGCACCCAATTCTGCCCTGGAGGTCACTGGAGAGATTGCTGGTTCATGACTTTGAGATGCCCTTGGAGATTCATGGCTGATGGAGATTACTGTGGTCAGCCAAAGAAACCAGCACTGAGCACACTTTCCTTTGGTGCAGAAAGGATGAAGCCAGACTCTTTTTCGTGGTGCTGAGCAGTAAGACAGGAGGCAACGGGCAGAAACTGATTCACAGAAATTCCACCCCAACATGAGGAAGAACATCTTTTACTGTGCAGGTGACCACACACTGGAACAGGTTGCCCAAAGAGGTTTGGAGTCTTCCTCACTGGAGATATTCAAGAACCCTCTGGATGCAATCCTGTGCATCCTCTAGAAGGAGAGCAGGGAGGTGGGACCAGATGACCCACTGTGGTCCATTCCAACCTTACCCATTCTGTAATCCTGTGAAACACAAAACCTTGCTGCCAATTTCTCAGGGGATGTCAGGAATAGCCAAGGAAGGGTTGACATACCCCTGAGGCAGCAGAGGAGCTGCAGAAGTCTCTGCTAGGAAAAGATTTTCCAAACTGGGTTCCCAGTTAGCTCTGGGGTGTCCCTGCTCTCACAGCCTGCCAGGAGTGTGGCTTACCCCCTGGGCGAGCCAGGATCTGTACAACATGACATCTCCTTCCACACCCAACCTCTTCCACACAAAATCCTCGAGTCAAATTCATTCCTGAACCTATAGGAGGAAGGATTGGGACTGCCTGAAGATTTGGAGCCACCCATGGCACTTGGCTGTCTCAGAGACATCATGGTAAGGCATCTCCGTACATATGCTCTGAGGAGATTATCTCCCTGCCCCTAAGCCAAGAGAAAAGGAGACAGGGGGAAAAACTCACTGGACGATGAAATTCCTAAATCCTCGTCTCATGAGAAGAATTAATGTAGCTCTTTCCCTGCACCAATCCCGGGAGCTCCCCAGTAGGAGATCCTATTGTACATCGCACACGACAAGGGTACATCCTTCAGTGAGCTCTTTTCCGGAGCGAGCGCAGTGCCTGGCATGCAGGAGCTGGGATTTCACACACCCTATTCATCACCGAGGTACGGAACAAGCGAGCCACCATTTTGCTGCAGTCCCACAGCAGGAATAAAATGGTGGCATAGATGAAAACTGCCAGATCAAACACAATCCAGTTGCCTGTCACCACCTGCAGCTCTTCTCCGCCTTACATGTAACGCTGAATTCTTAATCAGGCTAATATTTGATTTCTGGGTGCTTAAACAAACACAAAAAAACCCACCACAAAAAAACTCACAACAAAAAGAATATAATACTATAACAGATGATTAACATTGCAGCCACGAAGCACTCAGATGCGAACTATTGATGTTAGAATTTACATTTCCCCCATAAAATGGCAAGTCTGCAGCTCTGGTGTTTTTTCATGACTGGCTCACCCAAAGCCACCACGAACAGGTAACTGGACACATGTTCAACATACAAAGGACGTAGTATCTTTTCTAATATCTTTTGAGAAACGTGACAGTGGCTGAGAAAGGCAGAAGTGTTCAATTAGCTGCTCTTAAACAGCCAATTCCCCAAATATTACACCAAATACACGGATTTTTTGAAAGGCATTCCTGGAGGATGAAAGGAAAGTAGGCACACACGGGGTTCCCAGGGAGGACAGTTAATCCAGATCAGGCTGAAGAGAGTTTGGGTTTTTTCTGTTATTTGCACATTTCTTCTGCTCACACACAGAGTAAAGCTATCCTAAAGCCGAGCCTGAGCACTAGAACAAGTCCCAAGTCCCTGGGACTGGACTGGGACAGACACAGGTTCCTCACATTTAACAGGCTAACCACAAAAGTAATTTAATTTCTGTCAGTGGAGGATCTTGTTCTGTATTCAGCTTTAAATAATAATAAATTCAATATAGTATAGGAGAAATGGATTATTGCAAAGAACTTCATTTTCCAACCAAAAAGAAGCAGTGTAACACCTAACAGCAGTTCTTCCCAACAGCACAAATTACCTTCAAAATTAAAGTTTATATAATCTCTTTAGAGCACAATGCACACTTAAAATACCTTATTTATTTATTTCACAGTCAACAACTGGAACAAAATATTTCTTGGCTTACACTTTTTAAACAGTTTGATTTGTGCAGGCTGCAGATTTGTTGCATTCTGCTCTTCTTACAACATATAATTCAGTAATAAAACACATTTGCTGTTGGATTCCATTTCACAATTACTTGTTACCTTTATTTCTACATTAATCCTGTGAATTAAGTATTGCAAAATTAATTACTGAAGTGATGAAATCATTTCAGTAATTTGTAAGACATCTGTTAGATTTCTTAGAGATTTCTTATCTCTCTTAATCTTATATATTTTTACATCTGATACTTCAACTTATAAAAAAAATAGTATCCAAAGACATCAGAAACAGCTCAAGAAAAGTCTGACTGAATTGACAGAAAAAACCCCCAAACAACCCCAAACTGAAATTCCACCCTACTTTTCTATACTGGAAATCCTTGAGTGAGCAGATGAAGCATCCATCATGCAAGGAGTCACTGCACTCAGTCCAGTGTTTTATTTAAGACTATCAGGTACTGCAGATCACTGATGACAAGTAGGTAAATCTTACATCTTTTCAGCTTCCTATCTAATACAAATCACTATCTAAAATGCCTATTAAAAGCACAGACTTGGTTGTTCTCCCATTTTAATCAAGAGCAGCCTTTTGCTGGGTTCAGTAGGATAAAATCAGGCTTTAGAGAAGCTCTTTGGATGTTTCAGAAACAGGCACAGACACACCTTCCCATCTTTCCCAAAACCCTTATGCATGCTGAGCCCCAACACCATTGGAATGGGCAAAGAAGGAGAGTTTCCATTGCCAGCATCTCCACTTTTAGAGTAAAGACAAGCTTAAAGATGAGGGGAGAGATTCAAGCTGGATCGTTTCACAGCATTCTTTCTGCTGAAGAAGGTACAATGTGAGCTGAAGGGGACTTTTCAGAGGCGAGAATTAGGAGCGGTGCTTTTTCATTGCTTGATCTCCCAGACTACAAAAGCCCAGCCTTGCAAAAGGGCAGGTGTTGCCACCATATAATAGTCCAAGTTTAGCCCAAACCATAAATGGTGCCTATACAGTGCTAAATAGGGAAGCTGGTTCTGATGTATTGTGTCCCAGCTTTCCACTTTCCTGACACACAGCAGAGATGCCAAATAAAACAGCAGATTTGAATAGCTCGTGCCCATGTAGGAGAATGGCTCACAGGTATCTGCCACACACTGCAAGCACAGGGTAAAATCTGACTGTAAAGTGAACTTGCACAGAGCAATTTAAATACACCAATGGAGTTTTGTGTTTAGCATTAATCAATGCTAAGGGAAAAACCCTCAGTAGAGGTGATCAGCCACAGGATGCCAGGTTGGACCACATGTCAATGTACCTTAACCTGCAGCAGAGGCTGTGGAGATGTCCAACTAAAAGCCAGCAGGATTTCCCCCAGGCTGGGCTTAGCACAGCCACACTGGTTGGGATATCCTCGATAGCACAAGACCTCTCACTTCCCTTTATGTGTTGTTGTCTTTGGCTCTCCCTAATTTTTGCTATGAAATACTTACATAATTTCCTAAGTGAGCCTGCCAGACTTTTAACTCAGGCTTCTTGACCTCGCTTTCCTGAAGGGTTTTGGGGAAAGAAAAGGAGAAAAAGAATCCAACAAAAGGGAATTCTGGCACCAAATAACCCTTCTGCAGAAAACATCACACAATTGGGGTATCATGCCTAGATCCTCACCTCTCACCCCAGAGACCCACATGATGCTTTTGGGAGCAAGAAAGAGCTGAGAGAGGCTCAGCAGTCATCCAGAAACATGAAAGGTTGTCCCATCCTGCAGGCACTAGGACTTATTTCCACTTTATTATTCATATTGGCTTAGAACTTCCACATGCATCTACTTTCAAAGTGCTGGGGGAAAGATGTGCTTTGAGGAAAGGCTTGAAGGAGAAGGTAATGGTGGAAGAGGTGGAAGCTGCCCAAGGAGGAGGCTGTCAGTCAGTAGAAATCACCCACAGGTGAAATCAGCCACTCATCCTCAGCTTCTGTTTCCAAACATGATGTAAATATGGGGAAAGGATGCTATTTGTTACTGGTTTTCGCAACAAAATGTTAGAAATAACGTTTTTGAATATTTGGTTTATTAAATAGGACATTTGTCTTAATAAAGAGCATTCAAAGTGTATTATTATATTAGATCTCAGAACGGATGATTAAAATTCTCCTGTACAATGAGCAGCATCAGAAAATGCCTATCAGTGGGCAACTGGGCATTTCCTCCACACCCTGGGAGAACACCTGGACAGGCAAAACTCTGTAACAAAACTCAGTGTGAACACCCTCCCCCCTTCTTATTTCAAAGACAGAAGGATTAACAGTAAAGTTATTAAATTAATAGCAACTGTACAGGAAAATATTGAATATCTTTGCTTTGGTTTGCTGTGTTTTTCTGAGAAAGCTGCAAAAAGAAATTTGTTGGGGAAAACAGTTTATGCTGCTCCTGGAGGCGGCCATCTGGGATGCTGAGATTAGTATTTTAGATTTCTATTATCTGAAACTCCACCGGCAGACTCTGTAAAAAGGAGTTTATAAATTCTGTAGTGGGGTTTAAGTAAAACTATTTTATCTAGGGACTAAGAAATATGTGTAATTACCGTAGGTGGATAATGCTTTTTCATTGCCATTCACCAAAATTAGTTTACCAGATATTATTCCTAAGAGGTATAATTAAAATCAACATAAAAATCCAGAACACAGTGAAAATAAAACATTAGGAGATAATGTCTTTAAAATTACCAGACCAAACAGTCCTCTCTGCACTGCGGTACAAGCGTAATCACTCTCTGGCTAGTAGTGTTTGTTTTTCCTGCACAGGGATGCTTTGAACTCCCAGGCTTCCCAGGCGAGCTGTTACTTTGCAGCCCATTGTAAGAAGCAGATATTTAATAACTCTCCATATTAAACTGCCTCTCTAACAAGCAAATGAGAGAACTTTATTGAATGCAGGGTTTTGACACGGCATTTGGTCTCTGCGTTATTCCCTAAGCTTCCATTGAAAGCAGACTGGAAACCTCCATGGGTTTTTAGGCAGGTTCAGATCTGGGCCCATGTACCTGTAATTAACTCCTGCCCTGGCAAAATGTCCAGGGATGAAAATGGGACTCATTCCAGGGTTTTCTTCCCTCAGTGTTAAATCCCATGTTGAATAGCAGGAGAGGAGTTTTAGAACCAGGTACTTGTACCAGACGTTTAATCCTGTTTTCTGTTCCTACAGAAGACATAATCTGATGTTAGATACCACCACTCATTATGAACGTCTGGCTATCCTTGTTAATGAAAGATTTTGTTTTCTTTTTGCAAATGTTATTAAGCAAAGAACAAACTGATTGTCTAAATTGATTAAGCAGATTCATTCCAGTGAAAAATTTATTATTTGCCTAGTTCATTTCACCAAATCAATTCAGAGGAAAAACGCTCCATGAATTAAACTAATCACAAATATATATTTTAAAATCCAGCTATTACTGGCAGGATACAGTTAGAGCAGTCAATCATTGGGACAATAACTGAATTTTAAAGCAGCATCTTTCATTGATTCTCAGAACCTTCTTTGTTTTTGTTTCAGAAAATTGGTGTTTTGAGGACAAATTCTTTCCCCATTTAGTCCTTTACATTCTGAATAAGAGTCTGTGGGTGTCCAGGAGTTATTCTTGGGTAAAAATTTGTAATATTTAACTGGCATTTCCTATAAAACAGCAATCATACACTAATTAGAAAGCTAACTGTGATAGATTAATAAGAATTTCTGAGTGCTTCAGTCCAAGCTCTTGAAAAACACATATTTTTTAAAATCACGTCATTAATTTATTAGACTGAACACACACATTCATTAGCCTTACTCACACTGCAGGCAGAGGAGGTTTCTGTGTAATCTTTTGCAGGACACAGGTGGAATAGTCAAGCCCAGAATGCTAATATTCAATTCAGTTAAAAAGAAAGATCAACCATCACATTTATATTTCTCCAGCAAATTATAGACAAGCTTTGGGCTTTTTGTGAATGGATATGTATACACAGACACACACATATCTTATAGATTTTTTTTGCCCTGTAAAGGTAACTTTGAAACCATCATTCAAGAATAATCTTTCATTATTGTCTAGATCTTTGCAAAGAGGTTTGTCACAGCTGGCTCACTAAAACCACACAGGTCTCCATTAACAGTTGATCTAATAAAAACAATTCTCCCAAGTTTTTTTCTTTATATCCTGTGAGTCCAGAGGTGCAGCAGTGTCTCTGCCTGGATCCCCTCTTGGTGTGGCCATGGCTCCTGTACCATTGCAAGGGCTGAACAAAGATGTTGTGAGTACATGGTGTGTGGTACAGCCTGGAGATGCCTCTAACATATTTCTGTCTCGGTCTCAGGTTAACAATTCAGAACAATATTTTCGTACCGTGTGCTTATATTCAGTCCCACAGCTCTTTGATGATGCCAGTTTCAAGTAGCTCCAAACTGGCCAGAACTTTGCAGGAGTAATTTGGCTGGCACCCAGGGTTCAACATACAGTCACGTGTACACCAACACACAATTTATAATTACAGGTCACTGGTCTCTTCCTTTTCAAGTAGCTTTTCTCTAAAAACAAGGGGAAATTTTGCCTCTGCCCATTGTGCCCATGGGGCTGAATGGGGCAAGTGTTTGGTGGTGCAGCTGATGCCCCGGTACCTGCGCTTGGTGTCAGATAGAATTTGGGGTTTTAAATAAAAGATTTTATACCAGCACAGAGTGAGAGCAAAATCTATAAGCACAGGGGCACAGGCAATACCAGCAAAGCTCAGAAAGCTTACAGCTAAGAAGGAGAAAGAAACCTCGTATACAGAACAGCAGTACAAAAATAATATAGGGCTTAGAAAAACACAGCAACAAGAGCTTTGAGGACTTCACCCCTCCCCTTCCTGTCAGAGGGGAGATCCTCCGTCACCATGCCACCTGGGAAGGGGACAACAACATCCTGAGTGCTCCGGGTGTTGCCAGCGCTAGGGAGGCTCAGGGAAGGGAACAAGTCCACCCACCCATGGCTTCACATGAATCCCCAGGCCATCTATCCCACTTGTTGGGAGGGGAGCCACAGCCTCTCACCAAGCAGAGATGCAAACAGCAGTGGACAAGGGCTGAAGCTGCTCAGATAAGCCATAACCATCAGGTCCTCTTCAGGGCTCCCTGCCAGGGCCCTGGGATGGTCAGGGAGACACTTGCCCCAGCAGCATCCACTGGTGTCCCACAGCTCCCCACACTGAGGGGAACAGGACCCTGCCAGCATCACCCACTGCCACATTCCCCACCCAGGCATTCATGAGCCTGTTCTCTGGATAAGCAAATAGGCAAATATTTTGATTAGGGACTTTGACAAGCAAGCAAGCAATGACAGTTGAGAAAATAAACAAACACTCTCAATAATAGAAGTTTCCTTCAAAACCCTTGTCTGCTGCATGGTGCTAAACGCCTTCAGTATGTATTTACACTGTCACTTTCAAGTGTTTTCCCCATCTTGTATTGAACTGGGGTCTATAATGTCTGTTTAATGGTGCCTTGTGTGCTGCCATACTCTGGCTGTGCCAAGGGTGGGGTACAGCAATAGGTGTGCCTGGGAAGGTGCCCATGGCACAGCCAAAATGCCATCAGCAGTGCCCAGCCACTGGGGCTCCCACTCACTCCACAGCTGAAGGTGCCTTTCCAGGCTGTATTTAAAAACTTGAGTATTCACCATTCTGATTCTTTTCAGTCTCACAAGGAACAGAAAACCCCTTTCAGACCATATTTGCCAGCTAAGCCAGTCTCCCCTTACTTACAGCATTAAGAACCAGGGCACTTTTGCAGTAGGTGGGAGGGATGGAGCCCCTGGGAAGAAACACCCAAGTGTTCTGGGGGCTGCCCACAGAGCACGGGGCAGAGCAGAGGTGCCAAGGTGCCAGGTGAGAGCTCTGCCAGCTCACACTACACTGCTGAGGAAGTGCTGCCAGCTGGGAAGTAACACAAATTGGAACTGACAGAGAAATGTGACAAATTCATTATTAATAGCACAACTATTTTTTAATACGTAGAAGGCTGTACTAGATTAATAAAAACAGGCTTTTATATTCCTCTTTGACAGCAGTGATGGTGTGTGATCTCCAGAAAAGCAAGTGCTACCAATGCTGTCTCTGGCTGGCACCGGGATGCTGCAGTGGATTCGGCAGGGACAGGATTTCTCTCCAGGACATTGCAACTCCTGCACGCTCCAGAAGGTCACGCAGGCTGACTCTGTGGCAGGGTGAAGCACTCACACAAAAGGTCAGCGTGCTGTGGAAACCCGCACACAGCTCCTCCTCGGGGGCTCAAACCTCCCGGTGTTCATTAGCATCTGCCTTGTTTTGTCTCAGCCTACAGTGGGTTTTAAGGGAGCTTGTTTATTTTTTAAATAGAGAGCAACTTGTGGGGTGTATCAGGGACTGAGGGGCTTGCTCATTCAAGCCCACCCATCTGCAAAGCAAAGCTACAGCAGCACACAGGTGGATTTCTGTCTCTCTCCACCCACCTGTACATGCAAATGTACATCCCCACATCCACAAGCTCTCAAACAACCTACATCACAGTCCATACATGTATACACGCATTTATAAACTTATTTTCATTTTTTTCTCCGGGTATGTTTATCCTAGGTGTACAAATGAGATCCAGCAGCACGTAATATAAATATTTCATTTAACATCTCATTAGCATTTATTTCCTCTATCTCTGGTATTTTATTTTTCTTCACTTGTCCACTTCAGAGGAAAGAAAACACAGCATCAGGGGGAAATATTTCAAGCAAGTCTTGAAAAGGGTGAGTGATTAGGAAAAATGCATTCACTCACTCTTAATCTTGCCCCCTTTAAATCTCAGTGCTGCTGCAGTGCACAAACTAGTTACAAATAACCTTACACAGTTTCAGAGGAAATACCATTTGAGTTTCCAGATCTTCCTTTTAGAAGAGACATTGGTTTATTTCTTTTGAAAGAATTATTCTGATAACTGGATGCGCTTTTTTAAAATTTTTTTTATAGCCTCCTTAACATTTTCTGCCACTCTTTTCTGCGTTTACCAGAGGCAGAGTCCATCACCCCTTGCTGCCTTCCTCGCAGCCAGCACTAAAGGTCTCAGCATTGCCTGGCTGACACGCAGCATCCTCACGCAGCATCCCAGCATCCCTGGGGCTGGGAGGACGAGGCAGGTTTCTGCCAGCCTCGGTACAGACACACAGCCACAGCCTGGAGCTCCCCAGGACAAAACCAGGGCAGGGAATGTGGCTCTTAGAAAAACAAATGTGACACTGAGTTGCAACAAACATTATCCAGCCACGGAAACGCTGCCGTGCAAACCAGAGCCCTGCGCCCCTGTCCCTGGTCCAAGAGGGGGAACCCGCCCATCTGCGCACCGGGATGGATGTGGGATGTGCTCGGGCGAGCGTGGCGGCTCCCGAGAGCAATCAGAGGCTTCCCAGGAGGGAGAGGAGCAATAAAGCATGTGGCATGCTGTCACCATGGGGGAAAACGGGTAACTATGGCTCCTGAGAATTGTAGTTTGTGGGGTTAAGGGAGGAGCACCTGGCAAAGCTGCTGCCAGGAGAGTACTGGGATGGTGAAGAGCAAAGTGTGTGGTAGGAACAAGCCACCGGTGCACATTGTCACCTGCTGCCCCACCAGCACCCAATTCCCAAATGGAGGGGAGTGCTTTTGCCCCAAGGAGTCCAAGGATGAGCCCCCTGCACACCTCAGGGGATGCGCTCGGAAACAGGAAAGAGAGTTCCCAGAGCCTGCTCTGAGCCATCAGCTGCTGCAATACAATAAACAGCAAATTCCATGTATTCAAAGGAAAACCCCCCATAGAATGTTTTAAGTTGAACGCAACACAAAGTAAGAAACCCAGTGGGGATGGAGACACAAGGATTGGAGGATCTCAGGAGAGGGGCACCTACATCCCCATGGAGGTAAAAGTCCTCTCCCCTGGCTTCTGCCTCCAGGAAGCCTCAGTGTGACCCAAAGCAGCCTGGAAGACCTTACTGCGTCTCCAGTTTACCTTGCCACCACCCTGTCCATGGGCTTGCCGAGCTAACTGGGGCGGAATGGTGCACTGGCAGCCAGGACTGTCCCCTCCAGAGCGGGGCAGTCACGGTCGAAATGCTGCACCCAGCGAGAGGGGACCCACAAATAAATCCCAGGAGTGGGCACTGGGCACGTCGCAGGGCGAGGGGACGGTACGGAGGAGCATCCTTGGTCCTCAGCAGAGGAATTAAAAGCCGGGGGGCGATGGCAGCGGCGCTGGGATCCTTTGAGTCAGAGGCAGTCGGCTGCTATTAGCACACAAAAGCGATGCCGAGCAGCCGAGCAGGACAAAAGGGGTGGGGGGCAGCCAGACAAAAGAAACGGAGGGTGGAGCGAGACAAGAATGGGAGAGGAGCCGCACGGACAAGAAGGAGGGGAGGGAGACACGAACGCACACAAAAAATCAGAGAAAGGGGATAACAAGTGGGGAAGAGACCACATGGGGAAGGGCTTTCCTCACCTGGCCCGCTCTCCCTCCACGCTGGTCCTTTCATTCTTTGCTTGCCCTGTGCAAGGACACCAGCGCAGAGCACCAGGCCTTTGGGTTGGGCCCCCAAATCCAAGAGGATTTTCCTCTTCACCCAAGTTTTGCATCGTTAGCAGTGAGGCTGTGATCAGCAGATCTGTAAAGGGACTTGGAGTAACTAGGTGCATTCCTCACCAACAGCCATATGCCTCATTTCTGTTCCCAAAAAATGCACTTTTGAGGGTGCCACAGCCTCTAGCATGTGGCTACAAAACCAAAGCTCATCCTAGTTAATGCCATGGACAGGCATGGATCAGCTGAGGTAAACAAACCAAAAGGACTACTCTTGAGACCAGGGAACACAAGATGCACACTCAGCCTCATCCTGCTGAGCCCCCAGCCTCCCAAAAAACGCTCTCTGCTTAGTGTGTTTTTTCTTTACAAGCACCACCAAACTGGGAGTCCCGAAGGGAGGTGCTCCCCTCACTCCTGAAGCCAAGAGGCCCCAGCAACTTCACCAATATTTTAGGGACAGGGTGTCAGAATAACAATAAAACTCAGAAGAAGGGAAAGGTCCAAATCAGAAGATGCTGTAGAGCTAAAACACACATCAGCATTTGTTTCCTGATAACGCCTCTATAAATGACAGAGTAAATGACAGAACAAATGTAAAGCTCCCATCGTTCTTGAGGATATTTGAAAAGCTCTCGTGTTTCCAGTGTTTCATAAAACAAGAAAGTCAGAAATGGAAAACACATTTTAAAAGTATGAGCTTGCAGGGAATTCAATAAAAATGCTTTTTTCTGACTGAAAACATATCTTTATCTTTAGGAATGAAACCTAACACCACTGACTAACGTGTCTCAGGCTGGCAGCACTGGCAGCTTCACCTTAGAGCTCTGGTGCCCCTCACACAGAGCAGCAGCCAGCACTTCTCCCATCCCACTCCCCAAGCTGATATTATTTTCAAGACCATCTCTTTCTTATTAATTTTCAAGACTATCTTCTTTTTATTAGGATTTTTGCAGTTTTATTTCCTTCTTTTTTTCAGAGCACCAGGTCTCTGGCATTCACTCTCTAAAACAAAAAAAGTATTATTACTGCTTTTCTTTCTAAAGCCACTGCCACACTTTTGGCCACATTTCTCCTGATTATCAACACCACCACGGGAGCTGATGTCACAAAAAGGCACATTTCTAATCTCTATGTGCTGGTTGTTGCAGCATGTGATTTCTCAACCCACATGGTCTAAAAAAGACCCTTCTTGGGCCACAGCTCTCCAGAGCAAACAAAATAACTGAGATGACCAAAACCTGGATGAAACTAACTGAAAGTGAGTGCTGACATCTCCAGCTGTCCTCATTTGAGCCTCTTCATGCCTGTGAGAAAAAGGCTTATGAAAAATAAGAGAAAGGGGAAAGGGTGAAAAAAAAGGGAGGGAATTTCTTGCATTGATCAGGAATGACTCACATGCATGTTCATAAGCTAAAACAAGATTCATGGAACAGTTAAACCTTGACTTTAGCTATAGCTTGACTGCAATAAGGATTTCATTTTCAAACACATTGCCATTTATTTCATAAAGCTGGGACCAACGTCATCTCTGGCTTCCCAATAGGGCTAGAGCAACAATTTGTGGGTGCAGGCATTAAAATGTTCACAACACCTTAAAAAATGTGGGTCTTTTAAAAAAACATATATAGTTGTTAGGTTTCAAATGTGCAAAGTGTTAACCTCCCCACAAAAGTGACTTGAAAGAAAGATTTTTGATCAGCACCAGTATTGAGAATAATTCAGTTCATATGTGTTGAGATAGCTGTGGGAGACAAAATATTTTAGAAAACTGTTGCCCAGGATCTTTTACAATTTCAATTTCCTTCTCCAGCAGAATGATGAGGTCTAACCCAAGGATGAGCTACAAAATGTCAGGCAGAAACCAGCAAGGGGAACAGAGGGAGAGAGCAAAACCTCCTCCCCACAAACACACATAGACATGCACATGTGCTGGTGCAACACATTTCAGTTGATGGGGAATTCCTCCATTAACACAGATAACTCTCCACACAGCCGCTACAGTTTGTATTTTAAATTTTTTTATGCTTGCTTTTTGACTTCCAACACTAATGACGATGGGAACACTACCAGTAAGTAATTTGGGAGCTATAATAGGTGATGTGCTTTGAAATAGGAGAGAAGTCTCAATTCATTTGGATGTAAGAATCAGGAGAAAAGGAGATGGGTTGGGCTTTGGGAAAGTCACAATCGTATGGTAAATGTTGCCTCGGGACTAATCCCGGAATCTTTCCCCTTCATGTTCTTTCCTGTGCCTCTCAGGATAACCTGGAACACACCAAGTGAGTTTTCCCAGGCAGAAGCCTCTGGGAAGCAGTTTAGATATAAGATTTCAGATGCAAAAACTTCTTCCCAGCCTAGGCCATCACATGGGAGCCAATTCCCAAGCAGAGTGGAGACATCTCAGTCTTCAAATCTTTCCCAAACTCTGCCAGGATACCCTGAGTCTTTGTGATCCAACCAAACATATGTCACGCTTCCTCAAGTTAATAATAGATGTCTCAGGAAAGACAGCTCTTGAGGTCAAGGAATTTTTTTTTTTCTTCTTCTCTTCTTTTTTTTTTCTTTCTTTTCTTTTTTTTTTTTCTGTTGTCTTTTCCCTTCCCATTTGAAGGGGTGGGGGAGTCCAAGCACAGCCCCCGAGCTGCCTGCCCGGCCACCCCTTGCCCACCTCCCCGGCCAGTGGCCCCAGAGCCCCGCGGCTGTGAGGGCTCTGTTTGTCTTACACAAGTGTCCCCTGAATGAGGAAAAATAAATAGAAGAAGCAAACATATGACTCTCTTTAGCACAAAGCCTCCCTACGTCCTCCTTGCCTTTTTTTTTATTATTATTATTTTTTTTCCTCCTCCTCTGGCGACATAAAAAGAGGCTGCGTCTGCCCCTGTTGAATGTAAATGCCTTTGAAGTGGAACTAATCATTTCAAGGATAGTTTGCGTTGTCCTAACAACGCAGCTGAATTGCGAAGCCCCGCTTTTTGTTGAAGATATGTTTTCTTTCTTTCAGCCCAACCTGATGATGATATACTGCTTTCACGCTCTGTCCTGCCGCATCGTAAATCTGCGCTGCCGCCGCCCCCGGCCCGAGCTGCCCCACGCCAGCGGGGGACCGGCTGCGGCTCCCCGGGCTGGACCGGCCGGGACCGGGACAGGGACAACTCGCGGCGCCGTCGGGCAGCGCATCCCCCGCCAAGGGGGCACACAGTGGCGGAGAGGGGGGTGGGCCGGCCGAGGCAGAGGGGCCTGAGCCCCTCTCCGTGCACACCTATTCCACCCCGGGCACCCCGACATTCACCACGCTCTGGGTACCCTTCAGCCTGCCCTGCCAGGCATCCTGCATCCTCAGAGGTGCCCATCTCCAGGCTCCCCTCCATCCATCCTGCTCCGAGTACCTTTCATCTTGTCCCACCAAGCACCCCTCATCCCCCTCTGTATACCCATCCAGGTACCCCTCCGTACATCCCACTCCAGCTACCCTCCGTCCTCCCACCCAGTCGTCTCTCATGTCCCCTGAGCATCCCTCTAGGCACCCCTCCATACAACACCCTCTGGATACCCTTCATCTTCCCACCCAAGCATCCCTCGTCCCCACCCCCCTGTTGCACCCCTCCAGACTTCCCTTCATCTGGCCCACTCTGGGCACTTTTCATCCTCAACCTCAGGCATCCCACATAACCCTGATGCACCCCTCGAGCACCCCTCCATCCATATCCCTTCAGACATAATTCATCCTTCTCTCTTTGCGTCCTGCATCCCTCACGCTGCACCCCTGCATCCATCCTCCTCCGAGCATCCTTTATCCTTGCCCCCCAGGCATCCCATATCCCTCTCCGAGCATCTCTCCTCAGGTCCCTCAGGCACACCCAAACTGCTGCCTGCCTTGGCCCCGCAGCTCCCATTTATGCCATTAGTGACAGAGGTCGGGATTCAATCAGGACTCGGTGACACCGCGGGGCTGCACCGGGTGCCTCGGAAATTCAGGTCAGGCGGTGCAGGCTCAGGTTTCATGGTCAAGGGTACCGGGACACAACCTCAGAAATGTCCTGTTGGATGGATGGATGGATGGATGGACGGACAGACAGATGCACATAGGCAGTTGCTCAGCAAATGGCCCCCTAAAGCCCTGCCAAGAACAAGATTTTCTAACCCCCCTCCCCACAGCTCTGTGCTCAGATGCTCTGCCCACCAGGTCCCATTCCTGGCCAGGATCTCTGTGGTGGGGCGAGTTCTGGGTTAACTCTCCCTCAGCAGGCATTGCTGCCTGACAACTTTTTTTTAGGAACACGGAAACATATTTTATTTACTGCCTCCTATAAATTATTTACTAGCAGGGCTGAGGTAATCCCTTAAAGCTGCATGGTTTGCTTATACCAAATAGTTATCTGGGGACTGCTTTTTTTTTGGCCATCGTAAAGCCACACGGTTGCCAGAGAGCAGGAAAGAGGGGGGCAGGAGGAGCTGACTGCTGGAGAAATGGGCCTCAGGAAGTAGCACAGGAATAGAGAGGAAAGAAATGGCTTTTCCCCCTCAGTTTACAATCCTTGCAAGCACAAAAATAGCCACCTCCCAGGCAGGAGCTGGAACCAGTCCAGGCCCATCCCTTCTTTCTGCTGAGCTGTACCAAAGATGGCTCAGGAGGTGATAACACCATGTGGTGACAACCAAAGCCACCACAGGCTGTGGCTGTGCTTCCCAAGGTGTGCCTGCTCCCTCGGGAGAGCAGTGGGGTCCCAGCAGCAATGCTCCTCACCATGCTGCCCTTGGGACAGCTCTGCTGTGCTGTCACCCTGAGAAACCTTATCCCCAAAGGTGCCCCTCTGCAGACCTGCAGTGGCATGTCATAAAGCACCACATCCCCCAGCATGAACTGGTGAGAGGGCTTGGAGTTAGCCTTAAGTTTTCCCACACCTCAGTGCAGAGGATGCAGTTCTTCCCTCTCCACTCCATCTGCTCACTCAAACCCAGGGGCTCAGCACCTCTGGCTGGTGCTCCCATGTAGCTCAGCTATTGGAGACAGGACTGCTCCAGCTCCCACAGCCCACACGCATCCCCTCACGCCCTTTGCAGCAAAACCAGCCTGAGACAACCCCTCAGGAGCTCAGCTCAGAGAAGGTAAATGCTGAAACCCATGTATGCTCCCCAGAGGGGAGAGAGAAGCAAAACAGTGAGATAAAGGAGAATTCCAGGTGAACAACAAGAAACTGTTTACTCTCAGAAAGTGGTATATTAACAATCATTCCATCCATGAGCCTTTTCCCTTAGAAGGAACTCCTAAATTTCCCCATTTTAAAGGGGATGGCATGAAGATTAACAAGTCTGTCTTTCTCCCTCTAATACCTTTTGCCTCCCAATGGAGGGGTGTTTCCTAAAGAAGCGAGAGGACTTGGTCCTGCAGCAATAAATACTCAAAACATAAGTCTGGGAAAAGCAAGGTGCAAAGAAGCTGGAAAGCAAACTGCCAACATAAAAAGGCAGGGCTGTCTCTGGTTGAAATATGACTTTTATGCACTACTGATGTTTTTATATTTACTTAAATTCATAACTCAGTCACACGGTCAAGGCTACTGGGAGGGAACCTTGGAAATATCAATATTTTATATCTGAAGTTTTCTGCATTCCCTGTCTGTTGCCTTCTAGTCCATGAATCCTCTCAATCCCCTCAAGGTAACTCAGGGCCTATGAAGAAAGGACCAGAAATTTCTGCTTGCTATTTCACCACCAGAGAGATGTAATAATGTTTCTAATTAGTGAACTTGAGTATTTTAGATTTGCTTTAATTCCTTCAATGCCCTTTACCTTGTTGGCCTTGGGACAGCTCTGCTAAGATGGAAAAAAAGGAATTACTTCCTTTTCACATGGATTCAGTCATACTTCATTGGCATTTTCCTGCCCAAATAGACTACTCAAGAACATTAATATGTTCTTCATATAGCAATTTTTATGTAAAGCATGAAAAACGTGTTTCAGTATATATTAAGCCAAGGTGTTGCTGATTAGTGTGGATACACCAGCTTCTGGGAGGCCAGAACCTGAATGCTGAAGATACAGCCCAGATGTGAGTGGGTGCCTGCCAGCTCTCCAGAGCTGTCCCACCGCCCTGGCAGCAGACAGGCAGGAGAGGTCCTGTTACAGGGATGGGGGATTTGGGGATTTCTCTGGGCCTTACAGCACCCTCAGAGCAGCTGAGGAGCAGATGCTGCAGCATTTCACCTTGGTAGGCAGATACGCCCCAGCAATAAGTGCTTTCCTGGCTGCGTGTCTCGCCTCACAGGACTTCTCAGTGCTTTTAAAAGTCAGATTTAATAGAACTATTTATAGAGCAGACACTGAGCAGGCAGCCTTTCCATGTCAGCTCCTCCAGGTCTTCTCAGACATGAACAGCCACACTGGAGGCTGAGATTTTCCCTCTAAGACAACAGCCCATGCAAGCAGCCTCTGTGCATGAGACACCAGGGAGGCTGGAGAGCTCAGGTCTTGGCAATGCAAGTGTCTCATCTCCTGATTGACAGGCTAAGCTTAGAAATCATGCAACTCTTTCTGAATAATGTTTGTAATTCTTTTAAAAGTTTCTGGCTTTTTGCTTTTCCAAATCACGTTTTTGACCCCAGAAGTGTAGATTCTAATATATGGCCCAGAACTTCATGATAACCCAAACACATCTCAAAGACTGGCAATATCATAGACTCATAGAATAGGTTGGGTTGGAAGGGATCTTAAGGGTCATCTGATTTCAATTCCCCTGCCATAGGCAGGGACACCTTTGATTACACCAGGTTTCCCCAAGCCCCATCCAGCCTGACCTTGAACATTTCCAGAGATGGGGCAGCCACAGCTTCTCTGGGTAATCTGTGCCAGGGCCTCACCACCCTCACAGTTAATAATTTCGTTTTGGTATCTAATCTAAGCCTCCTCTCATTCAGTTTAAAGCTATCACTAATATGGGTTACCATAACATAACTAATTTATCAAATACAACCACGAGAAACCAGTTTTCTTTCTTTTGTTGAATATATACATATGTATATATATTTGTGATACTTGCTGTTGCTGGTGACAGAAACAGAAAACACATTCAGGATTTGTAATGGTGCAAACCAGAAACGTTTGCATTGGCCTAGGGATTGGATATAAAGCTCCACAAAATCAGCAGCTCCAGCTGACTCCAGCGTCCTCCACTGGGCACATACAACCATTCCCAAGGGCATGCAGGCCAGCGGGGTTTGCACAGTTGTTCACATCCTCAGAGGGTTGTGCTGGGATGTGGGTTGTGAATGGACAGAGTCTGAGCCAAAGGAGAGCTTCACCTTCCTACCACAAGTGGATGCAATATCATGGGCTGCCTGGCTGCAGGGTCACTGGATCTGCTTGCATCTGCACCTGATCAAGTCCTAATCTTCCTAAACCCACATACTTAAACAGCAGTTACCCAGTACACCTCTGCTTTTGTTTCAAAGAAACTTAGTTTGCAATGTATTTTGAATTTTCTAGTAACATCACCTTGGTAACCATGGAAATTGTTTATGATAACTAGAAAACCCACTACTCTAATAACTGTCCTACCCAGTTACAGAACAAGTATTTTATGACAGAAAAAAAAAAAAAGGAATTGTGCTGGAGTTGCCAAAATATTTGAATACTTCTATTCCCTCTATGTCATGAAAATACACACAAAACAGCCCTTTTTACCATACAAAACGATGATGTAAAATATGCATACATTTGGCAACATGTGCTTTTGTTTTTCCTCTTTCCATATCATCTTTTCCCAAACTATCCTGCAGGGATTTTGAAATTCTCACCCAGCCCTTCATCCGCTCTTAGTTTACTGACTTAAGACAGAAAACAGGCAGTGTCAAAGGAACCCCTCACCCCCCCAAAAAAAGAGAAAGCCTCAACTTGAAGTGTCCTGGGATAAATTTTAAAAGGTTTCTAAGACAAAAGAGTGCCAACAGCATGTAGCATGAGAAAGGCTTAATGCTCAAAGAAACACCCTTCAAAATTAATACGTCTGATGGAGCTGCGAAAGCTCCTTTAGTAGCAGTCTGCCTGCATTAACACTTTTGGACAGCCTAGTGCCTTTGAGACTCCACTGAGCAAGTGTTTCAGATACATTTGCTTTATGATGCTCCAGACTGACAATCTTTACATGGCAGCAAGAGTAGACGCTCTTAAGAAAATACATTGTGAATGCCCATAAGTCAAATTAAGAAAAAAAGAAGTCGAATTTAAAAAACAAAAAAACAACGAAACAAAAAAAACACCAAGCACCAAAACACACCAAAAAAAGGGAGATTTGATCTCCCACGTCCCCCCTTTAAATATGGCTAGATTGTGGCCTGTCACAGTGATCCAGTGCAATGGGCTACAAAGACAGTGCCTGGGGTTTTTATGCTGAAAAAGTTTAACTAGATCTCAGCCCTTAAAGGGTGATGCTCATCTTCCCATTAGAAGAGTTGCTGAGTCAAAGTGAAAACCAACATTTTAAATGCAGCAGTAGGAGAGTCCCATCTGATAACTAACACACTCCACTCTCCTGGATAACGTGTATTAAGTGATGACAACACATACACAGCGATGCAGCTCAGCTCTTGCTCCTGTGGGCAGCCCGGGCAGCTTCCCTCTCCTCCATCCCCACACCCTCCTGAAGCAGCTGTTTGTAGCACAAAGCTCCGGTGAGACACTCCAAATCTCATTCTTAATATATTTTTTTTAATCTCTCCTCATTCAAACAGTCCCAGCTTGAGATAGCTCGGTATATTACTACGCCTGTCAGGGAGATGGTGAGAATAATACGGGCAAAAAGGCCGGGTTGCTCCTGGCTGGGGTTGTGGCAGGGAGCACAAAGGGGCTGGCAGGGGGCGAGGGGGGCACAGCCCAGCATTTCCGCTCATCTACCTACCTACGTGTCTAATCGCTGGTGTAAAGGCTGCAGCACAGCAGCTCCAGGCTGGATCACACAGGGGACCTTTGAAGTCCCGAGCATTGGTTCCACCCTGCACCTCAAACAAAGCAGGTGGACGCGTCCCCTGTCCCCTCAGCACACCCTGCCCATGCCATGCCACAGCAGCAGTGTGTACACCCCCGTGCCAGCACCACCTCAGCACCAAAGAGTACGCCCACAGCAGTCCCTGCCTGGGGGTCACAAGGGTCCCCAGCTCTCCAAAGCTCTCTCCAACCTGGTGATGCTGTGTGCTGCTGGGTGAAAACAGCCAAGATAGGGCAGTGAGCTCTTCTGCACCTTGCACCAGGATGGAGAGATGAACCTTCTGCAGGTTCACAGAATAACAGAATCAATTAGGCTGGAAAAGACCTCTGAGATCATCAAGTCCAACCTATGACCAAACACGACCGTGTCAACCAGACCACGGCACTGAGTGCCACATCCAGCCTTTCCTTAAATGCTCCTAGGGATGGTGACTCCACCACCTGCCTGGGCAGCCCATTCCAATGTCCAATCACCCTTTGTGTTAAGAAATTCCTCCTAAAGCTAAATCTTCCCTATTACTATGTCCTCTTGTCCTGTCACATCGCTGGGGATGTGACAGGAGAAAGAGAAGGGTCCCACAACCAGAGATCTTGCCCCATTGGGGTGGTGGGACAAGATTTGGGAACTCTACATGTGTGGTGAGAGCATGCTGTCTGACAGAATCCTAAGGGTGAGAGCCAGAATAAGTCTGCAGCATGGCAAGGAGGACAAACAGCCTCATCCTTGGGCAATGAGGACATACCCTGCAGGAATCAGAGGGGTTGTATTGGCTGCCCATGCCAGTGGCTGCTCAGAGACATTCGTTGCAGAGAAACTATCTGCCCCATTGACACCCTGCCCTTTCCGAGTCAAGCCAGACTGGTCTGTAATTTTTCATATAGGAAAAATTATTTTTCCCTATAGGAAAAATGATTATGTCTCTCTTAATTTAATAGGCCCTGCTGATATCTTCAACAGCACCATACCAGCTTACTCCAAGAAACCTTCTGACCATATCCCAGCTTATCCTGAATCAACTGGGACAGCCTACACTTTTGGGAAAGTACTTTTACAGGAACTAGCCTGGGTACAAAGTGAGCTGTAAAAGGGTGATAAGAACTGAGCCCAAACACCTCACCTTTGGCATACACAGAAGTTGGTTGCAGTTTCCTTTCTGCTGGGGCGTTTTGCTCACTAAAACCACCAAGATGAGAAAGTGATGGTATTTGATTGAGGAACACCACTGGATGCACACCTCACACCTCTCAGCTACAAAGCTGAGAGAATTGGTACCTGCAGGAAAGGCCGTGCACAATCCTTCTTTATGGATCTAAACTCTGTGTGGTTATTTGCTCAAAGACTTGTCCAAAGTAATGGGTTTTTTTCACTGGACATTACAAATTTCCAGCAAAAAACAACAAGCAAGGGAGTCTGGCCAGTGGACAGCCCAGTAACCCAAAGCCAGTGTAAAGACCCCTCTGGATTTCTTTGCAAACAAGATGTTTTCATGAATGGTGTGCTCACTCAGCACAGATCCAGGGTCAAGCCCCCTCTGCAGCTCTTCTCGTTCCTTCCCTCATCGTCACAAGGAGGACTCAGGAGGGAATGAGGGCAGGATTAGGCCATGAACTTTCAGAACTACAGCCCCTGTGTTTCAAGCACTTTTGTACATATCTGAGAAATTAGTGCCTGAGTTAATGATTAGGCCCCCCTGAATCACACCAGAACATCTTCTGCACAGGACTGCCTCAGTGTTCTCCAGATTTCCTCGTTTCTTTAATTCTCTGTCACAATTATAAACTAAGGAATTTTCCAATTAAGATAATTTACATAAGCAAATGTGGCTTAGTGTAAACAATTAGCTTCATGTTATTACATTAAAATGTGCAATTAATCCACAGATTTTCCTAAAGACTATTGTACTAAAAAAGAATCTGTGGCAATGCTGGTGCCTTCCTTGGTTTCCTATTTGTGCTGTTGAAATGAGAGCAGCAGCAAGGCTGCAGTATGTGTACGCTTCATCCTGACAGCACACACCCAAACACACATACCACCCTTCATTCTGACCAGGTAGCCAAGGTTTCATGCTCTAGGATTTACCTCCCAGATCAGGCAGCTGAAGTAAAAAAAATAAAAAATCACATCCCTGACTAACCTTTACCACTGCCAATCTCTTTGTTCCTCTTTCCAATCAAAAAATTGCAAGTCAAATTTTCTCTAAGTACCCTTCATAAATATTTTCAAAAGGTGAAGCAAAGATCAAAGCAATATACAAAACAGCTCCCTAATTTTGCTTTGTTTTATTTGTTTTACTCAAGCATCACAGGGGCATCAGGTGGCAGCTGTGATGATTTTTAATGATTCTGTTATTCCAATGCTATCTCAAATGTTTCTTTGCATTTTATTTTTAAATGTTTTCTATTATGGGGCAACAAAGAGCCATTCATTCTGCCTAGCAGAAACCTTAGTTTTGATTAAGCACTTCTGGTAACCATTTAGGGTGCTAAAATCTATCATTGCATTTAATTATCCTTGGTTTTTTATAGTCTTCTTTATTGCTCATTAAATTACTAAAGATGCTTCTGCGGTTTGTTCTTAAGGAAGGATCCAGCAAGCAACATATGCTGGTGAAAGGTTGCTCAGGTTTCCACAGCATCTGAAGCTGTCAGCATAAATTCACTGATTTTGTTTTATCAAAGGATAAGCAGCTCTTGCAAAGCCCTGGCACTTTGGTCACCAAAGTAATAGTCACATAAAAGAGGCCTTTCAGGTATTGGGCCTGGTGAGCAGCATTATCCCAGAGTTCAAAACATTTGGACTATAATTCAAAGCTGAGCAAATTATTTTGGTTATGCACACTGATGTGAAGGTATTTGTTTTCCCTCGGCCAAGCCATCTTGGCATCTTTTGCAAATAACACTATGAGATCTGCAACACCCCTGGGTGTGTGACAAGGGGCTCCCCCACCCTTCACCACCGAGCCCCCATTGAGGCAGCCAGCAAACATGTGTGCCAGTGGGAGACCTTGAAGTCACCAAAGCACTGAAAACACTGCCCACTGTTCCCACACAACATGAAAAATAGTCCCCAAAGAGTCATGGTGGCATCCTGATTATACCACATCTACAGATGGCATGAGCAGGCATCCCTGGTGCTGGTCCCTTTGCCAGCTGTAGCCACAGCAAACCCTGGTTTGACCACCACACATGGCTCTGACCCCAAATCACAGACAGAAGTAGTGACCATTTGGGCAGAAACTCCACTGGAAAAGCACATGGTTAATTTTTGTTACAGCTACTCATTTATAACAGATTTCCCGCTGACCTTCTGATGCTCCCTGCTCATTGCTTCCTCCTGGCTTTTTCATGCTGGGATTCTGATACCTTCAGAGATGCTGTGACGGATGTGGGTGGGTCTGGGAAGCATTTGCTGCTCCTGCATGTTCATCTCTATCCACCTACGATGCTGCAGCAAGGATTCCTGTGTTAGCATGGTGCATTGCACAGGGAAGACTGGCTGCCAAAGTAGGGTGATTTTCCAGTGTCCCAATAACACAACTGACAGACCAAAGCCAAAGTAAATATATCACTTTTTTTCCCCTCCAGACTATGTGAAAAGATGCAATGGAGTGTCAAATTAACCCATCAGAGGACACACCATGTCCCAACATGCAATCTCTGCACCAATGTCCTGCAGGATGTCCCGTCTCAGCCCAAAAGCCACATCCACCACAGGAGACTGAAAAACCTGGGCTTTCCCTCTGAAAACCAGCAGCTACTACACACTTTCACCCATCTCACCTCCCTTCCCTCCTACAATGAATTCAATAGTTTAACCTCATGTTCTCTACCCAGGAACACAAAGTCTTTCCCACACTACATGAAGGCTGATACCAGCAGCATGAAGCACTCTCCCAGCCTCTTCCAGACACCCCAACATCAAGGCCTCCTTCCTGCCCCATCCCATTCTGGTGTGGCAACATTTTGGCAGCACAGTGTAGCCTGGGTCGCCAGGCTTTGCTTTCCATCAGGCTTTGCATCGTGGTGAGTTTCAGAATTAATGTGTGCTCCTTTTTTCACATTTTTTTATTCCTTCACCTAGTCTGTCAAGTTAGGAAAAAAAAGCAATCATAATACATGTGGTTACATTAACTCAGTAATAAGATTACCAGCTGATGCTAGGACAGAACAGTGGTTTTATCTCTGTTTGGTTACTTTATGTAGTACTAAAGCCACATTGGTATTTAAACATTATATTACACTGTGGTTTTGTAATCTCAAATGAAAGCTATTCAGTTAATTCTCTGAGATTCATTATGTTCTCAGATTCCCTTTAAACTGGTCTTACTCTCAATGTATTTACTTAACTGTGAAACCATGAGCAGCCCATATGAATACAGCAGGGATTTCCCCTTTTCATAAATTTATGCACTATACCTTTTATCAGCTTAGCAAATAACATGGCTCAAAAGGTTTTACAGGTTTCCACTTCCTCTGCTGCTACTTTTTTTTGCAAGAGTTTGTCTTAGCTTTCCATTTAAGGTGTCTTGCAGGCACATCCCAAGCCCCAGCAGCTGGCATTTGCAGCTTCCATGGGGCAGGATCTGCTATAGCTTTAGGAAGATCTGGCAGCAAGGCTGGTACCAGCACAGGGAAGCTCATCTTGTTCTGCAGTGCCCTCCATCCCAGACAGGCACATCTGCCCTGTCAGCAAAACACCACAGAACAGCAAACCCAAACTGGAAGTAGAAGAAAGCGGGTGAGGAAACAAGACAACATCTGGAAGGTCCATACAAGGTTCAACTATGTCTTGCCTGTGACCGCAAAACCAAAACCAAGACTGGTCCTGTTTCACTCCCTTTCCTTCAGATCCTGCATCCTCAGAGTCTGAGCCCACCTTCGGGGCCTGAAAGGCACAACGAAATGATTAGTCACGCTCCATAAAGCTGCCTCCATCCAGCCACACATGAATCTGCCCAGCACCTGGAGAACACCAAAGTCTGGGCTGGAAGGAGCCCAGCACAGACTGTCCTCACCAGCTGTGGTGGCAAAGGTCCACATGGCAAAGGTCCAAGATGACATCTCCAAAGGTGGGAGCACCAGGCAGCCAGCCAGAGATCCATTCCTTTAATCAAGGCACCAGCAACCAAACCCAAAACTGTGGACAATGGGTTTAGGAGCAGCACTGGCTGACCCCAGTCACCCCTCCACTTGCTAATTCTATAGCTCTGGAAGGTGACCCAACACCTCTGCATCAACTTCAGGCATTGTCACCAAGCAAGCAGCACTGGGAAACAAAGTCACATTGCTTGGAGAAAGGAGGGGAAGAAGCACAAGAAAGGGAATATTAATAGGCAATTAATGTCAGGACAGCACACGCCGTTTTCTCTAGAAAGCTTTTCCTTCCACTTTCACTCCTGTTTCTCCTTTGGGAAAACCAGACAAAAGCACAAACCTCCTAAGTGCTGCCCAACTACCAGTAGCAGAGGCAGGAGCCCACTTCCCCCCATGGCTGTCTCCTCTGCCAGGCAGACCTCACCCCCTGTCCCTCAGCTCATGATTTTGGGGGGCTACTCTCTGAGCCTGGGACTCCCCAAGGTCACAGCAGGAGGGGGACAGCTACAAGCACAGGTAATGTGTCTGTTTGTCTGGAGCTCTTGCTCCAAAATCTGTGCAGACCAGGGTTGGGCTCCAGGGGTGGTGGACCTGCACGGTAATGCCAGTGTGCCACCTCTGAAGCCACATATGGGCTGCAACAGCACAGCTGCTGTTTTATCAGTGATGTGTCTTAAACAGCTCCTTCTCCCTTACAATTGCTGCATTTCCATGCTCGGATGGGCAGGAGCAGGATGTCAGGGCTCTATTTAGCCAAACACAGCCTTTGGTGGAGGGGTGGCTGCAGGTGGGAGGGAGCATTTCACAGCGATGCAGTTGGGGTCTTAGCAGAGATTGCAGCATTTCAGTAGCTCTTGGGAACTCTCAACTGAAATACAGCGTAATTGCTGCGGTGTCTTCCCGCTGCAAACAGCCACTCACCCAGATGGCATCCCTGGAAAGAGCAGCCACGTTATCACCCGTGTCGCACTCGGCGTTGCGTGGATTCAGCAGGGTGGGAGCTCCTGCTGTCGATCTGGGGACACAGTGCAGTTGCGGGGGGATGCAAACCCAACACACCGACATATTAAAGCCCAGCAGATGCAGGCAGCACTGGCAAACCACTCACCCTGTCTGGTCTCACCCCTGTGAGCTGTCCTGACCCACCTGAACCCCTCCGTGGGTTAGTGGGGTTTCTGATCTCCCTGCCCCTCACCCGTCTGATCCACCCTCCCCAGTCAGTCCAGGGTTCTGATCTCTCAACTACTAATCCAATCTGCCCCACAGCTGCTCCGGGACTCTGATCTTCCCTCTTCAGCTGCGCCAGGCCTGCTGATTTCCCCTGGCTTCCTTAAGCCTCTGATCTCCCCTCCTCAGCTGCTCCCATCTGGACCCTCACTGTCCTCCAGCCATGGACAAAGCCCCAACTGCAAAATGGCTCCTTCCCAGTCCTGCCTGCAGGGTGGGTGCTGCCAGGAACTGGGCAGCACATGGGGATGGGGGCACAGGCAGACCTCCACCTGGGCAGGACCCTGCTGTCGGGTGACTCCATGCCCATGGCAGGTCCCAGGGGCTTGTGCACGAGGAGGATGCCCAGCAAACATACACACTTGCAGTATATTCACCTTGCAAAGATGTTTATGTGCCTAAAATGTCCCTGTTGACTCCCACATGCACCGTGCAGGCACGCTTTGGGCACTGTGATTTATCCACATGGACACTGAAACCCATAATATGCTGTTACACCTGCAGTGGGTGGCAGAGGGAGGACAGGCTCCACACTGCTCCTCAAGAGAAGCTGCACTTCCACCAGAGCCCTACACTTGTCTGACCACTACAAAGAGAAAATAAAAACTATTTTCAAAAGATAACCAGTATTTTCATGCTTTGTCACCATCTCTGGGGACTATGCTCCCTTTTTCAATGGAAGTGGGGAGTCTCTCACATCCACAGGACTCCAGGAATGGGACACTGAGCAGAATCATGGTGGGTTCAGAGCAAAACTACAGGCATTGGATCTGCCCCAGTCACTGCCATGGCCATAAACTCTGCTCCCCACTGGCCAGGAGGAGAAAATGGGTGTGAGGATAAAGAGCTTCTGTGAAGAGGCTCTCTCTCCTTCTAGTGATGTGAACAAGAGGGAGGAATGTGCCAGATTGGATTGTGGCACAAAGGGTTATGCACACCTCTGATTATGAGAGAAAAGGATTTGGTGCTCCAGGCAAGCAATGACTAAGTACTCACATTTTTGTGTCCCCCAGAGATGGCTACATGCTGGCACTTTTCGTGCCATAAATAAAAATATTTACAAATTATTTCACTTGGGCAAGAAAAAGATCCAAACATCGAGGGAGGCAGTGGGAAGCTGAGAGGGAAGCAGAGGAAGCAGCATCACTGCTGCCAGAGCAGCTCCTGGGAGCTGGAAAGGACCTTCCCTACATCGTTGCCTTCTGCACTGCAGGCAGACAAACTGCTCCGCTCTGAGGCCAAACAGTGGGTGAGGAGTAATCTCCCTTCCCAAGAATATTTGCCTGCTAATCGCAATGCATTATCAGCTAAAGCAGTTTCATAATGAAGCAATAAGACCCAATGAAGTTGATGTTATCATAGGATAATTGGCCATGTCAGGCAGCCAGATGCCTCAAGGCAAAAGCAAAAGCTGTTTAACGTTCCAAGAAGGTCAATCAGCAGATAATGTCCATTTTCTCTGAATTTATTGCCACCGTATTGGCCATTTCATTGAAGGAGCTTTCAATAATTTCATCCCTGATGGTATTTGTATATACTTGTACTCATGTTAAAATTGCTCCAGGGTTATAATAGTACTTAAGAACTTCTCCAGTGTTTTAAAATAAAAGAGTGAGATAGTCTGATGATGGGCTCAGAGCTCTGGGCAAGCAGAATTACTATAAGAGGGACCAACAAATAAGCTTTTGAAAGTCTCATCTCAGTGAAAACTTCAGGTAACCAATGCATTACTGCAGCTCCAGCCACCAAAACAAATGCAGGTTGTGCACAGAAACCTGCTGCCAGATGGTCACAGCAAGAAAGAAATCACTCCCCCTAATCCAGTGCCTGCGCCTGCCATGCACAGAGTTGCAGGGAGTGGGGGAAAGTGCTCCAGCATCACCCTCACCCCAGCCCGACACGGGCTGCCACAGGCACCCAGCACACATGGCATGCCTGTGGAGACCCTGTCTCCCATCCCAGCAAGGTGAGCCCATCAGGCAGCAGGGACATGGGGACACAGGGACACAGGACTCACCGGGCTGAGGTCTGGGCTGTACGACCTGCAGGATCCAGCCCTTGCAAAGGGCTGTGTATTTCTTATTCACGCACATCACCCCATGGCTCTTCCCTCCTTCAGGCTCTCAATTGAAGGTAACCACCACCTGACAAGCCCCTGGGTAAATCGTTCTGGTCTCCTCCTGCAGGTGGGGAGAGCCAGGGCCACGCTTTGCAATTACATGCTCCAGCACAGAGCAATTCACTCGGAAATAGGAATGAATGGAAAAGAGAGATAGCACAGCCAAAAACCAGGCTTTCTGCAGTCGTATGAGCCATCTGATCAGCTTAAACAGCTATAACCATCCAGACAAGAGCCACGTTCCTTCCAACATGGGTAGAAGGGAGGTTGTTTCACTGAGTGCCCAGCTGGTATTTTACAGCAAAGAAAGCCACAGCAATGGTATCTTTCCACGAGAAGCACAAAGCAGGGCAGGACATGCTTCCCAGCCAGCTCTATCAGAGGAAGAAACTGAGGCAGGGAGAAATGGCCTGCAATAGCTGCAGGGAAAAAGTGAGCATGTCCCAGCCCTGTTCCAAGGCTGTCTCTTGATACTGACACCATTAAGCACTGCCAGGTCCCTTCATAGAACTTAATGGCTTATCAATATTGTGGTCATTTCCCTTCTTGTCTCCAAACAAAGGGGTGTATTTTGGAGAGGTTCATATACTGGAATAAAGAGAAAAATTTGTTCCTAGAGGCCTTTCCAGCAATCCCTGGAGAAAACATGGGCAACATCAGGGTAAACCTGCTCAGGCCAAGACAAGTAAAAAGTGTATATGTTAAAAGATGGGTCTGTACTCAGAAAGCACATGGAAACTGCTGCAGTTTGGAAAACAGGACAGACCACCAAGATTCCCAGGTAACTGAGCAGAGGTCCTGAAGCCAAACACTCCCTCCTTCAGCTGAGGTGCTCAGCACAGGAGAAAGCACCATGGCTTGTCTTGCCCATCAGCAGAGCTGCATTTTCAGTTACCGTTTGCTGAACTCCTCCGAGTTTTACAAAGCAGCAGGTCCTGGTGCTTAAAGGTCCAAGCCTCTCAGAAAAAAAAAAAAAACAAAAATACAAAACAACTAAAAGAAAATTATGGTAGTCTAAATCATCACATTTTAACCCATTTTTAATTTCTTTAAGAAGATCTTCAAGCACATCAATTGCTGGGAACTGGCTCTACGCACGCCCTGCTTCTCAAACCCTCCCATAAGGACATATTGCACTTCCACTGACTGCATCACGTCTGCCTTCAGCCAGAATCTGCCCAAATCTACCCAACACCTTCTCCAGTACCTCCTTTCAATGTCCATCTTGCTCTGGGACCGAGCACCTTCAATGCTGGCATGCTCAGAGCCACGCCCATACACCATGGGCAACCCTTTCCCTCCTGCACTCATATGTCTCAGCCAGACAAAATCCAGCAGGGAAGAGGAGGCTGAGAGCAGAAAGCTTCTTTCCTCCTGCCCTGGGAGCAATAGCTCATGATGGCCTCCTATGGAAATCCCGACCCTGCTCAGGAATGCTGCACAAACTCTCTGATAAAGCAGACATCTGCTACTGTGAGGATGGACAGCCAATAGCCAGCCCCAGGGCCAGAAAGAGGATTTCTCACAGCAGAGGCCAGAAGACTGATGGACCCCTTCCCTTTGTCCATCCCTATATGTTTTATTCCTTCCTGATATCAGCAATCTTGAACAATCCAGAAATTCCTCCAGATAAAGCAGCATAAAGACTCTAATTCTGCATGGAAGTTGGATCTTCTAATTGTATTAGGGATTTATACACTGAGTTAGTAAAATACCATATGGCTCTTGTAATGCAGGCTGGTTTTTCCTTGGCAGGCTGTGTAAGCTGCTAACAGCAGACAAGGTCATAACACGCCTCCTTATCACTGCTTTATGTTCTGGATCCCAGTCCAGCTTTTACTCCATGTCATCCAGCAGAGAGATTGGATGTACTTGCTAACCTCTTGCCTTCCCAAAAGGATTCCCATTCCCAAATCTTATGGCTGAAGCACTGCCTCTGGGTTGTCTTCAAAGATGTTAGTGCCTGTCTCAGTTTAAAGCTTTCAGTTAGGCATTGTCATGGCTGCAAACCATGTTCTAAATATCACTTCCAGTTTCCATCCTGGCTCACAGGGATTCATGGTCTTCATCCTTCACCACACTGTACCCTGCACATCCTTGCTGGAGCTCCAGCCTAGAAAGCATTGAAGTCCTTTTCATAAGAGCTGCCTAATCTCATGGACCCCAGGAGTGGGACTTGCATTAAACTGACCCAATAAAAACAGCAAATCAAACTTGTCCACTCATACATAACCCTTTTTTTGAGGTCCATGGTGGTTGGTTGCTGTCCATGCAGCTGTTCCATCACCTTCCCAGAGGTGGCACTTCAAACCGGACACAGTTCCTGTGCCATTTCCAAGGGCTGCCAGTCAAACCAGATGGAAATCAATAAGGAAAGGCTCGTTCTCTTTCCCTCATTAGTTATTTCTAGGCTGACATGATACACATCAACCCAACAAACAACTTTATGCAAGCAACCAGAAATGCAGACACTGCACTCTTCCCCTCGCCTAAGCAAATCTATTAAATATATGAAACAAACATGTGAAATTAATGGGCTGCCCCCAAAAAAGGGAACGGGTGGGGAAGGGAGGACACCTGTTCTCAACTGTATCTCAAAATATCTCTACCACCTCCTTTGCACACCAAAGGCCACACAATGTGCCCCAAGGAGGGGACAATGCAAGGGCTGTGAGTGCAGCTGCCCACACCAGAAGGTTTCCTGTGCAAACTCCTGCTGGCAGCTGGATGTTGTTTTTCAGGTTGGCTTCAGGAGTTACCATCATTTCGCAGGAGTAGAGCCCTGCACTCCTCTTAAATTAGTCACCTCTGGGTCTCCCTGCTTGGTTTCACCCTATGATGATGTCTGCCAGAAGGGCAGAAGTCGTGTGTGGGAAATTTTCCAGATTTCCAGGAAAGGGAATTCTCTTTTATCCTCAGAAAAGCAATTGAGTTTCAAGTCTGAATGTTTGGTCCAGAAGTGGTTTCTCACCAACACACTCCAAGTACAGAAAATAATGAAATAGGCAGGGAGCAACCATTCTGTCACAGCTGCATGACCGGCTCCCAGTCAGCCCCCTGCGTTAACCACATACATTTGCTTTATGAAATCACCACAGAAAGCTATAAATGATGCATGAAAATTAAATGAGAGAACTCCAACCAAGGCATGAATCCCTGGCCACATGGCTGGGTTGGGCTTGGGGAGGGCGGCAGAGGGGCAGACAAAGCAGACAGGGCACTGCGTGCTGGGGAAACCAAAACAACCTGCCCAGCAGTCGGCTTTTGAAAGCTGAAGCTGTGTTTTGGAAGGTGGTTGAAACAGCAACAGTTTGAAAGGTATGAATATCCCAGAACAGGGGGAAAATCAGGCTTCAGCCAAAGCACAAGGTGTGTTCAGGGAGACCACCCCTAGGCTGAGATTAATTTTAAGGAGACGTATTTTCCATGGCTGTGGGTTCACCTACACATACCAAAAGCCCTGATGCAGTCATGCAGCAGCAAGCAGGCGTGGCAGGCAGGACCATGGGAATGGCATGCAGGACCAAGCCTGGGCCATGCTCTGCCCCAGATGCTGCTTCATTAAAGTTAAGACTTCACATGGGCATAGCATGTCCCCCACTACTCCTCCTGCTCCTTCACAACATCCATCGGCACTTCTACAGCAGCACTGCACATAAAAGAATGAACGTAGGACATTTCTAGTGGAGTACTGTCATCCTACTTGGTCCATAGCTGCCCAGCTATTAGAAACAGTCTGGACTTTTGGGACAACCCTTCCAAAACTAGGGATTGTATATTGAATCTAAGCCCACTTAGGAGGGCTGCCAGCCCACAAGGAAAATCCTCTGCTTACATTGGGATTTAGGTCCAGAAAAAGGACTTGCAACAGAGAGGGAAGGCAGAAGAAGAAATGCCAGGAGATGGTCTTCCAAGTTTGTATTCTTTAGCATTGACGTGCAAATGGCTGGTGGACAACACGTCCCCTCCAGAGACTGGACAGGAAAGTGTAACTCCAATCCAAGACTCTCATGTTTGCTCTCAAACCTCAGAAACTCCACAGCCGGCACCAGTGCTGGCCAGAGGACAACAGCAGGAGATTGGAGCTGTGAATGCTTTGCAGACACAGGTTTTGAAGAGATGTCTAAGTAGGGGGCAGAGAAGCAATAAACCGAATCTCACCCACAAAGGCCTGAGATTCCTTACACAGGCACAGCTCCGGATGAAGCCAACGGGCTGTTCTCCCATAACATCTGCAGAACTAAATTGCTTTAATTGCTCTAGATACAATAGCCAAACCTTAGACCCTAATCTGGCTGCCTAATACTCTTGCTTGGTTGAAAATAACTCTTGTGAAAGCAACCAGCTGTGTTGGAGCTTATCAGACAGCAGCACGGAGCAAGACGGGTCTCACCCCACAGCCCATGTGGGGGGACCCCGTGGGGATCCCTGCCCAGGAAGGGGGGCAGTTGCTAACCTCCCACAACCTCAGGTCTCCTCGCTTTGTGTCCATAACAAAGTCTCCAAAATCCCTGCCTGGGCACCTCCTTTTAAAGAGTGATGTTTGATTTATTCCCTAAAATTCACGCACCTCTCTGGCCAGCCTATGTGGGATGGCCAGGGCATGGTTGGTTCGGCTGATTCCCCTTTCCACCCTGCCCCTCGTCTGGACAAAGGATGCAGAGGGAAAACCCCATTTCTCCCCATATGTGCCTGGAAGAAGAAAGCACAGCACTCAGCTGGATCCCTAAAAATTGTCATAACACAAACAATAAATATCCATCATCATAATTTCAGATTCCTGCTCCCTGCATAGCATGGGTGACAGCCAAACATTCACGGCCAAAGTTGTGGTGCCTGCAGTTACACAACCAAATAAAGAGCCAGACTGTCAGGGTGCTGCCCATGTTGCCTCCCATCAATAACAGGAGCTGACTATTAACAGAAGACAAAACATGATGAGAAAATGTGGAAAATGTGTGCACATCCAAACAGTGAGGCTGTTTGTTTAGAAGCCAAAATACTGACGTGGGTACCAGCTTTTAAAATTCCTTAACCTTTCTGTTGCCTACATTACGTAAATCAACTGCATCCAAAATGATCATGTATATTTGACATGCAAGAAGACAGCTACATGTATTAAGAGGAGTGAATTAAAAAAAATAAATTCCATGTGGATTTTAGGGTTTTCTTTTTGTCAGTAATATTTTTGACAGAAAATACATTCTTATAAGAAAAGTATTTATGAACTATCAAGTATAATATTTTTTTAACCCTCAAGATATTTAGTTTTCTTTAACCAGTCCAGGTAATGTCCAGGTGAATTGTCTGGAAAATAATCAGTTGACAAAATAATCAACAAAGATTGATTTTTGAACATTTTTTCCCATGAAAAGCAGAGTATAAACTCTCAGCAAACTCTAACTCACAAAGGAAAAGGAATAACTATTGTGAAACAGATCTCTTTCTGACTGTTTTTTTAGTCCCCCAGAAAATGTGCTGAGCAGAAAAAAAAGCAACCCAAAAACACAAACCAGAGTCTCATATTGGGAACTAGATTAAAACCAGACAGACAGATACATGCCAGCTTTATTTTTGTGTCCCTTCAAAAATGATTTTTGACTTTCTTGAGTTTTCAGAGTGCTCTTTTGCCTCTGTCTCAGTCCCCAGCCAGCACATGCGGTTACATTGGTCACACCAGCCACATCACAAGCCCTAACACAGAGCATTTGTTCTCAGCTGATGCAACACATCCCAACATACAAATGGCTTCAGAAAATGCAGCTTCCCTTTTTATAAAAAGGTTATTCCTCCATTGAACACAATGCAGCTTGAAAAAGAGAAGGTATGCCTTATTTTACTGGCTCATCATGAGGGAAGAGCTCAGAAACACAAGCACTGCAGGTGCTTTGCCTTCTCTCCTGAGACCTTGAATGCTCAGGTTTGCTTTCCCAGATGTCACCGCCCCAGCTGTCCCCGTGGCTGCCTGGGGTGCTGTCACTGCAGTCAAGGGGTTTGGGAAGCTGCCTTGGAATTCACTGTGTATTATTTCTAAATATCACTTTGAAACATTATTATTATTACACATATTATTTTTATTCTTTGATCTATTATCATCATCATCATATAGAGGCATATCTTCTTAGTACTGTCCCTTTGGTCATTCCAAAATCCCAACCAAGAGGCTAGAGGTGTTACAACCATCCATGCAACATTAACTGACAAAATCTGAGCTGTCCCAGGACTCATCCTCCAAATGCAGCCAGCCCAGCTGCATTTCTGAAATAAAATTCCAAAGATGTTCAGGAAAGGGATGTTGTGTACAGACGCAGAACTGTGCAGATCCATCTACTAGTGGAATATCCCTCTTGGCTATGACATGAGCACTTCATTTGTTTGCTGGGCTCCCTGTACAGGTAAAGCAATTTGGGCAGCACTTACATCGCTAAATTAGATCTCAGTGGTCCATACAAAGCACCTTCCATACACCTCTTCCCCTTTCCTGTGATCACAGAAGGTGAGAGAGTCTGAAGAAGGGAAGGCTCCAGGAAGACCCCGCTGCCACCTTTCAGTAATAGGAGGGGGCCTATAAGAAAGATGGGGACAAGCATTTCAGCAGGGCCTGTTGTGATAGAACATGGGGTAAGGGTTTTAAACTAAAAGAGGAAAAATTTAGATTTAGTCTGTGCAGACCCGTCTAGGGCTGTGTTGAGCCATGCACAGCAGTGCCTTGCCCTGCCATGCCAGGAGGCTGGGGGTGCTGTGCCAGTCCCACTCACCCCTGGGCACCCTGTCCATGTCTGCCCACGTGTGGAAAACAGCCTTCCTAATTCCCAGTTACAGGATTAACTGGCACTGCAGTGGAGTGAAGGGCTCTTGGGACAGCAGGTCCCTGCTGTGCGGGAGCAGAGGGACAAAAAAGGTGACACAGGAGCTTCAGCCCTTGATGGACAGCAAGGGAGGGGAGATCAGTTGCCCACAGCTGCATATGACATGGTGCCAGCACTGGAGGACAAGCAAGGTTGGATTTAGAGGCTGTCTGCTGTTCAGAGATTCCAGACCCTTTTGATCCAGCAGACACAGGCTTTTTTCCCTTTCACAGGCACAGCCAGAGCCTGTCTGTCCACAGGGGCTTTTATCTCATACTAGGACAGAGACAGGACTCTTAGGACAGCTCTGGCTGAAGATGTTGCCTTCCAGGTGATCCTTTTTATTGTGGCAGCCATCCATTTCAGCGCTTTTTGGGAGCTGGATTTTTTTTTCCTTCCAAAGTAGCTTTTGCCAAGAAAACATTAGCAAGCAGGATTTGTTGAGTAAACATACCTACAGGCTTAAACTGAAGGCATTTAAAGTAGAAATAAATCAAAATGTAAATATGTTATCATGCACACCTAGGGTCTGATCCTGTGGAAATTTACTCCTGAGAATAATCCTTACCCAGGCAACTGCAGCAGTGCCTTTGAACTCAGCCAGACTACCTGGGAGAGGAGGGAGCATCTCATAAATACACAAAGAAGGGAGGCTCAGACCCTAGGCTGCCTTGGCCAAGGTGTAAAGAAATTTGGAGGAGGCATCACTTCTGTGGAGTTCTCATGACATTTGGAAGCATTGGTGACTTCTGGTGGTGCCTCAGAGACCACTGGTCCTCAGCCCTGAAAAGCAGTTTGGAAGATGGAGGAAAAACTGCAGTGTGAACAGAAGGATGTTAGTTCACATGATTCCCTGGAGAGTCCCTTCCTAACTGAGATCCTCAGCTAGATAGGTGACTCTCAGGCAGGACGAGGTATATTGGGCATCCCCACAACACACCATTGCTTCTACTATTGCATAGAGGTACAAAAATAGAGTCAAGGCTCTCTGGCAAGATTCTCACAAGACACATGGAGATCTATCAGAGAAGGAGATAGAGACCATACGGCTTTCTTCTGCATGTTGTTGGAGAAGAAAATTCAACAGGTTTGACATGAAATCACTGGACTGTTGAAAAACAAAGTAGAAGATTTTGATCTTGCCAAATGATGTCTTGTAAACAGAAATTATTGCTGTCTTTCTTATACTTGTAGGACGGAGGGAAGGCAATCCAAGCTGTAAATAAATTACGACTAACCCACCACTACCTGCACTCAGCTCTTTGCTGGACGTCCTGTCCCTGCTGCCTGTCGGGAGAGGGGATTGCTCTACAAGGGGACCAAACACAGGGCAGAGGGGAGGACAGCAACTGTGCCCTGCACCCAAAGAACAAATATTCCAACATAGAACAGCACCCTCGGGCATAACCTTTATGTTTCTTTGATATTCATTTTTCTTGATCTTGGCAATTCCTTTTTCTGCAGCTTTGGGTTTGGTGATGCACATGCTCTAACTTATTTTTTGACTTCCAGGTAGAATTACAAATATATCTCCCTGCAAAATTACCAAGTCTGGAACCCAGTTTTAGTTCCACAGGAAAAGATTTCTACTTACTTTTCTTCTCCATAATTTCAGTGTTGATGATTCTGAGTTTTTTCCAGACCAAGTTACACATGATCTGACCTGTTGTCCCTTCCTACAGATTTGTCCTCCACGATAAATACTTCCAGGCTGCTCAAGGGGTGAGTTTGTCACCTTTGCCACAAGCAGTGCAGGCAGCAGAGAGCCCCACTGAGCAAGCTGGTATGTGACAGGGAAGGAATGGAATAAAAAAGTACCACTATTATGAGTTAATTCTGAAAACATCATTATTAAATAATTAGAGCCATAGGATTAGAAACATCACTGGAAGGTGAAAGAAATATATACACCACAGACTGGATGTCTCAAAACACAAATTCTAAGTTTTCAGTCTACCTGCTGTTGGAGGACTGCTGAGGGCAGACAGACAAAGCAATGGGCTATGGACACAACTCATTCCATGCCAAAGGTGTCACCCCCTCCAGCAGTCACAGCTCCATCTCTTCATAAAACCACACCAAATACTCACCCTGAGCAGGAGACCCTGGTGCTTCTTGGGTTCCTTGGCAGGGCTAGCATGGTTACTCTGGGCAGAGTCTCCAGTGAGGAGTCCCTGATGTGACACTGCCCATCTGGGAACGGAGCACCTTGGGGTGGGTCCTGCCTTGCTGGGGTAACAGGGGGTTCAGAGAACCCCAAATCCATCATCGGCAACAGAGCTCAGCCTCAACCCCCAGCCCTTCTGCTGCCCAGAAATACATCAGCCAGGCTTTTTTTACAGTCTTACGTGACCTATTCTGGCTCTCAGATGGACAGAGCACAGAGTCCACAGTTCACCACAGCCTTGCCAGTGCCGAGGTCTCCAGTCAGGCTTTTCCAGCAGGTTTGTTTTGGAGTCTCTGACTCCACTGCTCAGAGCTGGCCAAGAATGGTGAGTCTTTATGTATCGAGTCCTGCTTAAACCCCAGGTTAGTCGTAATTTATTTACAGCTTAGATTACCTTCCCTCTGTCCTACAAGTAAGTACAAGAAAGACAGCAATAATTTCTGTTTACAAGACTTATGATTTGGCAAGATCAAAATCTTCTACTTTGTTTTTCAACAGTCCAGTGATTTCATGTCAAACCTGTTGAATTTTCTTCTCCAACAACATGCAGGAGAAAGTAATATTTTTTTTTCCTTGCTTGGTCTGAGCTCAGAAAGTGAATGAGGATTCTCAGTACCATCCAAAACAAAGCCTAGCAGCGTGCCAGGATGATGTTCAGCACAGCAAGTTCATGAACATCACTGCACAGCAGCTTCACGCAGGCAGAAACCACTCCATTTCTAGACTGAGAAAAGGTGAAATATAACGTAAGGCTGGTTAACCCTTCACCATAAAATTCTTTCACACCATGTGTCCCTATGCTTAACATTACAAGAGCCAGAACAAAAAGTAACTTCTCTGTTGGGCGGCGCAAGGGCACAGTGCATCCAAGTTTGTCAACATGACACATTTGCATACTTCAAATTTTTGTCAAGACACAACACAAGGGCAGTAGACATTAGGAGGTTCCAGAGATGGTTCCTGCAGATATACTGCATCAGAGTGAACCCAGCAAGATTCTTGGATCTGACACCCAGGATTACTCATTTGCTGAACATACTGAACAAAATCATTGCACAGCAAAGCACAGAACTGCCTTGAGTCCTTGCACCCATGGTCCACCCTGCACACCCACCCATCTCTGCCTGGGCAGTCCTGCACAGACAGCTCAGCCCCAGAGGTCACGGCAGCTGTAAAGTGGAAAAAAGCTGCTCATCTGCAAGGGAGGGCAGATGAATCAGCTTCTGGAGGGACTATGCAAAATTATTTGTAACATTGACTCTTTCCCTCAGGACCACTTCCATTTTACAACAGTGGAGCCGAAGCTGAAGTCTCCTGGATGAAGCCTCTGCTGTGCCTTGTACCAGACTGGAAAGTCAGAAGGTCTAGTCCCAGCCTTAAAAAAACCTCCTAGAGAAGCCAGAGAGAGATGCAATGATACTTTTTACTACCCAAGGCACTTACAAGAGCACAATTACTGCATACATTTGAAAGCAGAGAAAATTAAATCCAGATCCCACTGTCAGGTTAGGAACTCTCTGTCCGCCAGTCCTTTCTGACACTCACAATATCTCCAGGAATGCTGCACTGCCCCAACAAAGGGGGGAATACCAACATTTGCTAAAGACCCTGTCCTTGATATAACATCTCCTTGAGAGGCTGAACTTCCCCATGGGTCCTTCTTGCCCTTGCCCAGTTACAAGAAACAACCCATGGTCATTCAAGGAACAGAAGTAACACCACTGTGGTATTTGCATGACCAAATGCAATTCAGATACTGAGTGTCATTTTGATTCAGAGGACATCAGGCATCTCAGAGGAATTACAAAAAAAACAAACCAGAAGAAGAAATAGCAGCCTGCTTTTAGGTATCCCAAGAGGAGGAGTGGAACAAACCTCATCAAGTAAATAATATGCTTAGCCTCAGTTTTAATTTAAACCATATTTTAGTGTCTCAGCATAGCAGGAATTCCATAACATCCTTCCAGCTCCCATCATTGCTACAAATATTTCTGTCCACATTTGACATGCAGCTATGTGGTAGTTGTGTTAGCAACTCCTGTGCTAGGAGGTGGCTGAAAAAGAGCCTGACCTTTACAAAATTGTTTCCTTTGACTATTGCTTCTAATTCAGTTAAAATTCAAGGTCTAATGTGCAAAAGGCTATTACTCATCAAAGTTATAGTTTTATCAGCAAACCAATAACCAGAGCACTATTCATTGAGAATGAATGGTAAGAAATTATTGTTCAAATGAATGGGTCCAATACAGCAGAAAAAGCTGGAGACCAGCAACACAGATGTACAAAGAGAAATAAGATCACTAAAATAGAGAAATAAAAGGTTTTTTGCAATATTCACATGTATTTCAGAAAGAAAGCTTGGCTTTATCTTAATTTGGGCAAATAACCAAGGAGATATGGACCAGCCTGCAGTGTGACCAGGCACAAAAGCCTAGGAGGATTATCAGCATTTTTGGTCAAAACTCCCACTCTGGAAAGTGGAACTTCAGAAATGCCCTTCGCAGTGTCCTGCTGGGTGTAGGGGAGTGTAGATCAGAGCACTGCTGTACTCAAGGTGACTTTGTGAATGGGGATGCTTCTGTCATGGGCACAGGCAGGCAAAGACACTCCCCACAGCAGCAAATAAACCATGTTAAAACAATATAAATCTCATCAGGAAACATGGACATAAAAACAGGGTCTTGGTGATAGAGGAGCAGAAAGTAGAATATGCCAAAAAAACAGGATGGGAGTAAGCACGTGTCACTGCAGCTTGGTGACATTTCTCTAAAACTTATCTCCAGCAGGGCTAGAGACAAGTCTCAAGTCACCAGATCAAATTAACTGCCCCAGCAAAGAAGAAACACCTTCTCAAGTACCTGTGTTTTTCAGAATCACAGAATCATATCAATGTCCAACACTGCCTCGCTGTGAATATACAAAGGCACTTTAGGAAGCAATGCCCAGTGTAAAAGCACTAAATATTATGGGCAGAGGATAAAGAAGAGAGAGAAACCACTTAATAATCAACTGTCAGGTTGCTAAAGAACAATACAGGCAGAGATAAAAGAGAAAGGGTTGAAAGCTTTCAAAGTGAAGAGCCAGAACGCATTATTTGTGTTTAGTTAACTAGATGAAAAGCACGCTGGACATACATATTTGATTTTCAGTTGGGGAGAACTGACAAACCAATAAGCTTCAGAAAAAAGGCAAAGCAGACAAGTCACCCAGAGCAGCAGCAGCAGCAGCCAGCACAGGGTGCAGTGTCGAGGTGAGCCTGGGTGTGGAAGGGGTGTGGGGGGTGACTGTCAGTGTGAGGATGATTGGATCAAAATGGTGGGGACATTTTGAATTATTGCATTTGGGGCTTTTAAATGCTTCTGAACTCTGGAAGCACGGGAGGGCATGGCAATGGCAGCAGCCCACTGAAGCATTTTGCCTGGAAACTGCAGCAAGCACAAGGAAGACACTTGACATCTCCTGGGCACATCTCTCCTTTCTCCACAAAGTCAGGTTGCCTCTGGCATGTTTAGTTGTCCAGGTAACAGCCAGCTCCAGTTAAAAGCTGTGGTCCCAGTTAAAACCCATAGCCCTTCCCTAAATGAGAACTTCCTTAAAAAATTAGATGCAAAGCTATGGGGGGACTGAAGCATGAGGGATGTGAGCAGGGAATCGCCAGCTAGAGTTGTTCCCTGATTTCCCACAAAACTGGAGTGAAGGCCATTGGAATGCACATTGGGTACAATTTGTACATATATATATGTATATATGGATTTTAAATATATGATAGAGAATATTTATCTATCTAGCTATCTATCTATATCTTCCAAATTAATTTTTAATGTATTTCCTTTGTTCGTTTGTTTTAAAGAGATTTACAGAATTGTCCTCACAGCAGTGCAAGTCCCTGGATATGTTGCATTTTCTGCGGCTCAAAAAGGTTTTATAAACTTCTGTGAGATAATTGGCACAGTTTACTTGGCTAAATTGTAGAGAGATTTTCAAAGGCTGAAATGGCAATGAAGCACCTAAATCCCATTGGCATTCAGAGACTTGCTCTCCTTAATCACTTTGGAAAGCAGAAAGCTTTGCCACAGCTGCACTGTGGTCTCCTCTGTACTCTGGGCAATAAAAGATAATGCATGTATATTCAATCTTTCAATTTGGGCTGAGGAATGTGGTTCTTTTGCTGACTTCCAGAAGAGCCCCAGTCATGACCAGCAATACCAGCAGCAGCCAAGTGTTTCTCTCACTGCCACAGAGCTCTGTGGAAAAGCCCAGAGTAATATTTTCTTTGAGTGTAGCCTTGTTTGGAGCCAACATTCTCCCCCATTTTCCTTTATATTTGAGACTTTGCAAAACACAAGCCCGTCTATTCTTCACCTGAACTTCTAATCCTGTTTGGAACTGACTCCATGACAACCAGCTTCCATAGGAGAAATCCAGCATGGGAAACACAGCTCCGGGTCAGTACAGGAGTTTTCTGCTCCATTTGTGTAAAGGTGGTGATTTCAAGGTGCTCTGCTGGAGGAGCCTGGCAGCAAACTGGCTTGCCCTGGGAAAGGCAGAAATTTAGGCTCCTAAAGGTGTAAAAGGTGCAGCTTTGTTGTTTTTTGGAACTGTGTGGTTTTCTAGAGCACTGGATGCTCAGCTCAGGTCTGTGCCAAACACCATCTGTTTTACCTGCAGGCTCTCAGCAGGCAGAAACCAGGAGCAGGGCATGCAGAAGGCACTGCATTCCCCAAAGGTCCTCACTTTGCCCTCCCGAGGGTCACACCATGTCTCCTCACTGCCACTGCCCAGCAGGGAGCTCTGCAAGGTGTGAACTGCAGAGCCCACGAGGGTGCTGGGGGTGGCAGTGGCTCTAAGTGACAGTGACTTGGGAGAGGGGAAATCACAGAATGGTGTGCTCAGCTGCCACGCTACAAAACCAGTAGTGATTTAGTGCTGCTCCACCCCACCAGATGTAAAATTGCTCCACTTTGTTCTCAGAAGTGCACACTGTCCTTTTCATTTAACACAAGCATCTCTCTGACCTCATGTCAGCAGGGACCAAAAATTTTTGCTTTCAAGGACTGGTGAAAAATCCCCTTCAAAACAAATCAGAAAGAAAAAAATGAACCAAAAGAAGTACAGAGTAGTTTCACAAGACCACTGGAAGGGGTGGAGAGGTCTCCCCTTAACCAGGATCTGGGGGCCCCCAACCAGCATGTGCAAACTGAAGCTCCACCAGGTCCTCCACCAGGGAGACCCCGTTTTCAAAGAGCTCTGCAAGCCCCAGAGCTCACGTCAGTATCCCATTTCAGCCTCCCCAGCATTCCTCCCCAGCTTTCCTTCCCTCTCTTCCTCCATGCTGCCTTAACCACCAGCTTCCCCTCTATGTTTGGACTTCACAAAAGCAAGAGTTTTCAGTTGAATCGTAAATTCATCAGATACGTGGTTTTGGTCACCCTGAAACTATTAGCTAGTCTGGGTCAGATCTGTCAAATAGTTTGGGCTGGAAACTATGCATTCAAGGATGAGAGGGGGGATAGGCTTGCTTCATGGCTGAGGCAAGCAACCCACAACACACAGATGGGGGCCATGCACTCGGCCCCCCTCTTTCAGGACATTTTTTGAGCTTTAAAAAGTAGAACACATCCTGTGGGAGCCCAAGGAGCCAACAGCAGGATTTCTAGATAGCCTCGGATCAAGTGAAGGGCAGATCTGTGCATACCCCACACCTCAGTTGAGGCTGGTTAAGAGGCAAACCTTCGTGTTGGAAGAGCCATGCAGAGAGAAAGAGGAGCAGGGCTGTCCCTGGGTGAGGAGGGCAGGAGTTCAGGAGGTGGGACTGTGTCCCCCCATCCCTGTGCCAGAGGAGGGTTCATTACTGACAGGAAAGAGGGGAGGAGTGCCTGAGGAGAAGGTACCTCGGTCCCTGCATTGCTGCCAACTAAAAGAGAACTCAAAGCTACCAAGAGGAGAAGAAAGAACTTAAAGTAGCTTGGCTCACAAGCATGTTGTGAAGTTGTGCAAGAAAAGTAGGAAAACGACATTGGGAGCATCTCATTTTTAACCAAATTTCCCAGTTCTAAGAAAATAAATAACATGAGTTTTCAGCAATAAGAACCAACCCAGAAGGCACCTGGTGTCCCACATCCCTAGAAAGACCCTGTAAGTTTGTACTGCCAGTGCAGTTATCAAGAAGTGAAATCATATACAAAGAAATCAAAGCCAACACCAAAACTGCTGCTTTTTCTCCATCTATCTCCAGTCTCCATCATTTCCCGTGCACCAGAGACACAGCAAGTCCCTGCACCACACATCTTGTAGCACGGTTCCTGTGACCCTCAGTGATGCCACCTCAGGGATACGCAAGGCATTTCATATTGCTGCTAAAGCAAGTAGTAATAGTGATTTGTCTGAGTGCTACCCTGAGAAGGACCTTTAAGGACATGGTAACACTGAGTGGCCAGCACAAGAGCATTGCACGTTCCCCTGCCTAGGCAAAACCTTGTTGAAATTAGATGCTGATGCAAGGCATCACAAAACCTCCCAGGCTTTCCCATCCTATGTGGGCACCCAATATGTCAGTGAGTCAAGTCTGTTTGGAACAGGGAATATCCCTGGGGATATCAGTTTTGTGCCTTCCAGGACACAACAAAACTGCTCTCCAGTCCATCATGGTGTCCTCAAGCCTCCGTGATTTCCAAGGAAATCTACAGTGGGTAGATTCAGCACCAGAATGATGTATCCCCAGTGCATCTCATGTCAGGGACCCACGTCTGGCAGCGTTGCAACCATCAATAGGTGTGGCTTTAACACATGGGACTCCAGTGCTCTCTGCGAAAGCCAGTGCTGTGGGATTACCTGAAAATGGGTTGGTTTTACTCTCTAAAAGAAGAGAAAAGGGTTAAACCAACCTCAATCATAAGGAGCAGTAGCATTGTCTCGACTCCAGTATTCTTGACAGGAGAGGAAGACATTCAGGATCTGGCCAATGCTGGTTTTGTTTTGAAAGACCTTGATCTGCTCCTTTTCTGCTGACAGTGTCAATGGGAGAGAGTTTCACACCACATATCTGGGCTGCAGGAGTCTGGAAAGTTACTGACTGAACGGGAAAAATGCTGAAATCCACAGAAAAGTAAAGGGAGGATGCAGGGAGAAAAGGCACATTTTGCTAATTTATTTTTTTACATTGCAACAGCTGTGCTTACATGAAAAGGGTCATTAACTGAAGATGCACAGAGTACCAGCATGTCTACTGAGGCTTTATACAATTTAGGAGATCACCGCAGAGTACAATGCAGGATCATTTAAAATTCACAAACAAATACTATAAAATACCTTTGTAGGTATTTTAATGGTCCAAAACAAGGACTGTGTACTACTCGATAGGTGCAATTTTACCTTTTTACTAAATCCCATACGTAAAAATCAATCTGTTCTTTTTAAAAACAGAGACTTTTTTTTACTACGCTATTTTAAAAGAATAAAGACAGCTCCCACTGAGCCGTCTGTTTAAAAGTTCAGTACATTCTGCTGCCTTATTTTATCTAGCAATGATGAACTAAAAGAACACTGAAAATTCAATCATGACGGCAATAATATTTGAAAAGGCTATAAAAAAAGGATGATTTAGATGGTAGGAAACATCTTTTGCTGAAATTCTGAACTCTGTATTTCTGTTTCATTACATGAAAAATAATATGAGCCCTATGCAGAAAACATGTTCATTGTGCCACTTTGATGGAAACAAAACAGCCTTTTAAAAGCACGGAGAATTGAAAGGTGATTTTTAAAAAACACAGGTATTTACAAAGAGTCATTTGCTCAGTGTTCCGAATATGCCATTCCCTCTCTTATAGTTTAGCCATCTCTTGGATAGTTTGCATAAGTATGCATTTATTTACTAATCTTCAGAGAGTCCCCATTTTTCCTAGCTTTCCACTGTAGTCATTAGAGGTCACAACCCTGTAGGAAATATGGGCTGCCATGGTAACACAAAATGTCTGCTACAGGCTTAGTGTAATTCCTCCCTAATAGAAAAACAACAGCAGCAAATCCTGCCTTTGATAAACGGGCTTATACGTTGTAAGAAGCCGCTACCTAGAAAGGTGTCTATCACTTCAAAACAGCTCTAGTGAAATAAATGTTATTAAAAAGAAAAAAAAAAGAAGAAGAAGGAAAACAAACTCACATGTGATTAAAAAAATAAATGTGACTAAGGTACACAAAGGAGAACACAGAAATAATTCAGCATACAGATCTGCAATGTCTCAGTGGGTGAAGTTTGCAGGGCACTGTGCTGCAGCCCCTCAAAGAGCCCAGCTCTGCTCAACAAGTGTCTACTGAACACTTCCCTTGGTAAACCTTTCTCATGGCAAGGAAAAAGGCTGCGTTTCCATATGCCTGAAAAAGCAAAAATTCAGAGGAGACCACCGCCTCTCTGACTGCAACAAGGTAGCCTGGCTTCCCCTGCTTGGAAATTCCTGAGGAAAAAAAAATGCATCTGGTTCCAATAGATAACTGATGTTTGGGAGGGAGGAAAAATAAAGGTTTGTTTGATCTGGTGGTTCATGGGCATTACTGGCATTTTAGTGAAATCCCACCTTGCCAAGAGAAGGATCCCAGGGTGGCTGGCTGGCTCACCAGGGTGGGTATTTTGGAAGGGCTTTGGCTCCCGTTTTCACCTGCACTCTGCATCACCTTATGCTTCCAAGTCCTGTCTACCACTCCCAAAGTTCCCATCTCCTCTGTCACCTTCTTCCTACAGGGTGCATACATGAAGGAATGGTTTTCTTTAATGTATTAACCAGGATTTTCCTGGGAATGTGTCTTTTTGTGACTCCTGCCCTCCATCCTGTACCACCATCAGTGTGTTCCTCAGAGGGGATACCCCACTGCTGTGTCTGCAGCAATGCAGAGCCTCTCCTCAACCAAGTCCTGTTTCTCGTTGTCTTTTGTTTACATTCCTCCAGCCAGTTTTCAATCCAGAGAGCAGCAGTCATATCTCCACCAGTTCGAGTTAATTTTTCAATTAAGCTATTGCATTACCTCTACTCCATTCCTCATGATGTTTGCTTTACTATTCTTATTCCTTTTTTTTTTTTAAAAAAGGGCTTAATTTTGCCTCATGAAATACCATTCCTCTAAACACTTGCAATCTGCTATTTCTTTCTATTTACAGTTGGTACACCCATTGCTTTAGGTGCCTTACTCCAAGACAGGCAATTTGAATCTATCAGGGTTTGCATCACATTGCAGCATGACAGAAGATGCTGGATCCCATATGCCCAAGATGCTTCTCCAGAGGAACCTCTCTGCAGAAGAACAAGAGTCTTCTCCTCCAGATGTGAACCCCCAGGATTTCCCATTGTGGGGTCCCTCAAGAACCCACAGCTGAGGATTCACTGCCTATGACAGACCCTTTCCCACAGAAATGCCATCCATCCCAATGGCGAGTTACTGGAGTGGTTGGAAAACAGACCCTCACCTGCTGTGAGCCTGATAATGAGGAACAGCAGTTTGGGCAAGGATCTAACCCACAGCAGAATGCCAAGTTCCCTTTGTTGATCCCACTGCATCCTGTGGCAGCCTTTCACATCATTTTACCAGTTCCAAGCACACAGAAGAAATGCTAGAATATCTCTCTGCCTACAACTTTTTCACCTCCTTTGGGTAAGGTGGTAGTGATTTTTATATTCCTCCTCCACTGACACTTTAAAATCTCAAATGTCAGAAGATATTTCAGATTTAGCCCCTTTCCTGCCTGCCCAGTTCAGGTTATGAGGTACTCTGTGCTTTCAGCCTGTGCCCAAGAAGAGCCACTGAAAGCATGATTAATATCTGTGGGTGTTAATGCATCTTCCCTTGCCTTAGTCCTAAAAGGCAGCTTGGTCTGGAAAGCTCTGCTTTGCCTATAATATTATCCCCATATGGAGCTGTGAACACATGCTGGTAGTGGAGAAACAAGTCCTGTACACACCCATCTCTGTATCACCACCACTGCACCTGGGAATCAAAATGAACACTCAGCCAAAAAAACGGCTCTGATGAGCCTTGTTGTAGAGGAAAGGTGGCACATGGGTAGGTTTGGATTGGATTTTGGGAGGTATTTTTTCACTGAGAGGGTTGTCAAGCATTGGAACAGGCTGTCCAGGGCAGTGGTGGAGTCATCATCCTCAGAGGTGTTTAATACATGTGTAGATGTGGTCCTTGGGGACATGGTTTAATGGTGGGTCTTGGTAGTACTGGGTTAATGTTGAGCTCAATGGTCTTAGAGGTCTTTTCCAATCTAAAGGATCCTGTGTTATCAGATATGGGGAAACTATCTCATGACAAACAAAGTGAGTGAACAAGTTACACCCACAGCAGAAACTGAGGGATGTCTCCAAAAAAGCCCTCCTGGCTTGTCACTGCATCACCCCCTCACTAACTCTCCAGCTGCTTTCTCCACAGAACCACAGAATCATTAGGGTTGGAAAAGACTTCTAAGATCATCGAGTGCAACCATTTGTTTATGCATTGCCCTATGGGAAGGGGAGATCTGGAACAAGCTTCATGAGTCTAATTCATTCCACCCCACTGGTGAAAATAAATGCACTTCTCTGCCATCTCCAGTCAACAGGGAGCTCCCCACATCTTCATCCAGCTCCCAGCTGACTCCCACATCCATGAGCAAAACCCATCAGCCAGAAACACCACGTGAGCTGGAGGCCATCCCAGGGGGACCCCAACTCTGCTGATCAACCTCCTCTATCAATGCAGTCTGATTACACCTGCAGCTGATGTAACATTGCCAAAGTATGAGGGAATGCAAGAGAAACCAAATTGCCCTCACACCCCTGTCCTGTGCTGCAGGGCTGCCACGTGGCACTGCGTGGTTTCTGCCAGCATCTCTGTCCCACCAAAAGTCTCCGCACGGTGCAAATTAGCAAGGCAGGCAACCACCGTGAGGAGGAAGGGCTGCTGCCTCTCACAACGTGCTCAAGTAATTTATTTTGACAAGTGTAGCTTGGTTTTAATCATTGATAATTTTTCTGAGCAAAGCATCTTCAAGTAAGTGGGCTGTGGTCTGTTTTGCAAAAGTAATGAAGTTGGAGTAAGAGGAGGGCTCGCTGCAGTGTTCTGCTATTAATCACTGCTGATAAAAGTGGAAAAATCACTGTTTTGTGTATGTAAATTATGGAATTTGCAGATAAGAAAAGTGTAAATGAGTGAGGTTTGGTGTAGATGAGGTATTTCCACTTTGTGCTGGGAACAGATAATAGCAAAGTAGCCGACCCCCTTGACTGTATTTCCCAATCCTACATTTGTTAGTTGGGCTGTTTGGGCTCTGCAGTTACAACAAAGAGATCAGCTGCTCTCCAGAGAGCAGGCACTCTGGTGTGTAGCCAGTGAGGAAAGGGGCAGGAAGCCAATGCATTTTGGGGGACCAGAAGGAAGTACTGTTTACCCAAATCATGGTTAAGTCGAGAGAAGTCACCCTCATTTGAGCTTTATGACCATCATTTGTTTCCACCCATGCAGTTCCAATGGTGTTTGTTACTGGCTGCTCTCCAGCCCAACCTGCAGGCAAAGCCTCCTGCAGGGCACAGACCACTCGTGGGGCAAAACATCACATGACAGTTCTGATGTACCCTCCAGAAAGTGTGTAGCCATGTGGAAGAGATGGGGACACACACTATGAGCTGCAACCCTGCACACCACTATAAACATCCCAGAGCTACAAGAGCAGGGAAAGTGGTGTCTGTCCCTGTCCCACCATGTCACAGCTCCCCCAGAACCTCCTGCACACACATGCCATGATTGGTATGAGCAAGACACTGTTTTGCTCATGCAGTGGCCAATGTAAAGCAGTTCCTTCCTCAGCACTGACATTCTCTTCCTGCAATAATCTTACAAAGCTCTAGGACTCACCAGCATCCCAAGAGGCAAATCAACTCAGCTGTGGCAATACCAGAATGGCAGTTTTCCTGGTTTCCATGTAGGGAGTAAGGAACACCAGATCTAACCCTTTTCCAAACCCCTGGCCCTGTTTTACCAGCACCATCCACAGATACAGCCATGGAGTGAGTGGTAATGCTGGTGTTGAGGCAAAAAGGAGTTTCTGCACCATTTATTATGAAAAAGTATATGTGACTTAACTTCCCCAAGAGCTGTTGACTTCAAAAAAGCAGTTTTGCTTTTGAGGCATCCCAGTCAGGGAGCTGCAGTAACCTCCACGTGATGGGTTTTGGTTGGCCAACACAAAACAAGAGGAGCAGCATTTGAGGCAACCACCACCTCCAAGATCTGGCAGAGAAACCCTGGCACAAGGGATCCTGCCAAGAGGTCAGGAACATTACTAAACTGAGTGCAACTGTTTTTTGGGGTTTTTTTAAATTTAGCTGTTTTAAAATTAAAACAAATCTTTTCTACCACCAGTAAAGAAATTTTGCTGCATTTTTATCTGCTGTTTTGAAGGCTGTTGCATCAAGTCATTACTTTAAATTTCCATCTTTGTCAATGCAAAATGTTATTTCATCAACATCAAAATATCTGGAGGACGCTAGCTGACATTTCTGCTTGCAAGTGCGTTTGGGGAGCATTTATACATTTATTTGCCTGGAAGAAATATGGTTTTAACTGGCTCTCAAGTCGCTCACTTTTCAAAAGATATTATCAAAACACTGGGTGAGAAGCTCAGCACAAAGCTTGGAAGGAAACCAGAGGAGAATTATAGTCTAGGAACTGATCTCATGTGTCAAATCAGACCTGAATGTAACAGCCCGAGTCATTGCTGTGCCATTTGTATTTCTTTGCATCACTTTGCTCTTTGGGGACTAGGGAAAAACGGGCCACTCTTCCAAAGAACAATATGAGAGCCAGGCCACAAAAGGCTCCTCCCAATGTAAGTAGGTTATTTTGCCTGGGAAAGCCCTTCTTCCAGCAAAGCAGGTTGGAGGGGAGAGGCAGATCCTTTCTCAGGAGAGAAGAGCCTGCCCTGTGCATGGGCTGCTCCCTGTTGTGCCAGGGAGGGGGTTTACATGGGCAAGAGCCCCTGGCCATGGCAGATCCTCCCCTGCCCACAGGGCTGGAGGTACCAAAGGGCTGGAAAACAGAGACAGGGGAGCAGCCCCTTCCTCACACTGCTCTCTGTAATTTCTGACACAAAAGGAGAACATACAGTGTTATGCCAAGCTCTCTTTGGAACCCAAAGAGGGTTATTTTGGAAGAAAAATAAATATCTTCCAGTACTTTCAACCACACTTTACTTCTTGCGGAGGAAAAAATAAATGTGAAATTACTTTTTCTCACTCTGAGGACTAGCCATCACATTTACCAATTTGACTAAGAGACAGCAGAGAGCATTTTCTTGCTCAGAAATCCAGCCGAGTTTGCTATGACTACCACTTCCCAGTGCCAAAAAACAGGGGGGCTTGGGGACCAAGGGGGGGTAAAAATCACCTGTAAAGAATTAGGTAACAGAGTGTGAAAGGTCTCTGCCACTCAGGAAATACTTCCCGCTGGATTTAATTACAGATTGCAACTAACCCACCCCCCCCTTTTCTTTTTCTTTTTTTTTTTTTTGAACTTCAGACATACAATAACATGACATTTATTGAATGTGCTAGCATTGCAGCACTTGGGATAGTAAAAAGCCCGGAGAGCTCTGTTGCTTACAATAAACTTTAAAAATATACTTTACGCACCAGATTAATGGGAGTTTTATGGAGAAGGCGCATTTTTACCCACCCGCGTTAGGAAGTCCCAATTACAGAAAGAAGAGCCCTTGCCGCAGACCTGCCCGTGTCCCAGTGCTGTGCTGGCAGCAGCACTGCCCAGCCACGTCCTGGGGGCAATCTGCCTTTTCCAGCCCACGCAGCTCCCTCCCTGCTCACAGCTTGCACAGACATTGGCTTCGGAGAGCCCCTCGCACATTTGGTCTAAATTGCGTATTTTCCCCTCAGTATCTCAGCTGAGATGAGCGGTCCTGATACAACAGTATTAAATGTCAAACGAGTAAAAAACAACATGCAAAGCCAACGCAACTCTGCATTTAATTTAGGCGGTGTCAAAGCAAGGAGCAGAAAGGAATGGTGGGGTGTGTTTTTTTTTCTTTGCACATTTTTATAAAGCCACAAAATCCAGCTCGTACTTGAGGCTCCTGTCCTAACCACCTCACCAGGACCCATTTCTTTCCTCATTCCCTACCAATATTAGGTTAATCAGCAGCCAGCAAAAAAAAAAAAAAATCTAACAATATCTGCCTACATTGGAGCCGCTAATTATACATGAAAATGTTAAGACTGTTCCTCTGTTGTGCATTTAATTTGCCCACTTTGGAACGAGACATTAGGATTTTATTTCTAAATGTGCTGATTAAATTGTGCCTCTGCTTCTGCAGCCAGAAATACAGCAGCTTTCCTCTCTGTGTAGGTAATGAGGCATCCAGCGTCCTGGAATTCATTTAAAAATTTGTATTCCATCATAATTATCTCCAATCATTGTTCATAATAAAACAATTTATTATAGATCAAATACTGTGCATACAGATGCATGGATTTGGTATCAAGAGTGTCTGTTAAACCCACAAAAGGGAATAAAACTCAGAGTCCAAGCAAAAATCTGTTCCCCGGAAGGTGTTATCCTGTCGGTGCTACGGGGTAATTTACAGGATCTGCCACATTTAGGAGCCTCTGGCTTGACTTTTTTGGCTTTTACGAGCTGAAGAACAGAAGCAGGGTCACTGGAGAGATTAAGTTTCCTTTCTGCACTAATGTTAGGGAGGGAGGGAGAGAGAGACACGGCAAATAAGTGCTCTGCTGTACCCAGAAAATTAAAATACAGCTGGATTACAACTCGAAGGATGTGCTTTGCCAGCTTTTGCAGGGTTCGTAGCCTCTCAGCATACAGCCATGGGCACAGAGAACTTGTATCCTCAGCATTTAACAAAATGAGGAGTTGGAAATGGTTTTCTTGCCTTTTTTCTTCTTGATTTCTTTTTTAACAAAACAAAAAACTGCTCCTGTTCATGCAGAGCGCGCTGGAAACCAGCAGTAAATTCATCCACTGATACATCCATCTGCAAGGAAGATGGGATCAGTGAAGTGCCAGTGCCTGTAGGGTAGCATGAAGGCAGATTTTTTTCCTTCCTCTGTGCTACTAGTAATAAAAATTCAGGTGACAACTTACTCTGCAGTGCAGCACCCAAAGCAGGACCACAAGTCCTCCCATCCTTTAAAAAGCACATACACGGGGGATAAGGAAAAAACAAAATTGAAAGCATTTGTAGTATCCAATTTTCAAACTTCTTCCCCATAGGTTATTGTTGTAAAGCAAAGGGGGAAATCAGATTTCAAATTCTGCCTGCGTGTTTTACACATCCACACTTTCGATTTATCTGAGTTGCACAGGAGCAAAGGAGGCAATATTCACCTCTGTGATGAAGAGACAAAACCTTATTTTGCAATTGTAGCAAGATATGTAAGCAAAACTAAGAAAGGTTCTATTTTTTCTTTTTTTTTTTTAATTTCACCTCTCTACTTCCCAGAAAAAAAATTTAGATTGCAATTCTATTCCAGAGCAAAATATTTTCATTGCAGAAAGGGAATTTAACCTGATAAATCAGCCCTCTGCAGCTTATGAAGTGGCTCATGTTCACATTTGAATGAGTTTTCTTTACCTACACATTTTTGTTAACTGGTTTAATAAATTATGGCAGATTTAAAAACTCGATTGGAGCTGTACGAGGTTGATTTACGATCAGACAAACAGCAGAAAGTAAAGGCACAATATTTTAGTGCTTTCAATAGGAAGGCTCTAATATTGTTGTTGTTATGATTATTATTGTTATAATGTAAAGAATAGCTGAAGTCTTACCCTGTTTAGTGACAATTTTTCAAAATTATCTGCAAAAACAGAAGAAAATTTTTTTTAAATCTAAAACCTATTTTGAACTAGTTAGTTAGAAAAGTTAAATTAGAATAAAGTAATAGTAGACTCAAAGCATGGAGTAATTTAGAACTACAACAAAACTGGAAGAGGAAAATTAGATATTCAACAAATTACTTTTTCATCTAAATTCCTTGGGCTAGTTTACATTGTTTAAAGTCTCTCTTCTTTCCACACTTTCTTACAAAACACTTGTCACCAAAACAGCAACAACTTTGTGTTTCTTGAGAGGCAGCTGATGGGATCAAAATGCCGTTTCTTAAACCACAGAACAAACCAGGTTCATGCCCTGTGGTTTTGTAGGTGTCGTTAATAAAAGATAGATGGATAAGACAAGTGTATCCTTTTGTGAACAAACTGTGAGATACCAAAGGGATAGTCCTTTTTTAAAAAATTAGCAAGTTATTATGATTTAAAACAAAATTTCACAATTTTTAGGTACCTGCTGCATTCAACATTATTGCTGAAATCTAAGCTCTATGCGTAGATTCTTTTTGTTTTTTTTTTAATTTAGATCCCCAGAAAATATAAACTAATTAGCCACATATATCAAAATTATTAATGTAACCTCAGCTATTCAGTTGCCTTGCATTATGTAATATATGAGCCAATAAATTAGGTAACATAACAAAACTAAAAATAAGGCTCAGCTCTCAATACAAATTAAACTATAAAACATGATATTCAGTGCTTGAAAACACCCCATCTTTCATTTCTGAATTATTTAAAAACTAATAAAGGTGGTTTCATAAAATAAGGTAAACAAACTTGCTCCAATTTGTTGTGAAAAATAATAGAATCTGACAATTTTATGAAAGGACTTTGTATAAGCAGAGCTACAAAGGCACAAATAAAACCCCAGCAATTACAAGATAGCTATAATCATCTGACTGGCATTTTACGTGTTCGATGCTTGTAAAAAATGGAGATTATAAATGTGCACCGTGCACTATAAAACCCCTCATAGCAGAGAGAAGGAAAACCCCCCAGACTCGAGAGCACAATTGCTCTGCTCCCTTCCTGCGCTGCAGCCTTTCCCACCGAGAAGGCTTTTAACCAAATCTGGCTGGGGGGACGGGGATGGAAAATGGGGGAAATGCTCTGCTCTTTCATCCCTTTCTCGCAGTGGTGGGAGAAGAGACACTTGGGTGTCGTGTTAGTCACAGGGCAGAATTTCTCCCAACGCCTCTGCCTCGTCCCGAGCACGACGCTGGGCTGAGCGATCCATAAGTGAGGCTGTTTGTAATTAAAGCTGTTTCCCAAAAGGAGAGAGGGGACTGACACTGTCCCTACCTGTGCCCCCCGTTGCATCCCACGCCAGCTAAGGAGAAATTCTCTTACATACAGGAAGGCAGTAAATGCAGCCAAAAACAAACAGCAAACTTGTGTTTAAAAGTTGTGACAGAGGCAACAATGAATACTCCAGAAAAGGCAGATAGCACTTTGAAGATTTATGTAATTAAATTGATCTGGTGCTTATTCTCTAAAGCATCGCTCCTGAGTTAAGAAAGCCCACACAACTGAATTCTACATTTAAAAAAACTCTCTAAATCTTAAAAAAAAACTAATGAGGATTAACAAGAAAAAAATAAAAAGAAGACCAGAAGAAATCCCAAAGCAACCTCCCAGCTGAATCAAAGTGTCACATCAGCAGAGTGGAAATACTGGAAATTCACATAAACTTTGAGGAGATTTTTTTGCTGTTGTTTAGGAACTACACTAAGCAAGGAAGCTACAGTAGAAACCATCACATTTTATATAGGTAAACTACCAAAACCAGCATCACTTTTTTTTTTTTTTTAATACCTTGGTGCCCCCTTTTGGTCTATACAGTTCAAAGCATTTTTTCCCCCATTAAAAAATTTAATCATACAAATACAGTAACTTTTCACTGATGAAGTCTTAATTGAGAGTCTTGCGTCTGCTCCATCTTAATGACGGTCCACTGTCCCCACGATCAATTTAGCCCCTGTGAACACGCACAAGTAGCAGCTAAGGTCAAAGGAAAGGGTTGATTTCCATTAGAAAAATTGCCCTAGTGCAAAATCCTACTTTATAGAGTTATCCTGAGAGACAGGAGGAAAAAATAATAATAATAAAAAATTGGAAAAAAAAAGGAAATAAAGAAAAAAAAGAGACCCATTCATTACCTTTGCTACAGTACACTCAATGGGGGAAGGCTGAGGCGGATGATAACTTTGCCTGGCTACGTTTGTACGTGCAACACTGAGCAGAGGGAAAACTCCCCAGCAAGTGGGAGCCCTTGCTCAGGTCCAGGTTCTCGGCGTGCTGCTAGCATCGCACCCAAACCTCGCAGGTCTTTGAGGAGAAGAAAGCAAAGTTTGAAATATATTAATTAGAATGAAAAAAAAAGAATTCTCATCCTGACGACTTTCATATTGCGGTGCCAGTAATTACGCCACAGAAACAAGATCTTTCCACGTTCAACATCACTGTGTGAAGACGAGCTTATTTCCAGCAGGGATATTGAGTCCTGCCATCTGAAGGGCCAATCAAGTGTGAAGTACAGTATAGTTTTAGACTCAATTGAAAGGAAAAAGCTTGACTACTAGTTCATAGCATGACAACTTTCATGGATTAGCTCAGACCCTATTCTACTCCGTGAAAGGGTATCACAGCATGAAGACAGTTTTCAATGCACTAAACTTTAATAGCTGAGTGGGGGAGCCAAAGCTTCCTTTTGGTCTCTATAGAAACAGTATAGCCAAAATTTGAGGCAAAATTAAGATTCCTGGGTTTCAGTCCTGCATTTACCCTCCAAGATCCCTATTCACAAAAAGTCTACTGACTTTATATATATATATATACATATATAATTGTATAGATAATTACATACATGATTGTGCATGCCATTTTTCTGATGGAAGATGAAGTGAGTTAAAACCGATTAAATAATTCCCCAGAGCCCCACCACTACTTCTCAGTGTCCCCGGAGCCCTGGGAGGAAGCAGGGGGTGAAGAGAGGCACCCGAGGAGGCTTCACTAGTGCTCGAGGCATTTTCCTCCCATCCCGGATACAAAGTTGTATACCCTTCACATCCCCATCCTGCCAGAGCCCTCACTCTTTTAGCATCCTCCAGAAAGATGGAGATTTTATTTAGGCACCAGCTCCCCAAACAAGGTATTATCAGCACTGAGCATCTCAATAAGCAATGCTGTATTTTGCCTACTGATGCCAGAAGCTGATAGAAACTTAACCTGCAAGGAGCGGTGGAAGAGGACAACAGCGTTCCACCCAGCAGGAGAAGTCCCCCACCTGTTTTCTAAGAAAAGCACTCATGATGAAATTACACTCTGAGAACAAGGAGAAAAACACTCTCCCGTGACAAACTCTTGCCCCACTCCTCTGCCCCAGCCTTAATGGAGAGTGTGGGTGGGTGTTGTGCCCACAGGACCAGCCTACATCACAGGGCATGTACCCATCACACAGGGGTGCAGAGATAACAGTGCCAGCTCCTATACAGCATTAACCTCATTTCTTGTTTCACACTTGACCATGTTTTTGCAAGCTACAGTTCCCAATAGACATTATCCCTATACCCCAACATACAGGCAAACACATTTCCCCTTCCCACCTCCCACACGCCCTTTCATCTGTGCTGTGGGACCAAGACTGGGCAACCCCCAGGGTGTTACCTGCAGGAGGTACCCACGCCGTGCTTTCCACCCCTTCTATTCAGGTTTGACATGTGCATCTGGGCAGTGGCCAAGGCGATCTGGCTCCCTCGGTAAACTTGGCTGTGCCACAGATGCCTTTCCCCCCTCCTTCTCTTCCCACACTGCCGGGATGTATGGGTGCCTCCTATGGAGAGTCTACATTTCACTATAATGCTCCTACTCTCCCTTTGTGGAGCACTAATCCTGAGTCACCACAGCCAGGAACTTGCCTTGCGTAGCCAGAGAAGTGATTCCTTCACCCCCCCAACCTCCTCCTTGGGTCTGAAGTTAATCCAGCTCTGGGCAGACTCTCCTCACAGCATCCCTGCTATGGGAGCTCTGAATTTCTGCACAGGCAGCAGGTTTCGATGAGGATCTGCCACCAAGGCAGGGCCATCCTCAGGGTGCTGGCATCCCAGGCCAGCTTTCCTTGGCCATGAAAAGAGCCAGGATCAGCCTAAGGCCACCACCCTCCGAGCAAGGAGCCACTGTGGGAACATGCACTTGACCACAGGAATTGCAACTGGTTTCACTGCCCCAGCTGCCCTCATCATCTCTCCCGAGGCTCTCCAACATGTTGTCCCTTGTGGGTCCCACAGATCCTGGTATCACCCTCCAGACTCACCTCAGCAGCATCCCAGCAAGATTCAAGCCTCCCCACCAGGGCAGGGAAAGCCCGACATTGACCATCATCTGTCAGACAAGCATCATCCAAATCCCCTCCCAAAGATGCTCCACATCTACTAAAGAAGTTCTGCAAAGGCAAATTTTGAATAAAAAGTACTCCCACTCACAAGGAAACAGAGACTGTACATTACCTCATTGACCCAGCATGGTTCAAAGTCACTATGTGCTTTTCTTCTCCAGCCCAAAGAGTCATGATGTCCCAGGACCGACAGCTCCATCACCCTCCCAGTATAGGCTTTCTGCAGAGCTGCAAAGAGCTGTTTGCCGTGGAACACCTCCTTCCTTTGAGAGCCTCTGCCCAACTGTTGCCATGATGAAAAGTGCAGTCCTGGGGCCACAAAGAGTAGCCAAAATCAACAGACACCTGATGTCCTTAATAGATATGGGTCATAACTGCATCTCACAGAGTCTGCTCCTACTTAGGCATCACTTCATGGGTTGAGTGCATAGGTCTGGTTTTTCAAACATCCCATCTGTGTGCTCCAAAGAACGCTGACAGGCACCTGGCAGATGGGCAAACATCCACATCCAGGAGAAAGAACCTCAGCACCATCACTGTATCATACACAAACTCACATTCCCTCCTGCAGGAGGTACCTTTGGACCAGCCAGGTCTGCTCAGGTACTTGCTGTGCAAAAAGACTGTGGTGGCACTGGACAGCTGCTGGAGAGCTCAGCAGTGTGTGCAGGCTGGAGGGTACACACTGATCACAGCCCTCATGCTTCAGGTTGGGCCACAACCTCCAAGGCCATCTCTGTCTGGAGGAGTCTGGACCATTAGCAGCAATCTGGGGGAAAACCCATCCTTGGAACACAGTTCCTTTTCTTGTCCCCTGGTAAAAGGGATGAAATCCCTGTGGTCTCGGCATGAGCAAAATTGCCTTTGATGCTCAGACCCACTCATCATTAGGACTGCAAGCAGAAATTAGAGAGACATGCTTATGGTTAAACACTATTTCCTCTGTTGGTTAAACACTGCCTACTTCTCTCTCCATTAGGCACAACATCCCCAAAGCCCCGGGGTCTAATAATAACCCTGAACGGAGACTTTTTCCTTTGTGCAGTGTTCAGCTATGGAGGGAAACAATTTGCAGTTTAAATTATTTCCTTTCAACAGATTTGAGAAAGCCGTGCTGCAGTAATTACACACACTGAACAGGTCCTGCACTCCCCGGTCACTCCCTGAGCAGACAAATATTATTCCAAGGTTTGGATCAGGCCCAGTGCATCAAGACCAGTCATTTTGCACAGGGCAGAAAGTCCAAAATTGGGTCCATGGGCACACACTGACAGCTCAATTGATCTCTGGGCTCCTGCCACCGACAGTCACGTGCAGGCAGGCAGATTCAATGGTCCTATTTAAACCTGCTCCCGGGGCCCTCGGGCCCTACATGTGTCACCATGTTAGATGCCATTGATGCTGCAGCAGCTTCTTTGCAGGACATCAAAGCATATTGGAGCGAACCCCTCATGTGTGAAGGGAAAGCCAGCCTTTTGCACCAAGGAATCTCCTCTATTCAGCCCCGGAGAGGTTTGTGTTTGGAGTCAAACCAGACAGACATCAGTGTGGCCAAGACATACAGTGGGAGTGCAACAGTGGTGACAGCCAGCCAGGACACGTCACTGCCACCCAACCCCATCCCTGGGGGTCCTGGGGAGAGGAGGATTTGGGGGTTGGCAGCAGGAGGCAGGTTTGTCTCCCTGTAAGCACTCAAAGGGGAAGAAGCTCAACCAGCTCATGCAGGATGGGTGAAATCAGGCTGTGCCATTCCCAGTGTTGGGGCAAGGTGCTGGGAAAGCCCAGCTTCATTGCTTCTCCAGCCCAAGCAAAGGCAGTGCAAGCTTGGGGCAGCTCTGCCACTGCCCTGGCACAGTAGAGACATCTAAGAACAAAACCCATCCAGCACCACACAATTTCTGATCCCCAAACCATCCCTGGATACAGCCTGATGTCAGTAAGACACAGCCAGGAGCATGTGGATCCACTGATTGAGCACCAGCTTCCCTTAGGGCAGATATTGTGAAGGACATCCAAATCAGCCCATTTGCTACGGGTTCATAGAATCTTCTCCAATTGCAAGGTCCAGAAAGGTAGCAGCACTGGCCTCATATGGTGCAGTTCATCCTTCCCACCCCAGGACTTTGTGCCAGGACAATGGCTGTCCCCATCACAACTCTGCTATCAGTGTCCCTTCTCCAGGACAGTGGCACAGGAGCAACGATCACGATAGGGAATCTGCTCCACTCAGCCTTGGAGTTTGCACTGCACTGAAAAAGAAAGACGCACTGTTACTTGACTAGGTGTCTGAGAGCATCAGCAAGGCTTTGATGAGCTGACACTCATCCGAGACAGACCGATTTTCTGCCTGGAAGTGAGGTATCTCCCCTGCACAAGGACACAGACAGTGATTAAGCAGACAGTGTATTTTCCTTGTCTCCAGCCTTTCTGCTGAAAACACTTCCCATGCACAAACGGGCCCTTCTGCACTTGCAAGAAGCCCCATGTGGGATGGGGACAGTCAGGTGTTGGTGACATGGCACCAGGTGGAAGGAGATGCAGGAGAGGTGCAGGAGGAACAAAAGGCATCATACTGCAGCAACACTGTGTGGGATGGGGCTCCTTCCCTACACTCCCTACCCCACCATGCTGCCCTGCACATGCCACATTTCTAAGTGCAAAGTCACAGTTCTCCAAGGAGGGGAAGCAAAGGATGGGCTCAAGCAGCCAGTTTCTGCACATGTTACACGGGGCTGAGCAGGAGAGAGTCGCAGATGGGAAAAGCCAAGAATGACTGACTGTGGCCATGAACTGACCAGTGCCAGCTGCCATGGGCACAGGAAGGCACTGGACCTCACTGGGGAAGGATTCACACATCTCCCTGCATCTCTAGGTGTGCTGCACATCCTGGTTGGTGCTGGGCGACCCTGCACTGTCTCAAAGGAGACCTCTGTGCCAGAAATGAAACATTGTGGGAAGTCTCACTTGGCTTAAGTTTCTCCTCCTCATTTAGCTGCAGATTCCTAAATGGGCACTTGTCTGATAATCATTTTTTCCAAGGTGCATCCGCCTTTCGTGTTCTCTCTTCGATCTGCAGCTTAGCCTTCCCTCCAGAGGAATCATCTAACGCATCTCTCACACTTTTTGCTGCCCAATTTTTGCAGCAGTTGGGGCATAAACTGTTTGATAGACTCTGAAGAGTTGCCTTTGTTTCCCCAAAAAGGTGCTATTTTGTTCACAAACACTCCGAGGAGCTCGGCAGTCTCTTTCCCTACCTCTCTTTTCATCATTTTAACACAAAAGCTAAAGCTTTTGAAATCCCTTTTTCATGTTGGTGCATTCGATATCTATATTCCTCCCACATTTGAAGCCTGAGTCTGAACATGAACTCACCCCAAAAATCTCAAGTTTGCAATTTAAGCATTTTCCTTTGATGCATTATTTAAACATACATTTTAATTATTAATTGAGACAGCTTAGTGCTGTAATTTAATAGCCAAACCCCACACTGGGACAGATCCTCACCTGCTGCAAACCCAGGATGCTCCCATTCCAGCACCCCAGCCTTCCTCCCCCTCCACTCCTACCAAAGCACTTCATTAAATTATTTCAACAAGATCCTCTAATTCAAGTTCAAAGAATTCAGCTAATGAAGTGTTTAAACATTTTTGTACCCAAAATTAATCAATTTACAAAACACCAGCAGAAAACAAACTGGTAGTTCTATGGAAAATCGTGGTTCACAATGCATGTCTAGAGGGAAATTTGTGCCCTTGCTATTCAGTTTAAGGAGAAAACCATCACCCATTACTTTTCTTGCCTTCATGAGCAGTGGGAGATCTCCTCTAAGTATGTTTTGTCCTCTTTGTTCCCATATCTCCCAATCTGCTTAGCTGCAGTCACCATTCCCCGAAGAGGGGACTGGTGATTTTCCTGTTCCTACCCCGGATGGGTCCATCCTTCCTCCGTGCACTGCTGCAGCCAAGAGCAAAGCAAAACCTTTTCTGTTTATTGCATGCAGGCAAGACCCACTTTCTTGTTCCCCTCCTGTCTCACAGGGACTAAGGATTGCTTCTCCTTAAATGTCCTTTCATCAAGGCCTGTGCTTTCCCTACAAACCAAAACAGGTGGGTGCAGAGGAGCAATGTACATCCCTTGGGGCAAGTAGTGAGGGAATGCTACACACTCACTCCTGGTAGTTGGGAAGAGTGTTCAGGAATAGGACCATGTCTCAGGGTTGGCAGGAAAAGGGAGCAACCCTCAAAAACTGCAAGTGTTGGGGTGCTTGCAGGGGCTCACTCTGTGCTGTGTGCCCCCTGCTCTTGGGAAGCCACCTTTGGTCTCCCTACAGCTATAGCTGAGGATTCTGAGCACTGAAATGCAGGATTCATGCTGAATTTGGGATGTTGAGTAGGAAGTTTCAGGGTATTGAGTGAACTTCAAAGAAGGCAGACTGATGCACCCCGGGGAGTCAGCCCTGCCAGCAGCACATGCCCAGGGGTACAGTCTCCTCTGCTTAGTGGGATCTCCTGGAGCCCTCAGAGGGAAAAATTAGAAGACAGGGTGACCTGCCTCCATCCACCAAAAACCTGCTCCACCTTGGCCCCAAAGCCAACCCCTGTTTATCCCAGCATGTGAGCAGGAGTCTGGATCAGCCATGCCCATCCCACAAGCACCAGATTCAGACGTGTCCCTTTGTGTTTCAGACATCAGTCTGACCAAGATCTTTGCTGTTCACCTGGGAATTGGTAAAGAGGCTGAAGGTGCCCAGCAAGCAGCTCCTTGGCATTTCCCAGGGTATCCATGTTATCCCTCCCTGTGCACACACTGACAGCCAGGAGGGGCTGCTGCCTGCACTGCTGCAAACACAGGGGCTGCAGCAACAATGGGCTTTGCTGCTGCTGGATACCCACAGAGGAGCCAGTGGGTTGATTTAGGGTGCTTTAGGTTGAAGTCAGATGCTCGACAAACCATAGTTAACTGCCATGCTCCAAAGTAGTAGTAGTAATAGTAATAATAAATTATGCTAAACAAAAGCCCCAACATGATGCACTTCGTGTGATTACCTAGCACAGCACGAGGACTGGACCCACTCATCATGTTTACCAGCACCAGATTTATCCACCCCAAATCTCCTGCCTTCCATTCCAGCTGGAGTGCCAGCCACAAAGAGATCCCAAGGTGCAGGAGGGAGTTGGCATAAAATGCCACCCAAGGGAGCGCTTCCATTTTGGCTCAGTGGTGCTGTAAAGGAGGGCTGCTATTACTGCTGCCTCTTCATCTGCCCTTGGCCCCTGTCGGCTGCCTATGTCTGGCATTGATCAGATATGATTTACTCACCCTACTCACACACGCCGAAAGTTAAGGCATTTGCTGCAAAGATTTCCTCTCCTTCAACAGGGCACCGGGAAGCCCACAGCACCTAAGAATCTGGTAAATTAGCTGCATGCAATAAAACTGAATTTGGTTTCCTCTCCACAAAACCATGAAGATATTTATATATAATTTATCTTTCTAAGTTGTCATGTGGCAAAAGACCTCTCGCTGTGAGGCAAGCTTCTCTTCCTACTTAGAGAGAATTACGTGATTAAATAGAGACCTGAAAAGTTGTGAACAAGCATTGAAGAAGAAAAGGTTTCCTCTTAAAGCCTTAATGAAGTGGGTTCATTCCTCCTCCAACATCAACTTAGCCTTGTGTAGTTTGTTTTCACTCTGGTTAATCACTGACCAAAGCTGTAGTGCGGACCACCAGTTCCCAATAACCCATAAAAGGCAGATCAGAAGCTATTGTTCTTTTCTGTAGGGCTTAGCAGACAACAGCTGAATAAACCTGTTCAAAGTCAGAACAGTCAAGGAGGAACAGAAGCCCAGCCATCGGCTGCAGGGAATCCTGAAAAGGAAATTCATTTATTATGACATAATTGATAGCGCACACGCAAATACGCCACACGGACCTGATGCAATCCTGGGTAATTAAATAGGGAGCAATTACTGGATTGTAGGTAGAGAGAGCAATGTTGTTGTAAAGGAGGAATTCCTGCCTGCTCGCTGCCTATGGATGCTGATATGTGGTGGGTGCTCCTGGAATCCTGTGACTGGGATTTTTGGGAAAAATCCTTCCATGGGGCAGAAGAGATGAAAAGGGGAAACCTGTGAAAATGTTTGGTGTTTGGAAAAGACTCCCCATAAAGCTGTGAGAGCTGGGTCAGAGGCGGGAAGGGCTGGAATGTGCTGGGAGGAGACTTAAAGCGGCTGCTCATGGTGAAGGCTTCAGGAAAGTATGAATTCAGCCTCCTATGGGAGACACATTTGGTCTTGTTGTTTCATTTGGATTTGCAGCGCTTGTGAATGTGCACGTAGGGTGCTTTGGGTATAAGACAGGTCTTTCTTGCCATCGATACCCAGCCCTATCCTACAACTGCCTACCCAAAAGGAAAGGCTTTCCAACAAGATTACCTTCTGAAATAGAAATAAAATATTGAGATGGTGCTATTAGTCCAAATTTGCCCCTGCCCAGAGCACTGGGGTGAGAGCCTCCCTGGTGGCTGTGTCCCCCTCCAGCTCACAGCAGTGATTCCATCAGCCCCTTCGGCTCCAAAGTACTTTTCAACAAGCCACTCACCAGGCAGGGTCCAGGAGAGGAAACAAGCCTACTACAACAAACTTCAAGAAAGAGCAAACAAACCCCACGACAAGCCTGAACAGCTGTGCTGGTGAGGACGTGACAAGGATGGACCCATCCCCTCCAACCTGTGCAGCAAGGTCAGCTGTTTCTTCCCTCCCTCCCTTCCCACAATCTTTGAAGCCACTTGAAAGTGGCACATCCCCTGCAGCCCTGTCTGGCATCAGCTCCCAGGCTGAGCTGTGGTGCTTTTATGGCGGGAGGGGAGACTTCTCATCCCTGTGCCTGAGAGGGGACCTTCCTCACTATCCCCTCCCCATGCCAATGACAGCACCAGGTTCCCTCCATCTGCTCCAGCAGCTCCTTTTTCTGGCTTGGTGTCATTTCTATTCTCCACACTGCTGACAGCAAGCCCTGTCTGAGCACTGTTCTCTGCTACACCCAGTGCAGGACATGCCCTCACCACCACCTTTCCTGTGCAGCCCAGTACCCACCACATGCACACTCATCAACTTGTCTTCCAGCTGAGGCAAAAGAGTTTCCACCATCACTGAGAGCCATCCAAAAATAAATAGCAGGATCCATCCCAGTGAGGCCAGACACCAGGCTCTGTCCTTCCCAGTGGATGATACACTGAGGTTAATGGGAGATTTATGGCACTTATCCACACAAAACTCGTGGTTGCAGTAGCCCTGAGAGGAAAAGCAAGCACCTGCAGAGCAGGGTGAAACCCCGGGGGAGTCACTCTGGAACAGTGCAGGGACCACATTTTGGAGGTCCCTTGGTACAGACACAGCATTGCTTTGATCTTGGTGGGGGGAAGGAACAAGTGGAAAGTTTCAGGGAAAACCAGGAGGAGTCAAAGCAGCTGTTCTCCCTTTTTTAAGCCCTGAGTTAAAGCAAAAAAAATAAGTGAAACATGTCGGTAAAAATAAAGATTTAAGAATAACAAGCAGAGGCTGACGAAGAGCAACAAAGTCTTTGGCTGAAACAAGGATTTGTTGTTGCTGCCGGGAGCAGGGAGGGAGGGGTGCTGCGGGGAGAGTCACGATCCGGTGAGAGCACTGCAAACTTCAAGTTTTAGACATCATTTTCTATTTTTCAGCAGTTTATTCCTCTCACCTGCGTGCTCCATGGGGAAATACTGGTTGCTTTAATTCTAACATTTGGAGTGGAACCCATTCACGAAACTTTCTGGCTGTGTGATTCAAACGAGCCTTCTCTTTCCTCTTTTTGTTCTCACAAGAAAATCAATTCACTTGAAGAGCCTCTTAATCCCATTTTTGCAATCAACAATTGCCACTTGTATATCGCTCTAATAGATTAAGAAGTGGGATGATGCGGTTGTCTGGTCTAATTCAACCCTATTCAGGTAACTGCAGCCCGAGGCACTTTGTAGTGCCAAGTGTAGAGCTCTACAGGAAGACTTTTGCTATCATAATTTCCTGTGGAGCTATGCACTGCCCCCACTGAGTAGCCTGAATTACTTTGAATTAGGCCCGACAACCACAGAGAGCAGAAATCCAACAAGCAACAATAACCAAGTCTTTGAGCATGACTTGCATGGGTTATTTTTTTTTCTCTTTTTTTTTTCCCTTTGCATTCGAACAGAAAGAAGGAATTTCAAAACGCGCATCTATTTAAATGACAGTGACCTGCCATAAATCAAGTGGAAAACAAAAGGGGAAAACAGTTTAAGTGAGAGAGAAGTTGAAGTGGAGGAAAAATTAATCAAAACAGTTTTCAAAAAAAACTTCATCGTAAGAGCCTGTGAAAAAAAAAAATTTCGGGCCTACAGCATCTCCATGGCAACAGAGAACAAGCACATGTTGGATACCAAAATCATAAAAGGTTTGTTTTGCAGGGATGAAACAGAAACAGATGGATCTGTGCTTAGTTTTAGTTTAATTTGTTAAACCATTTCAGGCAATTTATCAGCCAGCATGCCCAGCTAGTAAAGAAATACCTAGAAAATCATAGAAAAGCTTTAGGGACAGTTCTACAACACGCTCCCCAAAAAGCTGAGAAGCACCAGAGTGGATCTAAAGCCATAAATATAAAGGCTTAAAACCCAGACCTGACTTGAAAATCAGGCTGACATCGCATCAGGTAAACCAGCCTAACACTGCTTTTCAAATCATAAAGCCAGCTCTACAAAGGAGCAGTTCTGTGTGCAGGGGAAAAAACCAACTCCAGCATATGTTAAATTGTTGTCTGGTTCCAGAGAGTGAATAAATTGGACAACACATTTTAAAACACAGCCTCTCAAGGGGTGCAAGTTAAAAATGCTCTGGGGGTAGCAAAACTCTGATCTCAGAGGAGTGAAAAAAGGTTTCTTCCCTTTTCTCTTTTTTTTTTTTAAATTTGTCATCATCCCTTAATTATTACCAACATGGCAAAAAATGAATTAAATCTAAATAAATAAATATCGAAGGTTTCTCTTCTTAAGAGTTTCAATCGCTATTCCTACTCTTTTACCTTTCTGTGTTCAGAAAATAAAGAGAACAAAGCGGGAGCCCTACTGGTTCAAAACTACCAGAACAGACAAACAACAGAGCACAACTGTTCCCTCATGCATGCCTGGGATTAGGATAAAAGCAGAAAAGACTTCTGAGAAAAAGAAAACAACAAAAGAAACAGGAGTGCTGACAAAACTTTTTTTCTTTCTATTGAGGCAAAAGAGAGAGAAAAAAGGAGCCCTGCTAATAAAAAAAAAAAAAAAAAAGAAAGAAAGGGGGGAAAAAAGAAAAGAGAAAGAAAGATAGAAGAAGAAAGATTAACAAACAGAAGTAAAGGGTTTCACCTCCTGTTTTACTTTTTACTTTAAGCCCAATGTCGTCAGAGAAACAAGGCGCAGGAGGAGAGCAGGGTCCTGCCCAGGGCACCCGGGAGGAGAGGACCGTGGTCTCTGCTGGGTCATCGGCTCCATCCCGTCCCTCCATCCCATCTCTCCATCCCCACGGCACAGCGCAGTGCTGGCTGGGCTCTGTCTGGACTCTCCCCACCAGGGAACAGCACAGCATCATGCCTGGTGCCCTTATACCACAGATCTTCGACTTTTAAATCAATTATTAAATTTTAAGAAACCAAAACACACATAATTGTTTTCAACCATCCCAGAAGTCTAAGCAGCTAATGAGAGAAGAATTTAAGACCTACAGACTTCAAGTCTCAGTTAAGTTGACCCACGCTGTAATTGGACATTGGCACCACATCACTGGTAGCTGCAACTCACCCAAGAAGCCCTAAACTGAGACACACAGCACACTGGCACTGGGACAAGAAAAACCAAAGGTTTTTTCCTCCAGTTTTTTGGTTTTCAGAAAAATTTGCACACTGAGGCCCAAGGTGGTTCCTGATGTCTCAGGGACATCATAGACACCTATGGGGCAGCTTGGTCCTGCACCAGCCACTGCACAAGAGGGGTCAATACCCTTGGGCTGCATGTGCCAGCTCACAGGGGGCTTACCTTGATCCTAAATTCTCAGAAATTGATCCAGATCTTGCAAATGGCACCTTACTGGCAGTCCTTGAGCTGTTCAAACCCTTGCCCACGAAACCACAGTTCCCTCTGTGCTATAACCAGATACTCACATCGGTGTCCTCTACTGATTTGAGAGCAGCGACGAGGAGCAGCAGCCTTTGAACTGCCAAATGTGCAGGAGAAAAGCAAAGGCTGCCCTCCCCCATGTGCCTGCCCTGTGGTGGCCCTGGGAAGGGATGCTGCCACCTCCCTGGGAAAGGGACCAAGGCCTGCCCAAAACAGATGGCAGATGTACAGTAGGAGGACCTCAAGCCCTGTCAGCTCCCACAGTGCCCCGAACTTCTCTCAGGAGGGGAAAGACTGCAATAAGATCATATGTTAGTCACAGCACTGAGTACTTGGGATGCTGTGACTGGGGTACAGCAGTGCCCAGGAGGAAGGTTGTGGGATTTCTACTTTTCCTGTGGTGAAAGTGTTTGGTTAACGATGGGGTCCTCTGCACACAAAGAGCAACACAAGAACTTTGGGGTTTAAGTGACTTTTTTGAGGTTGAGGAGAGGGGAAAAATGGAATCTTACACGAGATGTTAAAGCACGTATTGTTTATGCTGTGTCTGAGGTCCTGTCCATTTGCAGCACACAAAGATGAAATAAGGAAATAAAAGTGCTGGAGGCAAAGCACAACTGCAAATGTAAAATGGCACCATCAGAAGCTTAGCCCAAGCCCTTCTCCCACCTGTGCTCTTCTCTATCCAACCATTTACACCAAACATTGTCCTCAAATTGTGTTCTGGCAGCCGAGTACCCGGTAACAAAAACTCAACCTCAAATTGCTATGCTACCATTTCATACATTAGCAATGTGGGATCACAACCCTAAAGATGGAAACATCAAAGCCCCTCAGAAGCCTCTCTGGTCGGGTATCTCACCCCACTTGGGCAGGGTTGTGCCAGTGTGATTCCATTCCCTTCTGGGAGCCAGAGCCCCAGGGTACCCAGCTCTGGTGTGGAGGGATGGCACTTGTCCCGGATTAGCTCAGCTGGCCACTGGTTGTCACTGTTGCACCATTAAAATTGAGCTGTGGCCAGTTGATCCCAGTGGTATCCAGTAACCTTTAAAGGCAGGAGCTCCAAAACATTCCTGGGAACACGGTGGTGTTTGCACTCTCCGGTTGTGATGCTGGATTAGGTTTCTGTGTCATGAATGGATACTGACATGCAACACCAAAGACACCAACAGGCAAGGTACCCCATCCACACAGGCTCCTCTCCTTGCCACCTTAATCTCCCTCACCATGGAGAGCACTTTCCCCTCAGAGCCTGCTACTTCATCTCCTCTCGCCTTGCCCTGTCCACAGTTTATACAATAACAATCCAAGAATAATTCCTCTGAAACCAGCAAGAATGAAACACCAATCACAAAACCATTCATAAGCACCAAATTCAACCCACGTAGCTGTGCAAACTCCACTGCTACCTGTGCTTGTAGTTTCTCACCAGCTGTATCTCCTGAACTTTCTACATCCCCTCTCCTGCCTGCATCTTTTCTGCTGGGAAAAACACATGTGCAGTGCCTGTCACCAAAGAAGGAGCTGCCAGAGTGCCAGTGTCCCTGTGGGCTGCACTGAGGTGGGCTTGGGTTTTGTGGAATAACTCTCAGGGATTTAAATCAAAATTAAAATAATTGCTTGCCATTGCCTCATTAAGTATGATCCCGTGAAAAGCCCCAGGCTCAGCTCTTGAAAGCATTGCTACATCACATCCAATAGAGGGGACATGGTTGTGTTCATACCATTCCACCCCAGAACTAACAGTAAGCAGGTGTCTAAAAAGCAACATTCAAAGACTGATTATGATCACAACTCGCTATTCCCTCTGCATGGTCTAAAGCCTCAGCCTCTCTAGAAATGCCAGTAATTCCTATTCCAACAGCAGATTATTCCCTATTATACATCATTCCTACGCACCGAACACAGGCACGTCTTTACTTTTCCAAAGACTCTCTAGGGACTGTTTCTCTATCGCAGCAGATTCCTAACAGACTCTAGGGCAAAAGGAGGAATGGCAACTATCCTGCTGTAATTGAAATAAATAAATAAAACCAGCTTGCAAAGCAAGGTTTCAGCAATTTTTACAGAAATCATAATTTCTTGTAGCATTCTGCTTTGTTGAACGACACACCCTTCAAAAAGCAGGTGGGAGAACTAAAGCAATCCCTCTGAAAAGTAAATATAAGGACCAAACACTGAGATGTCACACCCCACACCCACAACTAGTTCATACAAAACCTAAAGAATAAAAGGTCTATTACAAAAAAATAAATCAGATATCATGCAGTCCAAATGTTAAATATTTGCTTTTGAAATGTTTGGGATCTAGTCTGCCAGATCCTTAATATACACATATTTACAGCACATTCAGTGGCTGGAGATGGTCCAGGTTCCAGAGCCAGGGGGAGCTTGCAGAGCCTGACACTGGTGAGGGCACCTTCCCACAACACCCATGGGATGCATCACCCTGGGAATGAGACCACAGCCTGGTGCTCCCCTGACTGAAAACACCAAGAGATGGAAAGAGGTGTACAAAGATGTACAAACAATAATGGTAGAGAAAAGAGGATGAGGCAGAATCTAGGCTGGAAGGAAGAGGAGATAAGACACCACAGCAATGGCTGTGAACAAAAGGGAATATCCCATTAGGTGATGACACATTTGAAGAACACGCACTGAGACCACAATGCTGGTAATCATTAATGTATTGTTAAAACCATTATCAAAACCACAAGCACATGCGTAACTGCATGAGAGAGCTCAGTTCCCTCTCAGTGACTGGGATGCTCGAGCATGTGCTGGATTTCTTTGCTGTGTGTGGCCTGTATGATGGGTAACTGTGGTCCAGGATTCCTGCAAGGAAAGGCCTCCATTAGCATCCCAGCAGGATGAAAAATTCTCCAAACTTACCCCAGAGCCCATGAAAATTTTGCTCAGTGGTAAATGCACCTTTCTGCCTGAATCTCTCAAGAATTCAAACCACCTCACTGGCTCATCTCCTGGCTTTTTAAACCAGTATTCAAATCACATGCATGCAAAATCATGTATAACTATCAAGATTAATAATGTAATCAAGTCTCATTTGGGCAAGATACCATCTTGCTTGTACTAATATTTGATTTCTATTACAAATTCCTCATGCTACTAAACCTTCCCCCTCCGGACTAGTCTGTAACACTTGCTGCTGAGGATGGATGTAGGGATGGAGAAGACGATGGAAAAAGCCAAACCCCCACACCGAGGCAAATCTCAGATAATTATTTAGTGGATTTACATAAAGATAGTTCCAGTTTTACAGAAGGCTAAAACACTGGACTATGTGCAGAATTAATCTGACATAACAGAGATATTTTTCTGGGCTCATATATCATACATCTTTCTTACAGGCAGATGCCAAGGACCAGAAAGGTTTTCAGATGGCAGCATTGCTGCTTGGCTGGCAGCTCATTAGCAACTGAGCACTTGTTTCAGCAATGCTGATGCAGCTACAAGTGTTGTATAAACTCCCATTAGGTGATCTGGGCTTGATGCCACACGTTTCTTTAATAGCAGTTGTGTTTTTCAGGGCAAACAAATTTTATTCCTTTCATGTTCAAATATGAAACACTTTCATGCCACATAAAATTATGTTAAAACATCCAAACTTACACACTGAAGTTTATTTTCACCAGAGAGGCATCAGACATGTGCAGATAAAATGGAAGGATATTTCTGAGTTGTATATTATAAATGTTCATTGAAGTCAAACAGAGTGGCTTTCACTGACTTCAGCAGACACTGGATGATATCTTTGAAGATCAAAGGGTACAATTATATCTTACTTGCTGCTGTGAATCTGAATCTTAAGTAAATTATTCTGTTGGTCTCTTTTTTTTTTCCTCCAGACATAGCTTACTCTAAAAAAAATTAAAAAAATAACAGCTCTGGGATTGGAAGCTTGCAAATAGCCAAAAAAGAGAATTGCTATGTTGCCCAAAAGACACCTGAGATACCTGCCAGGCTCCTTCAGGGTGGGACATCAAGGTCCCACCAATGATCAGGATTACACCAGGGTCAGACCGTGTCCCAAGGACTCCTCTGCTCTTGCAGCCCACCCATGGGCAGGGTGAGCCCTTGGCTTCTGCTCATTACCTGAATTACACACTCATTACTCTCACATGAAGGAAGACTGGCAGTACGCAATTATTTATTTCATCAACTAATCCCTTCCCATCCAAGTTTCCACTTGACTTCACTTATTGTGCAGTTTTCCGATGCCCCTTATACAGAGCTTAGCATTTCTCCTTCCAGGGACACTGGTCACCACTGGAGTAAGAGCCCAGCTTGTTTCTCCAGTGGTGGGCTGTCTCCTACAGACTGACTGCAGGCTGGGGCAGCTGACAGATCCTCTGCAAGATGTGATTACACTGCCGAGGGGTGTAAGCCCTGGGAAAGGTGCAGACTCATCCAAGTACCTTGTTCTGCACAGGGCTCTGTATCCACTGTGATCCAACAGAAAAAAAAAACAAAAAACAAAAAATGTGTCTGTGTCATCCAGAGCTTGGATGATTCCAGACCTGCAGCTGCCCTGGCCAGTTGTAACCTCCAATTTCCACATGACCATCTCGGTGCAGCCTCACAAAAATCCTTGCACTCAGAGATCTGAAACAACACAGCCCCCAATGGACCTCGCAGGACACAGGCTGAGGACCTGAGCATCCTCCACGACAAGGGGCATTTTCAAACTACCCACAGCAGTATCAGTCTGAGTTTCAGCTAGCTGGTCCAAATCTAGGTCTGGGTAGTTAGCTAAAACTTAGCTGAACCTCCTACACTTCATCCCTCCTCCTCACCTGCTTCCCACAGTCCCAAACTGAACCTGCTCTCCCAACCCCACAGCCCAGGCACTCCCCTTGCTATCCATCTGTCCACAGCCACACAGCTGTGTCCCGATATCCCAGTAGGGCTGGGGGAGAAGCACCTCAGCATTTCGCCACCCTGGAGAGCCGCGGTGGGTTTTTACTCAGTCGACACTGTCACCAGCAGAGCTGCTCAAGAACTGCAGCCCCGGCAGAACACAGCAGCCCCGCCGTGCACAGACCCAAAGCCGGAGCCTTTAAGGAGCTTTCAGCTCTCAAATGGAAACTTTCACCCACCCCAGAGAGCCCAGAGCTGTGTGCAGGGACTGTCCCCTCCTTGGTCCAAACCAGGGACCTAGTGCCACCTCCCTTACAGGCACCCTGTGATATGGTGCCTCTGCACCAGTGCCAGCACAATCCATTCCCAGCTGCAGGGCAGGAGCAGCCCAGAAATCCCACCTTGGGCAGACACTGGTGACACAAACCCTGTACTGCAACAAACCTATATTTTTCACCAAAATGAAGACTGCAATCAGACAATTCCCAGCAACAAGCCCTCCCTTTACACACGTGGCAGCAGCCAACCACTCCTGACATGTGGCTAGTGATGATAGAGGGTAAGTCACTGACAAACAGAGCAAATCAGGCAGGATTAATTAACATCTGTAAAGAAGTCTGAAGGTGTCAAGGACTTGCAGCTGTTATGTGTTGGACTCCAGTGGGCCTTCAAGGTCAAAGCCACTGTGCAATCTTCACTCCTGCAGGCAGTCCCATGGATATGACCCACGCCAGGACTGAGAGGGCTCCAGAGGCACAGGGCCATACCTGGGCACATGCCCTTGCCTAGCTATTCCCAAGGCAATTCAAACAAGAACAGAGCCCCAAAGATCCTGATTTTGTTCTCCCTGACCCTCATTCATTCCAACACTCCCACACTGCTCCTGTGCCTGGGAACTGCAGTTCACCTGCGCCCCAGCTGACAGCAGACAGAAGTGAATGAAATTTGCATTTATATAGCCCTCTCCATCCATCAGTATCTCAGTGCTTTCATTAAAAAAAAAGGGCAAAAATCACCACAGCAGAGATGAAAAGCCACTGTCACCCCTCACAGCCCCCTTCCCTTTGGCTTTCCCACTCTCCCACACAGGCTCACCTTCCACCTGCAGCTTGAAACACAATTATAGTGCAGCCTTTAAAATCAAGCCCTAAAACTTTCCCTGCACTTGTGTTCCAACCCCATAACTATCAAACCTTCTGGGAGGAACACGGATAGCAAGTTTCCTCTAATCAAGGAAGTAAAGTACATTGTTGTAATAGTGCACCACCAGTGGCAGAAGAAACCTCCCCAGTTCAGAGGGTTTTGGGTCCAGCTGCCCATTTGACAGTCAGATTTTAAACAGATAACATGGCAAAGATTAGTATAATTAGCCCCAAAGTAACGAGTTCCTGTTTAAGTGCATTTTACTGCCATGTGCCTGAATGATTTTCTAGACAAGCTCGAACTTCTCCTTTCCCCCAGCAGGAACCCCCCAGTTTCTGTGTATTCATTAAAATCCTGTCCTAATTGCTCCATCATCTGCTACGAATCTTAAGAAGCTTAACTGTTAGGTGGTTAAATTGTGTTTACTGACAGAAAATAGAATATTGACTAATGACAGAGATGGTGATGACTCAGGATTATTGCGGGGCCTCACACCCAAGGCTTTGGAGATGAGGCAGTAACATTTATGCTGGGATTTGTGGTCCTTTAAATATGAAAGACAGGCTTTGTCCAGACAGTACAGTGCAAAACACAACCCTGTGAGGCTGCTGAGGTCCCCTGCAGCCAGAGGAAGCTGAAACTGCAGCCTGCAACCCTAAAAACCATCTTCCCAATGCACCTGCCTGTCCTGCAGGAGCAGAGCCTCCAGCAGCCCAGCACTGGGTGCTCCCAGTTTGACCACTGTCCCATTTCTGGGCAACACACACATCAATGAGTTCAGTTTTTAAAGATTTAACCCAACAGAAAGTCACTGCTGAACACAAATATTAGTTCAATTTTCAAAATTCCTGTCCCCTGGCTTTGGCTCACTGGTGGCTGCTGTGTGGCAGCCCTGCATCAAGTAGTTGATATATTTATGAAGTCCTAACTTCCAAAAATATTGCCAGCAGCAGCTCATAATTCTCTGACGTGTGACCTATGGTTTTTAAATACTGACCTGAACAGGCTGGCTACTGGGAATAGATGTGTTTTTTTCCTTCCCAAGTTCTCCTCTGAGACATATTTACTGAAATACTTTATTACCTCATCACTGTGCATAATTTAAAACTGCAGTTAAGCACTCAGCGTTTAAGTAAGAGCATGCATCATTCTGACAGCATTCAGCTGTGAGGGTATAAAAAAAATCTCACAAATGTTAGCCCCAAAATTTCTTAAAATCCTCAGCTATTTGCTTTGCAAAAACGTTCTGACTTCGGCACGTTCACCGACGTGCATTTTGAAGCTTTAGCCTTCTGTGTTTCAAGGTAACTGTTATGGATTGGCAAAATGTGTGAATTTAATTAGTGTAATCTAAACAAAAGAAGCATTTCAGAGTTGCTTTAATCCATATGAGACCAATATGTTGATTTGTCAATGTGAATTTAATTAGCGTCTTCGAGTCTAAACTCCAACTCCCCCTTCTTTTATCTAATTATCACATTTATAAAAAACATTATCACATATTCGTTGGCCTAACTGTTTTGCCACGCAGTCAGACTGAAGTCCCAGAGTCAACATGCACTTCTAATAAGCTCAATATGTTTCAAGAGCACCGCGCTGGGCTCAATAGCATCCCATCCAGCCACTGCACGCTCCCTCTCGAGGGGCCGAGGACAGCTCTGCTGGCATTGTGTCTTTTCCCCATCCTTTGCCATGCAAAGAAAGTGAGAACCTTCTGGTGTAACCATCAGTGAAATGCATCAATTATGCACCATTCTGGGGACGGCCACCACGAGGCATTCACTTATATATGACTAATTGAGCAGAGAACAATTGCTATTCATTTCACAAGTGGTTCCCAAGGGCTGCGAGGGGACTGCAGCAATTCACTCTTCATCAAGTAAACATTCAAGTCATAAGCACGACCCAAATCTCTCCGGGGCGGTTAAAGATGTTCTCATTTCTCCCTACAGCCCATATTTGTTAAATCCATTCCCAAGGACAGTGCTTCAGCTGGAAGCAGGGTGCCAGGCCCTGGGGAGTGGGCAGTGGAGCCAGGGCTGCAGCTGGACTCAGCTGTGACCCAGCAAAGCTCTCAGAGACCTGCAAAGGAGCCCCGGGGAAGGTGCTGCACCTCCACTCAGGCCCCCTGGCCAGCGGCAGGGAAGCTCTTCCATGCAGAGGGGGACAACGTGGAGAGTTCCCACCTGGCCACCCTGACCCTCAGAGAGTGTTGCACCTACACTCAATTTCTCTTCATGGCCAACAGCACGAGGCCCCAAAACCTCCTTTCCATCACCTGCCAAAAGTCTCCAACCTTTAGCTTTTAAGATGAGCAGACAACCTTATGCAACAACAGCAAAAAACATGTAGCTGGGCAAGCACAACCTGCTGAATTCAGGTGAGGAGAAGGTCACAGCTACACACCTGCACTAGGACAACAAAATCAGGTACCCCCAGCTACAACAGTAGTAAGATGTGCCTTTCCCTAAAGCAAAGAAATCCTTCTGCAGGTTATTTTACAGGGAACTCAGCAATTTCATTCAAGAAGGCTGAAAGTTTAGGGCCAGATACTATTTTTCTTTTAAAGTTAGGCAGATTTGCCTAAATGCAACCTGATGGAGGTCATTCAAACAATATGTGATGCATGATCCCAGATCATTTTGTTCCCTTTCACATTAGAAATGAATAAACATCCTGAACTTCCCCCTTTTCCCCATGATAGGTAAAAATCCAGTGGAGCAAGGTCAAAGATTAGATTTCAAACCAGCCCTCCTCCTCAGTACAGCAGCACCCCATTCTCCAGGTCATTCTGCTGCCTGTCCTTCTTAAGCAGGGCAGCAAGATACAGCACAGAAACATGCTGAGTTATTTTTCTGCATACAATTATTGTATTTGAAGATAAACCATCCTCACTTTGTCCAGTTGTGATTATCAAGCAGTTTGGCTAAGAGATACTGTCAAGGAACTTAACCACTGAGCTACTGAGGAAAATCAGAGCTTTACAAGAGCACTTGGATCATGTTTCTACTAAGAAATGGGCAGACAGCTCTGCTAGAAGAGCAAAATCCTTGAAATGCTCTTTACCGCACTTCAGACACTAAAATAGTGCCTGGAGTGGTGCCCATCTGAGGTCCTTGGTTACCTTTGCCTGTGCTACCAGCAGAGATCCCACAGTCTGTGTCAGGGATGGAGAGGAGCTGAGCTAGTGGAAGGGAACTGGAGAAACCAGGTACTGGAAATCAGAGATGAAAACTTGAGAAAAGTGCTCTGGGAAAGTTATTTAGGTCAAAATTCTCAGAAAGTCTTGAACCACTGAGGACTGAGGAACTGTTGCCCTCTAGAGACCTGGCCTCATGCACATGGTCCTGGTGAATCTGATCTCCTTGAAATGGGACGGGACTGGACAGAGCAGGGGATTTTTGGGAGCTCACTTGCAGAACTGATACAAAGAGAAAAAGCCTAGTCTCACTTTGGACAGAGAGATTTAGGGAAGCATTCCAGCAAAGCCAGATTCAACTGGTAACAGCCAAATCATTATGAAGCTTTCCAAAAAGCAGGGAAACTCCAGGACAAGGCCAGGGCTGCAAGGAGAGCTCTGCAGCTTTCTCCAACCAAGTTGCCCAATACTGAGTCTAAGGAGCAGGTGCCAGAAATTGTAGGAAGTGGATCTTAGAAGAGATGCCCGTGTCCATTTCCCCACTTCAAGATGGGCTGTATAAGCCTGCCTGACTGCAAACATACCTACCATGCTGCTCTCAAACCCTGCAGTGCCTCTGGGCAATCCCATCCCTTGAGATTCTTTACATCTAGGAAGGCTTTCTGAGGATGAAGCCTCACCTTTCCTGCTGCAGCCCAAAGCCCTGACTTCTCACCTTGGCCCTTACAGATACAGGGAATGAATTACTCGTGCTCCCTACAGCAGTTTTGGGTATTTGACTGCCACATGTTTCTTTCTGCATGTGTGCAAGATGGGGTGGCAGGAGAGAGGGAATCTCCATCAGCAAGAGACAATCTTTGTCATGCAAAAAGATGAAATTCTGCTTTTTGGCAAAAGTGAATTTTCATTAATTCCCCCAGCTGGAGGTTCACCATTTTCCAGAGGAATTTGGCCATTTACCCAGTGTGCAAAGCCTCTGTGGGTTAGCACCAGCAGGGTTTCATTTTCACAAGATCAGACTCCAAGTATGCAATACAGCCTATTGTCTAAATACAGTATGAGCACAGCTCAAGCCACCTGATCGGGGCCTGGTTTCCTGGCATTTACTTTCCCCATCTGTTGGCTTTTAGCATAAATTGAAGCGCGAGTGCCTACTAATACTAGTCTCGCATATGAACGTGCTCACGGAGCCATAATCTAACATGCAGAGCATATTGGACCCAGTTCAGTTTATGTGAAATGCAAGGCACATCCCCAAGGCAGAACTGGAATTGCTTTGAGGGTGCGTTCTTTGCCCAGACCTCTTTCTGCTGCACATGCACACACTGGAGACCTCTTTTTGAAAAGAGAGAAATGCACGTAAATGGGAGCTTCCCTCAGGCTGACTCTGATCCAGCTTCGTTTCTCATTCGACCCTCAATCACGTTCCAAATAAGCTTGGAGAAATCAAGGCCGTTATGTGAGAGACACGGAGTTTTGAATGACGATCTCCTGAATTTCCTTGCACGTTAACGACTTGGATATGCAAAGAAGTGACGCACTCTGCACGGCAGGATGGCTCCCTGCAAAGCCACATGGCATCCTAAAGCCAGGCTGGTGTTTCCAAGCTGCCCATGGCTTTTGCAGACCTCAGGAATCCTCTCTGATCAAGGGCTGCAATAAACCTGAGCTTCTGGACCAGGCTAAACACTTACCCTCCTAAAAACACAGTGGATGGGTTTCAAAGCATTGCAGCTCAGCATTGTCATGGGACACTGTGGCTCTGAGGAGCTGGGGTTTGTTATCTACCCTTGACCATTTTCTTCACTCCTCTGCAGGGCCCCTCACATGCCACCACACAGCCTTAGGGATTGCCACGCTCATCCCTGACCTGGGTTTCTGAAGGTCAGTTTCCCCACAACCCGGGCAAGGAGGGATCATGCCAATTAAGAAGCTTACCAAAATCAGCACCTAGACCTAACCCATGAGGCTTTTCTGGATTTGTGTGCCTGTAATTTCAATAAAGGAGCTTCTTCCATATGTGCACCTTCTCAGCATTTCAGTTTACCTTTATGTCTTTGATCCACTCTTAAAAACAGTCATAAAAGTTTACACATTTCATCTCCTATTTCTCAGAAGTGGCTTCCACTGACAGGGATGTACCAGCTCCCTTCTCAGGGATGGGCAGAGTGTCACTGCACTGATGGAGCTTATACATCCCCATATCTACACTTGGTGATATATCTAATATCCCTCCAAGGGCAGCCTCTGGGCCCTGCCCTTTGCACATTCAAGCAGCAGCACTGTACTCTTGATGGATCCCATTCAAGACATTTTGCTTTGCTTTCTCCACTCCCACAAAAGCCTGCTATTTTCTACTTCATATTCCTTGGGAATTTCAGACAAGGTCTTAACTGCATCCTTGCGTGTAGACAGCAGACAAAACTCCCCTCTGAGCCCAAATCTCTGTTCATCTCCTTCCTCCAGTGCCACATGCACACTTCGTTCTCCCCCAGTGTTGCAGGTACATGAAAAGTCAAGTAGGCACAAAGTTAATTGGCAACGTGGGGCTCAGCAGGAGGGCTGAGAGCAGGTCTGACACTGTCTGACGTGGTCCCAGGAGAGCTGCAGCACCCAAAAGACAACAGTGACACGTGGACAATGGTGATGGTTGCATCCATAAGCCAGCTTTGTGGCATTCACAGGGTTGGGGCAGATGAAGACACTCAAAGGGAAGGAGAACATCCCCAGATGACAACTAATATCCATCAGAGACCCCTTTCCTCCCTCCCCTGCTCCTGCACAGATCCCTGCCCAAATCCCAAGTGTTCAGGTGTATTTTTCTAGAAGAACTTTCTCACTAAAGCTGGACCCAAAGGAAAAGGCTAAGGTGCCCCATATATCCTGAATCTCTGGCACAGACAGCTGCCTGGTCCTGGCATGGGGCCCTCAGGAGAATTCCCCCAGAGAATTCCACTTGGGAGGGAACGTCCTGCTCCTCCAGAGAAGGAATAGAAGGGTGTGAGTTTGAACAGCAGCTCAGACATCTCTGTATATAGCTGTGTGCTGCTCCCATCACACACAGCCCCTGCTCAGGGAAGCTCTTGCCCACCCTGTGCTCACATGCTGCACCAGAGGCACAGTCAGGGGCTCACCAGGAGCATGCCAGGGCACCAGGGCAAGCTGGGAGAAAATTCCACTGCATCAGGACTGTTTCCCATGCCCACTCAGGGTGCCCCACAGATCCCAGCCCTGCTTCCAGCGGGATCTGTGCAAACATTCACTAAGTGATGCCATATCCACACAGACATTGCCACAACAAAGGTCATGCACAGCTTGGTCAAGCATCTCTTCAACACAAAGCAAAGGACTTTTTGACCCCCATGTGCCCTGGGCAGCTCCCAGCTTCCCACAGACAGGGTTCCCACAGGCACAGACCACATCTGGAAACAGTCACTGATTTGCAATGCCAGGAGATTCACTCTACCCTGGAGAGGTTTGCAAACTGTATAAGACCAGCCCTGAAGGCACACACCACTTCTACCCTTTACAAAACTCCTTTTAAGAAAAAATAAAATCACCTCTTAAAGTACCAGCAATTGCTTGGCAGTGCATCTAAAACCATCATTAATGGAGCCAAACAGCCCAGTCTCCTGAGCAGAAAAGTGCACAGGATATGGCAGAGGGCAGGACTCATCAGCCTTTGTGTTAGTTGCTTTGGGTTGCACCACAGAAAAACTCAGAAAGCTGGCAGTCAAAGGTACAGAAGTGCATGAAAAAATCCTAGCAAGTAGAAAAAAAATAATTTGCCAGCAATGAATGAAAGCAGGCTCAGTCGCCCTCCAGGTGATGCAAAACCAGAGGTGCAAACAGCCCTTCCATCCCCACCACTCTGCCATCAGAGAGAGCTCCCACCACCTGCCACACAAGAGGGAATCACTTGTGCCCAGAGCAGAGGGAAATCCCAAAAGCCCATGGGCTCCTGCATGGGGGGAAATCCCCCGAAGCCTAAGACTCCTGGCACTGCTGGGTCAGGTCACAGGGACTACCCAGCTGGGCTAGGAAGGGCAGCCCCACGGTTTGACCCCAGCACTGGTGAGTTTGGAGGGACTGTCACTCCAGCTCACTTGCAAAATGGAGAGGAAACCATTCACTTGACTTCCCTCCAACAAATGGTTTTCGTTGAAACTTGTTCATGTCCACCAGCTTTCTGTCAGTGAACAAAACATCAAATATTCACCTGCCAAAGTGGGGTTTTTAAATGCTGTAAGCCATGAATTTATCATTCCTGCCCTTCCCAGGTCAGGGAAGAGTTTTCTGGTGAAGAGGGAGTAAAATAAGTTCCCCATTGCACCCCCAGGCTTCCTCAACTAGGCTGAAGTTTTTCAAATGGTTAGTGTGATGTGAGCCAGTATGTATCACAGATTTGTCATTAGACAATCAAGGCTAAGCAATGATTTGAGTTTCTACCTATAAAGGTAAAAAAACCCTTTCCAATAGCAGTTTTGTGGCAAGAGCATCTTTCCACTACAGCAAGGAAAGAGGCAGCCAGTGGGCACAGGATGCTTAACTGGTGTGCTTGAGAAAGTGTCTTTGCACACATAGCGTGCAGAGAACCTGAGTTCCTGGAAAAGCCTGCCTCAGTCAGACAAATCAGGCTTATAAACTCACCCTTTTGGGGAGGAGGGAGTGCAGGGAGGGGGCTAATGGCTGCTTTATTGCATTAGTCAGTATCTTCATTAAGGCAGAGAAGAGTAACCGAGGGGAATGTGCACGTAGCGTGACTTCTTTGCTAGAACCCCACAAACCACCAACTGGCAGCTCCCTGGCTCCCAGCCACCCAAATCCAAGAGACCATCTGGCAACTGGTTCAGTTATCCCTCCCCAGTTAACAGATGTACACTAGATGGTGTGGGAACAGCATTTTGCAGAAGCAATTAGTTTAATCCTCTGCTAAACAGTTTAAATTCCAAGCGATTTGGAGGGGAAAAAAATAAAGTAAAAAGAAAATCCTGAAAACAAACCAAGTTGCTTCCAATTTCAGTGAGAATAACTAATGAAAAGCCAATTTAGCTGGTTTCACCACTGATACATACCCATGGGACTTGTTCTTATTCCCAGCTCCACATGCTACACCCCAGAAGTCCTCCAGATTTATTCAGAGGCTGCAACTGCGTGGCAACCACTTGCATGGCTTTGCAAAATAGCTGCACCCACCGTCCCATAGCCAAAATCCAACTGGGTAGAGGCTGATCTCTGAAACACAGACCTGTCCTGACTTCAGCTCCTTGTCTGGCCTTGGGCAAATCATTTAACATGGTGAAATCAATTTGCCTGGCACACACACCTCCCTGCCTCCAGAAAATGAGGTAAATTATGTGGTCCTGCTACAGGGAGTAGTAAGGTGGAATCAATTAAGGTTTGTGAAGCATTTGGAGAGTCTTGAATGGGAGAAACCATAGAAATAGAGAACATCCTTATTAATTACACTAACTGATTAATTATTATTAAATTAGGACAATTTCGTTCTCTTGAGAGGAGAAAGATGTTTTCCAGCCATTTCTTTTACTTACATCCTTAAAAGAGTGACTTTACAACTGCAGAAGACTGAATGAGGAGCTTAACCCAAATAAAATAAATTGCCAGTAATTTCTGGTATCCCCTATGCCATTATTGAACAATTTGCATTTGAATTGGGGCTTTTTCCATCACAATCCAGCTTCACCTGATCCTGCTCTATAATCACCATCCCCATTTATGAAATCCCAGCATGTTGCCACAGAAATTATGTCACAAATTCATCATTATGACTCCCCCAGCAGGAGCAATTGGAGCTGAGATTGGCTGTAAAAGTTGCCTTTTTACCAGTCCTGCTTTAAAGATATTTTAATTTTTTTTTAAGGTACAGAAGTGAGATTAGCTACCATGGGGAATTAGATGAGCATGTCATGAATATCCTAGGGATACAAGATTACACCCATGAGTCAGGGGAACCATAAAATATGATCAAGAGACTTTATGGAGGATGATCTTTGAAATCAACTCCTAATCTCTGAGCGGTTTACATAAAACCAACTATTAGTTTCAAAAAAATAAAAAAAAAGGTAATTCAAAATTCAAAAGTGAACCAGACTGATAATAGCAAAGTTACAGCTATTCCTGTCAGGAAGGCTTATCTGTCAAGCCACTCCAAGCACCATGGCTTACAGGTTTCCACACTCCTTTGATAACATGGTAATTAGTCAGGTACCATGGCAAGAAACATTCAGAGAGTAAACTTTTGAGGTAAATAATTTATATTTAAATATTTTAGACTCTTCCTGCTAGGCTACAGTCCTCTCACTGCCTCTTGTCAAAGTCTGGCATATGTTGTATTTCCTAATGGGAGCCACCAAAGAACTCTGACACAAACCTCAAAACAAAGACTATCTATGCTATAAGCAATGCACTTTCCCAGAAATCATCTTATTATCCTTCTTAATTATTGAAAACAAGCAACATTGGAATAAAGCGCACTGTTTACCAGTGCTAAAACTGTGAAAATAATTCAGTGAAAAAAAACACTAACACCTTACAGAGAGTGCAACACCCAATTTGGGGACCACACACTGATGTGTTCACATCAGCTTGCATCTTGTCTGGATCCACTCACACTTTCCCCCCTTTCTCCCAGTCTCCCATCCCTCCACACAGCTGGAGCCCTCCCTCTCCTCTGGGTTTTGGCAGCCCAGCCTGGGTGGTTTGAGAAGTGGCTGCTCCTGTGGCAGACGAGATCAAAGCTACCATGTGCCAGGTCCTCACTGCATCAGCTATTAACTCAAACTGCCATCAATTCTCATTTGAGCTAACACAAACTATGGCAGCTGGAAAATTACCCAGCCATAAATCACCACAGCTTCATTGTCAACTATCAGTCCTCCTGTTGGATGCACAGATTTCTCCTCTTCTCCCCACCAGCTTTCCACCTTTTCTAAATTAAACAAGAGCAAACTAGACAGCAGATATGTCCTGTATGTAGTTACAAGAAATCTCTTTGTAATGTTGTTGAGCAGTCTGGCAGGTTAATTAGTTCTTTGACGTATCCTAGACAGCAAAGTTTCCCTAGTAAGGGAGACCCTATCAATTTTTAAACCAATTGAAAATATTGAAGACATTCAAGTGTGACACCGGGGCTCAGACCTGCCCACATCCCCAGAAGAGCAGCACTACAAGGAGCAAGTAACCACCACCCTTTAGATAAATAACTCGAGTTATTTAGCACCAGCAAGCCAGTTACACTGCAGTGTAGACCTTCCACTTCCCAGCAGTGACAAGCAATAATTAATTAGTAGCAAACACTCTAATGGGTATTTGATCCTTACTCCAGCAATTAGACTCTTTCAGCCAAGACGTCTGTCCCAGAGAAGCACAACTCATTAAGGGAAAGAGTGGGAGGAAACTTGGGAGCCATTCAGAGCTGGAAAGGGGTAAGCAAAAAGGCAAAGAGCCTGGTTGCATGCACCCAGTGGCAGAATCCGAAGGAGCAGGGCAAGTGGATCGCCACTGGCATGTGATTTTTGTACACAGGGAGCTTGTTTCTGAAGCCCAGATGCCTCTAGTCAGTATGTAAAGAGAATTGCATATAGAATGTAAGAATGGTGGCTTAAAGTTATTTACAACACAGTGCATGGGAAGGCATCCTGTGCCCACAACCACCCCAGTCAGCCTTTCATGAATTCCAGCCCCAAACATAATACAGGCATGTCGCCCCCAGCCACAGCACAGGCCACAATGTGACAGAAGAGGAGATAAAGAGGACACATGCCCTGAGAGCCACTCCTGGGCAATCCCAGCCTAGCACCAAGGGCAACACCCAGCCACCACTGAGGGGCAAGCATTGCAACCATGGAACAGGTGCCATCCTCCTGGTTTTATACTTAAGGCACAGAAAAACACAGCCGACAAGGGAAGCTGACAGTTTCATTCTTTGTTTTCAGTTTCCCAGTTAGGACACTTCACTAAAACCATTTGGTCTCAGTTAAACACAGGACAAGTCATTTCCCCACCTCAAGGTCCTGCAGCACCAGAGTCCTGCTGTTTTCCCAACAGCATACATTTGCCAGTTCCTCGGAAGGGACCTGGCCTGGGTGGTCCCAGAGCTTGTTGTGACAACAGCATTGCAGCCCAAGGGACACCCAGCTGGGACAGCACAGCCACCATCCTGCCCAGAGACACTCCGTGCTCCCAGTGAGCCTCAGAAACCATCTCCCACCTCCCAGATGACCACACTGCTCACTTCTGTCCAGAAAACCTCTACCCCAAGGCAACACCACCACAGTTACTGCCACAAACACCCCCTTTTCCCCACCCTCTCCTCAGAGAGGGGAAGTTCAACAATGGTATTTTGTTTAACTCACCTCTTGGGTTTGTTGGAGATTGGGATTGAGGAGCAGCAGACACTCCAGCCAACAGCCCAGCACACACAGCCTTCCCCAAATCCTGCCCACACCACACCTGAGAGCCCTAACAACTCTGGAAAGTTACAGGGTCTTATGGGCTTTGCTGCTTAACCACCCTCAGCTGCACAGTCCTCACCAGTTCACCCAGTTCTCTGCTTTCCCACTCTGGGGCTGAAGCCAGCACAGCTCCCTGGCCTGCCCTGCACAAGGCTGTCCACGCAGCCCCTGAGACACCTGCTAGACCATTTTACCTGCTCTCACTCTACCTCTGCTTCAGCTTCCCTAATTCCCACAGGACTCCTTCCCACAGCACAGCTCACCCTGCAGTGCACAGAGGATGAAGGGCAGCTGTTTCAGATAAAGCATTTGCCCTTTTCCCCCCCTGCTTCTTAACCACAGCTTCCCTGCTGATGCAGACTCCAAAGGAGGTGTTTGGAGAGGACAGACAGGAGAAAGCTGGAGGCCAGCTGAGGCTGCGTGAAGTCCAAGGACTCACAGTCACCCATGTGGCCCCACTTCCCATCCACACTGCTCCCAGAGGGATGCCTGGCCAGGTGCAGCCATTTCACCCTGCTTGAACCCTCCCAGGACCCTTGCAATGCTAACAGTGCTTCTCTTTCTGCTCACAGACCATCATTACCACTGAAAAACCCAGATCTCTCCTGCTGCTGCCTGGAAGCATCAGAAAACATCTACTTGCTGCACCTCACATGTTCACAGCAAACAGAAGACTGGCCAAGAAAGAGTAGCCATAGCAGGCAGCAAGGAGATTATCCTGAGACACTCAGTGCCAACAACAGTAGGAAATTTGTTAGAAAAAGTACCCCATGATAACCTGCAGGGAAAACCACATATTGGCCCCTTCCAATCTGATGGATTGCCTCTTAATCTGGATTAAGTTTAACCTCGAGCACATGTCCAGGCTGTACAAAGTGAGCATCTGTGAATGTAAAGGCACGAGCAGCATCTGCCGGATGAGCCAAACCAAGTGCAGCTACAACTTCTGCAGAGTCTGGGAAAACCATTCTCTCTGCTGGTCACAGCACCTTCAAGGTGACAGTGCTTCCCTGCAAACCAGTCCAAAATGCCCAGGTATCACTCACATCAGCATTGCAGAAAACCCATGAGGCGGGGCTGTGGCAGTCACAGGGAGTTCAGGACAGCGGTGGGAAAAGCTCTCCAGGCAGAGGGAGCATCTCAATGAATAAGAGATCCAGGACACCCAGCTCTGGGCTGTCCTTTCCAGCTCCTTTTTGTAGGCCAGGCTCTGGCCACAGTGCCCCAGTGCTCCCACCTGCTGGGGTCTTTGTGAGCCACCAAGGTCCACCTTTCCCTGCGCAGCCATTCCTGCTCCCTTTCCAAAAAGTGAGGTTTCTTTACTGTACCACATTTTAACTGCAGTCATCATCCTTCGGGGTGGGCATTTTTGAGGTGCTGACACCTCATTGAGAGCTCCAGCCGTGCTCCTGGGATTTCCTGTACTCCCCTTCTCCAGAGACGCTGCAGCCTCATCAAGAGCTCAGTTCCGTATGTCTCTTCTCTATTAAGAGACAGAGATAAGCAACCTCTGAACATACAAATATAATTCCCATCCCATACAGTCCAAAGGACTTTTGCCAGGGCTCCCAGGACTTTTCATCTACTGCAGAGCTTGTCAAGGAGCAATACAGGAGGGAAACAAAACCAGGAAATATGGGAGGCACATGTGCTTGTCTGATTAACCTGAGGTTTTATGATAAACAAAGCAGCTCAAGGGCCCTGTTCTCTCTGTCTTTGTAATAAATCTCCCAGTTTTACTGTTTTATGATGTCAAACATCTAAGAGCTTTCCCCAAGTTGCAAATAGAACATAAATTACCTTGGGTAAACTCTGCAGACGCTAATGTTATTTATAAAAACCCTGGCATTAATAACTTCACAGAAAGTCTGAGGGCTCCCTGTTTGTACGAGCAAAGTTAATTAGTGTGTGCAGCCTGTAACGCAGAGGCACCAAGATTAGGAAGGTGAAGTACCAAACTGTGAACTCCTGAACCACAGCTACTCTGGATACCACAATAGATGGTGACCCTGACCCAAAGTTCTGGGCACAGGCTTGCGGCATCTCAACAGAACATGAAAGACATCCAATCCTGCTTTTATCCCAGCAAAGTCAAAGACATCCCACCCGGGTGCAAAGAAACCATACTAAGAAGGATGTACCGTGTCTCCTGGAGAGTTGCATTGCTGCTGATTATCTTAGGGAAAGCCAAGGCTGTTAAGCCCTTTCCTACCCAGTCTTTTCCATAAAAAAGTCTGTTCTCCAAAAGCAAATCACACTGTGGTCAAGTCATGACTTTGGCCTTAATGAAGAGGCTGAAAGTTTGATCTCTTCTGATGTACACGGGCCCTCAGACACCTGCTGGAAGGGCCATGCCCTCCAGAACGTGTTCTGGGCTCAGTTCCTGCAGCAGTGCACTGGAGAGCTCTGAGGAATGAGGTCAGACCCTCTTTTACACATTTTTTTGGCAAAAGGAGCTCTGGTCATGGCAAAGTGATGTCCCCAGGCATAAAAGTGAAACAGAAAATGGAACCCACAGAACCCAAAGCCACCCATGCTGCCCAGAACATCTTTTCTAAAAATAATTCTTATTTAATAAAAAATAGGAATATTGAAATAACTCAGCTCCACAAAATGAGTTTAGCAAGAAACTGTTTTAAATATTTAAATCTAAGCTTAGTTGAATTAAAGTTACAGTTGCAGCTTAAGCCTGGAAGCACTAGCAGCTGTTGTGCAGAAATACAGTGATTTCAGTCCTTTTTGCAAGTGAAAATGCAAAGTGGTATCACAGTCATCAGAGAAACAGCAACACCTCCGTGCTGAAGTTCAATTTCCATTAGTTTGGTGATACAGCTCATGAGAATGGGACTGGACAGCTGAACATCTAAGACTACAGAGGACACCACACATGCAAGAATCACCCCTTCTTATGCTTTGTGACCAACATGCCTTAACTTCCCATTCACTTCAGCAGTTATTGGCCTGGGTCCCAATTATTACAATGCAAAACACCTAATATTCTTTTTTTGTTTATGTGTGGATCTTCAGGCAGTGAGTTTTGTTAAAGATCTCACAGGTCCCAAAAGAGATCCCATGTCTATGCTAGCATTTAACTGCAGGCAAATTTGGTTTAGATTTCCTCTCTCCCAGTTCTTTGCAACAGATCTCTGTAAACATTTGAGCTATAAGCATAGCAGACTTGATTAGGAGACAAATTTTAAATGTGGACTTGCAATGAGTTATCAAACACAAAAGCACAACTGGTGTAAGGAACATCAGGCAGGCTGCTGAAGACGAGTTTATTGCTGTTCATCAAACATCCTTCCAGCACAACTCGTCATGAATGTGCCATGTGTTCCCAGCTCCCCCAGAGCTGCCCCATTACCAGCCCTTAAGGAGGCTCACACAGGTGTGGATCCCACATCCACACTGCACCTGACTCCCCTTCTCACTGTACATCTGCACATTCTTGGCATTTCCATTCAGCAATGACGACGAGGCTGTATCTGTTCAACATTGCTCAAGCAAGTGGAATGAAATGTAAAACATCAGCACTGAAATCCCTCCTGCCTTTGAGGTTCTGTTGTAACTTGTCAAGTTTCACTTAAAATATGACAAACATGACATTCTACAAAGTCTGCTGGATTTGGGTGGTTATTACCAGAGAGCCTCACACGAGAGATGTTTTACCTCATCTATTACTGGAAGCATCACAAAAACACAACATAGATGTCTATATACATACTCCAGAAAAGTTAAAATTTAGCCAAATTTTTTCTTTTTTAAAGAGGGCAGGAAGGCTCAAGTATCTGCAACAGGATAGGGGATGCTTTACTAAGCTTGTTCTCATGAGAGTAGATGAATAATGGTCATTTCCATGTGACGGCTATTATTCATAAATTAATATAAAGCAGATCAGATATCAAGGCACCAGTTACTGGTAATCCAAGAACATTCACGTCCCCACAATGACCATTACGTCTTCAAAACCCATCACTGATTCAATGCAGAGTGGACATGACCTTTACCCAGAGCTGGCCTAAGCTCCCAGAGAGTGCTGAGAATCACTGGAAAATCACATTATTACAGCCCATTCTGCACTCAATAAAATTAAAACTCAGAAGTTACCGTGCTGCCTTCTCGCTAGGGTTTACACCACCTTTAAACTGATATATGCTCAGAACCATTTGTATTTAACTTACAGCCTAGGGGCTTTCTCTATAAGCACGAAACAAAAGGACAGTTGGCAGGTTTTCCTTGGTTGAAAAAAAGATGCCAGCAAACAATGTTGAACAATGAATTACGCCAGATTTGCATAAATAGGACCTATTACACACACACACACACATATGAAAGTTCTCTGATAACAGTTTGAAAATGATTGATTTTACTCCATGGCTTTGGCTCTGGACTACTGGCAAGCTTCAGAAACCACTTTAACTTACTTTCTACTTTTTAGCTCACTAGTAGTCACAGTAAAAGCACCATAAATACCATTTTACAACCCATTTTATTTTGCCTCTTGTGAAATGCATATTTATTAATCTGGCAAAACTTCCTGCTGGGAGTTTATGGCAACTGTAGCTCCAGTTCTCTCATGAATTCATTTCCCTTTGAACATGTAAAATTTAAAAGTAACTTCATGCAACAATTTATTTAAGTATTCAATAAAATCTCAAACTCTAAATGTAAGATTTATTAGGAAGGACCTTTATTAACACAACAGCACCAATTTCAAGAGCAAGAAACCTCTAATAGAGTGAATGGTGCTCTTGAACCAGCTGATAACCAACCACAAGCTGATTTTTCTAATGGCAACTCCTGTTGTTTTCCACCCCTGGGAGGGAACAAAAGGGAAATGGGATTTTATTAGCAGGAGGGGAAAATACTTGCAAAGCTGACTTGCCATCAAGAGCATACCTGAACCTCACTGGACACTTATCTTTACTGTACCAGCTCCTCCTGATACACCAATGCTTGGTTGTCTTTATTAAATTGCCTAAACCCTCATTTTTATGCCACAAGCACCGTGCAAAAGATGTGACTTGGTACTCATCCCAGCTTAGCCAGGGGATCTGTCCCAACAGTTCAGTAACCTGGGAAGAATAACTACACAGAGGTGAGACTTGAAATCCTCATACCAAAGATTATATTTTGGAAAGGATATTAAACATTTAACTACAATTACCTGGTATTTATATGATTATGAAGAGACAGAGAGTCATTTTGGGTCTTGTTAAATTGCAAGCTTAGATGGTGAAAAGCAGCTTCCAGCAATGAATGGTTCCACGTGCCAGTTAATAAGCTTCGAGTATCTCATCCATTAATCCAAGTGAACATCCCCCTGCTCATTTCCAACGGCGTCCGTGACACAGCCATTGGAATTACGTGTCTGCAGTGACTCTCTGCTCAACTTCAAGTGCAGTTCAAGATTTTGGGAAGCCTCTTTAAAACCTTGACATTCCTGAGAGAAGAATCCCTGCAATTTTAATGCTGAAGAGGCTGTTAAGATACTCCATCTCATGTAATCCAGCATTTAAGCATAAGCTCTGCAGAGCAGGAAAAAGGCTTCACCTTTATGAAACACCCATTCCCTGAACCCATTAGATTCACAGCTGAACTTCCCAACAAGCTGCATCAGTCTTCATAGGATGAAGAACAGGAAGATGGATGTTTCAGAAGGCTAAAAAGAAAAAGGGATTGATCTTTCATAGAAGGTAATGGTTTGCCCAGCAAAACATATTTTGTGGAAAGCAGAGAAAGCACAAAGCTGAGACACAAGTTCAAAAGCCCCTGCCCGTTCTACAGCCACAGATTCAAGTGACCCACCAGTCCTGCTTGCACAGACCATCTGGAGCCAAAACCATAGTCAAACTGCTTATAAACCATATACAACTCAAAAACTGTCAACTGGTCAAAGTAATGTGACCTGTGTCCAAGCACTGAAGGCCTAATTAACACAAAAGGAAAAAAGTCAGCCAGAGTTGTGCAGTTTTATTTGAACAAAAACCAGTGTCAATATTTTTAATAAAGTCTACCTTACACTAAATGCATGTACATTTGTAAGAAGATACCTAGTTGTAAAGAAGGTGCAGGATAATATGTACAATCATAGTTAAGTTAAAAAAATTCACATTTTACATAGATTTACTTGACAGTCCTATGCTTTAATGGTATATAAATGGTAACCAAAAGAGGTAATGAAAAAAACCCAAATCACAAGAAAATTCAGCTGGAGGACTGTACAATGCACTCATTTTTCAAATAAACGAGTTCACAGAATTTTTATTTGCTTTAAATCAAAATTTTTGAAGTATAAGAATGAACATGTTCAATGAGTATATTGACAAACATTTTTGTTTTTATCAAAATGGCAATGGTGCCATTTGCTTCCATAAAAATCTGTATTTTATGCTGTAGTCTGGTCTTCAGCTTTTACAAATCAGAATAATTACACAGAATGTTTTCCAGTACATGGTAAAAATTATCAAACAGCAAGGGAGATATGTTCAAAAGACACTTTGAAGCTTTTCAGTCCACTTTCACAACACTGTAAATCTTACTTACAAACCAGAAGCAGGCAAAAAATCCAATAGTCCCTAAAATGAGAAAGAGAAAAGGGTTAGTTTATCCTATAGTTTTCTCTGAGAGAGAAATCTAAAAAGTACTTCCCAGCAGGACAGAATATAACGTTGTAATCCAGCTAACTACCCAGAATGACAGCACTTCTTAAATTTAACAACACATATTCAACCCCAGGCTAAGTTATTGATTTAGAGCAAAGAAGACTTTTAGGACCAGGCTACTGAGGCACATTGATGCCAGCACCACCAGCAGACACACAAGCACCTGTTAGGAAACTGATTTTTATACACACACAAAGGGAACCCCTACCCTAGGTTTTTCAGTCTATGATACTTCACTGCCACCTGTGAATTATGACACATCACAAGGCCTTGGAAAAATTCACCTGGCTCAGTTTTATATTAATCGTGCTCTCTTCATACTCGAGAACAGGGAACTCTTGTTACCTCCTTTTGCTAAAGTGATGCTCCAAATGCTACAGCAGCTGGGAGCAAGCAAAAATGAAACTAACAGGGACAAAACAAAACACTGAATGCGATTAGTACAGATCAATTTTCTGTTTTAAAGCTAATGAACAAGTTTGTGGTTTTCATCTACAGTCCTTATTATGGGGCAACTGCAAAGACATTGTCCATTACATTTACTTGTAAATTACTTTACGAACTTCATATGCAAGGAGACAGAGTCCCAGTCAATTCATTTAGCCTTCAGCCCCTAAGGGAAGTGACACCCTGTTCCTCATGCTTCTACCTAGGAGTGAACTGCCAGACATGTTAACAGCTAAAAAGGGGAAGGTCTGGGTTCCAGGTGAAATCCCTCTCAAGGACAGAGCCACATGCCAGCCCCAAGACAGCCCTCACCAGTTACACTGCAGGCAATTCCAAGTTCATGCACTCAGCTCCTCCACTTTTACAGTGACCCTTTTCTGCCTGTACAGCCCATATTTAACATCAGCTCCAATTTTTTCACCATTTAATGGTGACTGATTTACTAACTAGATAGTTCTTTGTTAAGCATTTGTCTTTTTTACATTTCTTTCAGACCACATATGCACATTTCCCAAGTGAGAAACCCACCTTGAGATGCTTATTATCTATATGCCAATTCTTACGTTCTTCGTGCTACCATGTGTATTTGCAGTTAAAGGCTTTTTGACAGCCTACTATTATATGGCACAGATTACCCTTTCCCTCCAAGTTTGCAGTTATCATCCTCAGAAACAGTAGGAGACAGCAGATTTATGGCTGTTGATAGGAGATCAGACACCAACCACAGAAGGAATATAATTCCTTTGTAGGCTTGACATCACTAAGTCTTTGCAGTTCATGGTCAATTCTCACTCCTTCCTACTGTGTCAAATACTCCAATATAAGCATTGTTACTCTAAGCCTTACTCTCATGATTTTTCCCTAATAATGGTTCTCAGCATCTGCTTTCTAGTTGTTTTGATAATATAGCCCACTCCAAGCTTTTTAGGGCTTTGAAAGCAATGTTTCTTCCAAATGTTTAACAGATGAGGTAACTTAAAAATGTATCTGCTGCTCTAGAACAAAATCGTAGTATCATAACAAAAATGTACAACTAACACAAGAATAAGAGTGACGACAGTTTTCCAAGCATGCCACAACTTAATATGGGCACACTCTCTAAATCCACAGTATTTTCCTCCAATCTTTGTTAGTCTGAACCTTTATAACACATCGGTTTTCTATAAAACACTGCCTCAGTCATAACAGAACTCGAAGACTTCACACTGTGAACAACCATTTCATCTATAAACAGATTTTCACAGGTTTCCATAACATAGATTTTCAACTTCCCCTCCAAAAAAAAAAAGTCTGTTCAGCAAATCAAAGACCAACTACCTCTGCTCCTTTTATAAACTATCAGAAATTTTGCCAGCGTACTGGGAGTGGACTAAGCAGTAGACTATGGCACTGTTTTTAATTGGTAATGTTTGTCAAATACCAGATTTGAATGAACTCAGGAGAGAAAGGCAACACTTCACCAAGACACAACCTTATGTGGTCAGAACTTTCTCTGGTGTGCAGATTGCTTCTGTTGTTACCACAGATGTGTACAGCTCTATGGACCAGAAACTTCAGCTTTTGTTTTTTTTTTTCTTTCATTTTTAAATAACGGGCCAAACAGACTAGATGTTTCCTTAGCCTCAGGTCACCAGAGTTGTGCTGCTATTACAAAATCAGTATTATTGGACATATATGACTGTAAGCTAAGGGAACATTATTTATAATGTTTTACCTACATGATTGCTTATGTTAGTGCAATGAAAAGCTTAACTTTTGTTTTTATTGAGAACATAAACAGCACAGTGCCTGGTTCCACTGAAATTCAGTGTTTTCCATCTCAGATCTAGGGGTGCTTATGATTCCATGAACCACTATGAGGCCCACAAAAGGTAATAGTCAAAAACCTTCAGATTTTCTGTAGAGGAGTAAATACTCCAACCAAAGGGACCTTAAAATACAGGTAAGTGCGTGATCATTTTCTACACGTCTACCTCTACCCAATAACATTGCCATTAATAGCTGCACTAGTTAAAATCCAACCTTGCCATCTCATGTATCACTGCTTGAAATGTATTTTCTCAAAGAGCATACTCAGCTCTTCAATCTTCAGCATTTTTCTAAGCACATCTTGCTCCAAAAACCAGACTCATCCCCTACTAAAATGAGCCTCTCATTAGAACAGGAGGACTATTTAGGCAAGCTTTAGATAAGAACCACTCTAGGATCTTGCTTTTATTTGTCTCTCTCAAAACACATTCAAACTGAAACCCAAGTTTTGAAGTACTATCAACAAGGAGTCACTTCTGCAGCTCACAGCTTCTCTGACAGACATCAATGAACACGTGACAGAAGACAGATACCCAAAGGTGTTTTTGTTAAAGCTGCTAAATAAATTCTAAAACTACTAAGTCCTCCAACAACAACAAAAAAGAGCCCAACAAAAACACAAACAAAAACCCAATCCTGCAAGCAAATAAATAAGAAGACCCCACTAGCTGAAAGAGTTGAGACCTCTCAAATTATTTTCTCCTTGGTCTAAACTCCTTTCTATCGTAAGGTTTGTACAGCTTTCAGATGCACATTTCTATGAAATGACCCAGCAACAAGCATGACACCAATTCCTTTAATGAGACTACAAAATCTGTTTGTTTGGTTTAATCCAATATAACAAATTAGTTTCTTGGCTAATGTTTACTTTAATCAATCCTAAGCACTGACCAGCTTAAATTGAATGAAAAAGCACCTGGTGACCTGCATTGAAGAACTTACTGTTGTGGGGTACATCTTTATTTTTTCCCTAAGTGGGTGACTGGCATATTTTAAGATTCTGCCTTTCCAAATAATCTCTACTAGTCTAGGGAAGTGATGCCATCCCAGTGCACAGCAGCCTGCTGTACATCACTGATCATCCTAGGGAAGTACAGCTGAAAGATCTTTTGCAGGAGCTATTTAGAATTCAAGAACTCAGTTGTGAAGACGTCTCAAGTTACTTCTCTAGCCAAGAAGCAAGATACGCCCAAAAATCCATTTATACCTAGTAGGGAGACCCTGAACACCTCAGCTGTTTTTTGATCTTTTTGTCCTCAGGTTTATAGACTGCTGAATACTTTACAATATATATACTACCACTTTCTGAAACACAGAAAGAGGATGTTATACACAGAAAGCCAGCATATGACTGGGTAAGGGAACATTATTAGTAAGCTAGTTTAAATTTTAAATTCAAAGTTAAAACCAAAGATTATTGCACAGAATAATGTCAAAATACATTAAGCAGACTCTTCTGCTCTACTCGTCTCTTCTAGCTTTATTGTTTAATGAAGAAAAATGAATTCAAAGCACGAGCAGATTGTAAGAAAGCAAACAGAAAAGCACTCTGCACTTTGCTGATACTTCTCATGTACCTTAAAAGCTCTCTGTATCATACTGGTTTCAATCACCGCACAGTGGTGGGTGCTTCAGAATCTCGGATTCTAAACACAATCTACCCAGAAGATCAAAACTCAATTTTGAAAATGGCATTAACTCACAAGTGAAAATGATGTTCAAAAATAGAGGTCACTGTAAAGCAACATGCTTTGACTATGTTCAGCATTTTTTCGTCTCCTAGAATAAAATGCATGCAATCATGTAGCCATCCCCATTCACCCACACTTATTATTTCTTGAAAGATTAGCTGCACTTTGTACATTAAAACAAAATTGTCTGGTTTGGGTGTGCACACTAATTATTAGATTTCACTAGTCAGATTGTATTATTGTAGTTGTTGTCATACAAGCATTCAGTTCCTATTTACTTATTCATTATGATTTGTTTTATAATGCCCAAGGTAACACAACACGCTGCCACCGAGGAGGTATTAACACTGCCCTTTATACTTCTGTCACAGTTTCTGAGACCTAATAGGCAAGAACAGAGAAAACCAAAATACCTAGTGCTAACTTAAGTGGAAATTATCAAGGTCCCATTTTGGGAACTCTATTAATGCAAACAGTGTGTAAAACTACATTAGTAAACTCCATCACCTCCAGAAACTTGTGAAGGACTGAACCCTTATTTTCTAAAGCAATAGCTATTAAGGAATATTTTAAAAACAAAGCTAGGTTAGGTGTCTTTTGCTTGTGCCATCTATCTAGAATAGCTTACACTTCAGGCCTAAAAATCTATCATCAAACTAAATACGAAAAAAAACTTCATCACAACATTTTACATTATCAAGGATTTATTACACATTCTATGTCTCTGTTATACCCATTACCTTTCTAATGACTAGCTGTTCTATTAAATGTAAAAAAAGGACCACATGGTAGTTTTCTTCATGAACTACAAATGCAGCTTAGGCAGCATAATTGTGGTCTATTTAAAAAAAAAAAAAGATAAAGAAGACACTGCAAAAATTGTACTTCTGGGGCCTCACTGGCCTCCACATCAAGAACTCCAGGATCAGCACATCTGAAGCTTTTAATACCATTTCAGCTGCTGCCATGACAATTTCAATTATCATTTTATATATGAAAGGGATATTTTTAATTCTACCAATTTGCATCTTGTAAGTGAAATTGAAATTGGCAGGATAGCCACTAACCTATGCTAAAACCCAGACACGTATTAGCATATTGCTTTAGTTTAAAAGTAATTAAAACATTTCAGACTATAGTTTGGGGATCTTTTTTTTTTAATATAGATAGATATAGAAGACATCTGGAGCTTGTCTGTTTCACCAGGATTTAAGCAGGGTTAACTGGCAACATGCCAACTTCTATGTTTGCCTTCTAATAATTAAAAAATAGATGGATTAAATTCTCATCTGTTTTTTTTCCCCACTTCTTTTTAAAACTTTTTTGACTTTCTTTTATAGAGACATATCTAAATAACAAATAAAAACCTCTCAGTAAATGCCAGTTAATGTTATTAGATATGATTTCTACAGAGTAACTGCTTTGTTCAAACACATACAGTAATTTCCTTCAGTGTTCATTATGAACGGTGCTTTTTTCCCTCATGTCAAACAGTATTAGAAGAAAGAAAGATGAAAAAGATCCTTCCCACTGCTACACTGAAACTTGGTCTGATGCTAAGACTTACTTTCAGTACCTATTTTAGCCACTCTTCTTTAACTGCATTTAACTGAATTAAGTGATGCATTTCTTAAAGTGAACACAAAGTAATTACATCAGGTTTCAATAACCAGTCAGAAGAAGAAGTTAAGAAGTAACAATATAAACCATCATGCCATTCACAGGGAAATCCTCTATTGCAAATCTTCGGAGTGACTATAAAGGCTGGTTTTATGAACAGCCCATCATATATATGAACTTGCCTGTTCTCTAGTTCTGCCACTGCTGTGCTTCATGCCGAGCAGTGACACCTGAAAGATCTGACTTCATGTGTTAAATCTACATATACAACAGCAGCACTCTGATGAGCACCAAGATAAAATGCTCCTGGCTGTTTTTAAGGGCCAGTACCCTTCAAAGAGCTTCTAATTTCCTCTAACACATGGTAAATCTGGCACAGATTTCTCATCAAATCAACCTCGAAATTATAGTTTCAGTCAAGTGATTATGCATGTTAGAGTGAGTAATTCTGTAGAAGAGGCTCAGTGTGCATGAGTAACAGCAGAAAAGTTGGACAATTAAAAATGGAGAGCACTATTTCAAATAGGTTCCTCAAGTTAAGGGACATTCCTGTCATTAGGAAGTGGTGCTTAGTGAGCTGGTGAGGCCACATCTAACTACCAAAACCCCACTTTTTTCCCCAGCTCCAGCCTCCCTCACTTGCTGGTAGTGAAAGCTGAAAACGTCTTTTATCCACCATAAGCAGAGTGCAATTATCTTTAACTACACAACTTCTAGAACCAATTATGAAATCCAGAATCAAGTTAACACTTGATATCAAAGTGAACAAGAACGGCCCTTTGAAAATATGACGGTTTGAACTCATTCTTAATATAATATTCAATAAAGGAAAATTAATTATGTTATAAATAAATGCAATTTCAAGTTAGGAAAAAACCACAAAGAGTATCTTACTGTGATGTGTGGTGTCACAAACCATAAAAGTAACACTGCCTAAAGAGTCATAGATTGTATTTAATGGTTCAGATAGTCTAAATTTTATCTAATGTTTCTCATTTCAAAAGCAGAACCCGCTGCATTCATTTTAGTTTCAACACTGCACTTACCTGTGAAAAGGAAAAAAATCAAGACCATGATCATGGTATAACCAAAGTATAAAATGGTGCTGGCAGTTCCTGTTATCTGGAGTTTGGAGAAGAAGTAATGAACTGCATAGATAAAGAGATAAACTGCTGTAAAGCTGCTGGTCAAGAATGACCGCCACCACCAGTGATAATCCTGAAACAAACAATAAACCAGTCAGCAAGAGTCACCATGTAGAAAACAAAATAGAAATAAGCTGGTTAAAAAATAACATTGTTTTCTGAAACATATTTGATTCTGCAAAATCTAGCTCAAAAAAAGAGAAAAATTCCAGCACAGCACATAGGTACCTTTTTTTCCCTCCAAGTCAGCTGTACTGCTTCCACTATGAACATGAGACTATTCTAACATCAAGGCTGCTTATTTTTGCTTATCTGCTGCCAGCAGTGGATTTGGAAGCAAAAGGCACCTTTCAGGAGAGTGACTAAGACAGACATGACAAGGCTGACAGTGCAGTCCACTCAGTGCCCGGCACTACACAGTATATGTGAATATCTCACCTCTATTTCTAACATCTTCCAGCTACAAGTGGCATCTACATCAAAACTAACTTTTACCTCTGCACACAGATGGAAGTAGCAGAGCAGAACTGTAGCTTCTGAGCACGTAATTAGAAGAATTATAAAAACTAGGAACAGGAATCCAAACATGTAATACATCTGATGAGACCTAAAATGAAAAACAAATAAAAACAAGAGTCCCATTTTCAGTTAAAAGTTCTGAGTTAATTTACCATGTCACATTGCCAGATGCTAAGTTAAACAAAACAAAAACAATCCAAACAAACCCAAAAAACTCTACACTACTGGGGTAACTTTACTGACTAATTCATAACAAGTTTTCTTTACCTGAATATACTCTGTAAATATGCATTTATTTAAGCTAGTAGTAATAAAACCACTTCTTTACAGAGCAACAAAGTCTCCAATTATATTTCCCCTGAAGTTAATGTCTATATTTCATACAGAACAGTTAAGTACAATTTCCAGCAGAGATTTTTATCACTTCATGTCTCTTTGCTAGGAGGACCTTCAGCCTCCCTAACACCTGCATCACCTGTACTGATATAGAAAACTGTTCTGTAGGATCTCTCAACATAAACCTGGCACCTTCAGGATAGTATCTTCCACTGAACAGCAACATATCAGGCATTTCACATTTACATCGTGAAAGCTATGAAAAATTGCACTGGTTTAATTTTTCATGCACCTGCTTGATTAGACAAGCTTTGAATTTGACAAGATTTAGGAGCAGAGTGGATGGTTCCTGGAGAGCAGAGCCTTTGTTTTGCAGAATGTGGAATCCCAAGATCTTGACCCAATTCTGATCTAACAGCTGAACCTGCTAGATCATATTAGTTTCATAAATCATAATATAGTTGTACAGTGGCTTATGAAACCTCATTTGTGCTGTTTGAGCCAGGAAGATAAAACAATGCAACGGGATTCTAATATCACACTTTGCAGCTGTCATTAACAAAAACTACTTTTGTAGGGTCTAAGCACAGAAAGAAATGCATAGATTCTGGAAATCCCATAAAAGTCTGCATGATGCTTAAGAACTTTTAGAACTGGATTATTCCTTACATTAATTGGTTTGGGACATTCACACTCGCTGTGTATATCATCAAACTAGCATAACCACAGAAAAAAATAGTGTTGCTCACCAAATGCTATTCAGAATGAAAAAAAGTTGAATAAAAATACAGCCAAAGGGCAAGATACCGCCCATAATGATACCAGGCAAGGGCTTGGTGAAAAATGACTGCTCCGGGATTTGGCGAGGAATCTGGTTTGTACGCACGGGATGTTCAATAGGCTGCAGAGAACATTAATATAAATAGAAGATACACTGTTACATCATCAATAACATTACTCTTTCCAAATGTGAGCATCTAAAGATTTGATAAACATAACTATATTTTCATTCATAAGCCATCACAAGTTATCAAACCAAAAAACTACCAACTTGATGCCCATGATTAGGAAAAAGCACATGTGCTTTAGATATTCCAACTACTGGCCTGTAAGTCAGAACATGAAGGAAATAAATCTGCTCAGTCCTTAACTAAAAACAAAATAAAATTTAAAAATTCCAGCACCACCACCTTTTTCTTAGTTGTCTGCCATTATCTCAAACCCATAAAGTACAAATTGAGGCCCTTCTGAAGTAGCACTTCAAAAATGAAACTGCTGAGGTATTGCTGAAGCACAAAAGGCAAGCAAGACCTCCAAGAGCACTATTAAATTCTGATTCTAGTGAATGGACAGGGAAAAAAAAAGTTAGTGTAACATTACAAGCATATACTTGGTTTCCAAATCGTGACCATGTGAAACATTTTACAATCACGAGGCCACAGATGTTTCAATTTGACCAGTTCCTGTTTGCTTAGAGATTCAATGGCTCAGCTACAGAGGACAGGTGGATTTCAAATCTGTACTCCAAGAGCCTTACCTTCTCTTTGAAGCCAAAATAGGCACCAACAAAGGTTAGTGGAACTGAAATTCCAAACCACATAGCCAGGATAGCAACCAAAGTGCCAAAAGGGATGGCAGCTGAGGATCCTTTCACCCACAGAATGAGATTCATAATGAAGAAATCAGCAAAGACAATCCTGAAAGACCAGAAAAGATATTAAAATATTCAGGAAAAGGAGATATATATATATTACAGTTAGTATCAAAAAACATAAATCAGTTAAAAGTCTGCATAAGAAAAACCTGGCTTCTAGCAATTTTCCAGTTCCAACACTCCTAATTCCTTTCACCAACAGTGCAGATAAAGTGAAAATGCCTGCACTATCCAGTGCTTGCAATAAGGGTATCTACAGCAAAGTCACTACTGAAATAAAGACTCTGCATAGAAAGCCAAAAAGTAACAAACATTCCATTGCAAAAATCTAAAAAAGGAATGGAAAAATATAAAATAAATAACCCCCCTTCTTATCTGAACCACCATCTCCTATTATGACCAGATAGACTTCCTTAACTTAGGTCCTTTGTAAACAGTAAAATCCTTGTGAATAGATACAGTGATAGCAGAATCTCATATTTAGGAAGCCACATATCACTCTCACAACAAATATATGGTCTGCTGCAGGTTATGTCACAAGTGAAAAGGGGGATTAAAGAGGGTTCTGCCCTACAACAGAAACCTTTGTATAAGCATGGACATACTAAGCAGCCCACACCTTTGGAGAATTTAATTAAAGACTGCTTCAGTCATGGCATCTCCAGACCTATTCTTCCCTCCCCCATTAAGCATATCTGCCTCATTTTCTGAACATTCTGGGAAAACACTAGAAAACAACTCTGAGACATGTGATGAAGATTCCAAACATCCCATTCTGAAAACAAAGCAAAACATAGTGCAAAAGAGCCCCATATGAAATAAAAGCTTCCTTGAATTGCCATCATTCATGGATTCCAAGATCCACCACAGAAAATTCATCCTCAGGAAGGGCCCCTGCAAAGTGCAGCACTGTCTAGGTTTTGTTAAAAAGGTGTTCCTGAGGCAGAATATAAACAGCCCTGCAGTGAACATGCATTCCCCACTGTAATTTAAAAAGGAAGGAGGGAAGATTAGGGCAATAGAAAGTCTCCTTTTTTCCTAGGAAAGGCCTTACACTTGCCAAAACAGTTTGGGGGAACAGACTTGTTCAATAAGTACACCCAAGCGACCCCTGCTGTAAGCACCTTGTTGAACAAAAAATAAAAATCCATTTTAGGAGTCTTGCTAATCTTTATCATCTACCCGAGCTCATCAAGCAGACCCTACTTACCCCCTCCAAAGTCAGAAAAAAGTACTGCAAATAGGAACACCCACCAGTCTCCTGAGACTAAAAAGACCTTGGGCTGTTTATGATATTATGCAAATTCACTGAACTAGCATAGCGTAATCAGGACATCTGTTCCTATTCTACCAGCCCCAGTCATTTCACTTCCTCTGTGAAACTCAATTTATTTGGGAGTTTAAATGATCAGCACGATGTTTTTTCCATCGGTACGTATTTTCTTTTCTCTCCTGATAATATCTACATGACAGCAGGGAGACTGAAGCACATTTTGTTTAGAAGTATGATTTCTCATAGAAATACTGCACTTGGTTGTTATCAAATACATTACCTTTCATCTGATGAAATTCTGCTTTCCTTGAAACCAAGCCATGTTTTATTCATTCTGGGCTTTTTTGGGGGGAAGAAATACCTTAAGAAATTTATAATCTTTTCCTGCCCTTTTGCCAAGGAACATTACCTACATGTACATAAGAAGACTATAATGAGAATTATTTGGGACATACCAAGGGCTGTGGAATTATCCCATCACTGTGCCTAATGTTCTGGTGCAGTGACTACCAAAGGCTGGGACACTACCTTGCAAGAGTTCCATCATTCCTTCTACTCCCAGAGCTGACTACAAAACAAAATGCTAAGAACCTGTGTTCTAGAGTACCAAGCTCCAGATCCTCACAATTCTCTCTTCTTTATATTCACAGATGGACAATACACAAAGGGAACAGCAGCTTAGAGAACCATATCAAAATCACACAAACAAGTTTCAGAACAACTCACTCTTCTTTTCCCAACTCCTTCCCACTTCAGATTCATTTATATGTAAGAATAAAAGAAAGAATGAGCAGAGACAATACTAACCCAGGGCAAAGCAGAGCTGTAAGCAAGACGTTTGTCTTCCACTTTTCACCTCTGAATGCTGAAGGGAAAAAGTAAAAACAATTTGAAGTTCAAGACTTTTCCCAGCTGTTTCACAGAATGGCAGCAAGAAGAAGATTCGTTGTCTGAGACAAGCCAGCTCCAGTCTGAGGTTTATAATCAACCCAGCAATTCTGAAGTTAAGACACTGTGTCACATTAAATAAATGCATGTACTTACTCTTGTACATTCTGGCAGACACATAGCCAGCTGGAGTTCCCAGCAAGACCCACAATACAACTGCACAGGTCATCAAAGCACCACGGTTGGCAGGAGAAAGAAAACCAAGGCAGGCCAGGACTAGAGAGAGAAAAATATTTACTTATTTGTAAATACATATCAAAATTCTCCTGTAACAGAGATCACTGTGAAGGTTTATCCCTTTCAGTACCAGACATTTAAATGAAGTCTGTGTGCATAAGCTCTCATCTTCCCCATCACATGACCACAATCCTAATATGTAATGGCACTGTTTCATTCAAAAGCATTATTTCCACCTTGTCTCTTAAACAGAAAATTTCTCTTTCTTTAAGCCAAAAGGTGGAAATGCAAAATGCCACCATCCACCACGATGGGCATTTTACTCAAGAACACACTACCCTGAAAATTGGCCTCTTTAATTGAAGAAGGCTGTCTGTGTCTGAACTGATTGTAGAGACCAGCCTAGAGATACTCACAGAAAACAAGTTTGTCAGTATCTCCGGTGGAAAGTTGTTTTTAAAAAGATAAAGGACTTTCTCTCACCACCAATTTCTTTCTATGCTACACTGGTTGCACAGGAAACTATTTCAGTTAACTAAGATACAGAGTTGTGAACACTGAAAGAAAAGCCTATCAAGGAAATTCTACTCAATGTGCAGCATCATGTAATAAATAGAAAAAGAAGTAGCTCCTCCATGAAAGATCAAAAAAATCTGAATAAAACCTGGAGAACAAAATTTGGAAAATTTTTCTTTTGTAAAAAGTATCAGTGTACTTTCCAATTCTACTGTAGAGTTAGAAAAGGAACAGTCATAAACTTTACAGATAACAGATAATAAAACCCCAACTTGTGTCAGGTGACATCACCTCATGCATTTATAGCTGTTTGTGGTAGGCTGACTATCTCAATGTTGTGCCAGTACTGTTTCACTGGCATGCACTCTTGCTCTTATTTCTGCATGGCTGCAGATTGTTGTGTCAAACATATTAGATAGAAAGTGTTCCCAGAACACTAAAGCTTTGATTACATATCTTTGAACTTGCATTACTGGGCCCTTGGAAAATTTATAGCATGACAAATTGTTTCTGTTTTTTAAAAAGAACCTTGTAAGAAGGAAGTTTGACTTCTGTATTCATGAAGAATTTGAATAAGCCCAGATAGCACAATGTTTTCAATGATAACACTTACAAACACCATTACTGAAGCTATTTAGATTAGTTATGAAACTGCATTAATATTTTATTTTACAAAAGGAAGGCCTTAAAGCCTTCTATCATTTGTTTAATAATATTACCTCTTTCTTATTACTATTACACTACAAACACATCATCCTAATGAAGTTACTTACATAGAGTAATAAATGTCATAATAAAAATCTGCGTTCCTTGGCCCAAAAAGACAGACAGCAACATTCCCTTCCTTGGAGGTCTAAACACATCTCCATGAACCAGCTTCCAGCCAAATTCCTCTTGGGCATCTTCCTGTATAAAGTCAACAAAGTCTTTAGCAAAGATACATAATGCAGTAGCAAATTAACACAAACAAGATGCAAAATACATATTTAAAGTTTGATTAACTTCCAGTTAAGATCCAAAGCCAGACTAATTGCATCTGATTCATCACTCATTGATTTTATAACCCCCTAATGGTTCAGTGAAAAAGGCAGGATTTATCAAGAAAATCCTCATCTCTTAAAGCAAGAAAAAGGCAAATGTAATTAGCCCAACCATAGTATATCACTCTAAATTTAAGCTAAAACAAAGCATTCAATTTAATTTAACTTCAATCTAGTTCCAGCCTTTATCTTTTTCTGCTTCCATTTCAAAGTGCATCAGTCTCAAAGACAATACTGGGAAAGAATGAAACTACACTCCAGAAGAAAGTTTGCTCCCTAGAATCATGAGGGACAAATACCAACACTCTGCCCCACTGCCAGAGGTGAAAAGATGGATGGATGGCATTGGGAGGGAGGATCCTAAGGAACCACTGCTGAAGAACAAGGCTTTTCAATAGTCACTCAAAACACACATCCCCTCAGACAATAAAACCAACCAAAACCAACACACACAAGCACAGATAACCAGCTCCTCAAGAAGACCACTCTCCTCATAAAATTAAAAGCTACAGGTTTCATCCAGCCTAGGAATACTGTCAAAGGACTGCTTATTTCAACAATTACAGCATACAAAAAAGCAGCATATGTAACATTTATTTTTTCTGGAAGATTGTCTTTGCCTTCTCCACACTGATACCTCTGCTTGCTAGAAGTTATTTTGGTTTAAGAAAAACAAAGAGAAATCAAGTTTGGCAGATTGAGACCCCTGCATTGGCCTATGGGCCACAGTGTTCACCTCAAAGATCAATTTTTAATAAAACTTTTTCACTACAGGCCAACTGTGAGTCAGAGTATTTTTCAGACTTCTGTTAAAACATTTCAGCAGTGTTTTATATTGCTAACCTTTAATGTTCAAGATAAGGATAACAACTGTACAACTAAACCAAGCAGCAAGCTACCCTTCAGAGTTCCAGAAAGTATTTGAGGAAAATCACTCCAAACTTTTTAGAAGTGCAGTAATGCCCATCTTATCCATTAATTTAGTTTAGTTCTCAAAACATTCTAACAAAGATTTAAGTCTGCTACACTCAAGTAGTCATTATTGAAGATTTTTTTTAAAAAAAACCCTCTCACTACTGAAAACATGTTGACATGAGTTCTCTTCAGTTCAGGAATCCTCTCTTAGTCGTAAGACCCTAAGAGTAATCTAATGATTTCTAAACACTTCATTACTGTTTGTCTCTCTAAACCCACATCACACTAAAAGTCAGTTGGCCTCAGCTGAACATTAAATGCACATAGTAAGACCACACCCACTGGCTCCTGCATCGATCTCTTTTCAAGAACGATCACCAGCATCCCCTAAGTGTGAGATACTAATTCGCTTCACTGCAGATTCCTCAGCCCAGGTTTTCTTATGCACAAGTATTCCACACCTTTTTAAATAAGCTCCTTGAACTGCAACAGATCACACAAAAAAGAAAATAAAAAAGTGTGGTTTTCTGAAAGTCACACCTATCCCGGCTGTTATCCATAAAAACTAATCAAGCTTCAACAAGTCTTGGTCTTCATTACATTAAGAATGATCAACTAACAAAGACAACACAGTATAAGATACTGAACATAATTTAATTGAGAGATCAAACAGGAGCCTCACAGATACAATCAGTTAAAGGATGTGGGAAAATTTTTCAACTTAAATTACTGTCTGGATTTGCATTAACAAAAGATATTTAATCAAAAACACAAAGACGAAAAATATTTTCATATGTTTTAGTTTCAATATGAAATACTTTTGCACATTTTAAAGTACTTCTTTAACCAGCTAGACAGCAAAAGTAGTGAAAATTCAAACCTTTGTAGAATCTGACTTTACTATTCATCTTTGGGTTGCAGATACCATTTTTACCAATAAGAATGAGTGAAAGGCTAAGTGAAAATTACTCTCAGTCTAACTCACAACCAGTTATATTCTCTTCCACTGGAGGAACCTGTCTCTTTCCGCTTTTGAGGAGTACATATTTCCAAAAAACTCACAACAGCTTCAGTCAGATGGCAAGAGGTTTCAGTCACCTCATTAAGTCAGACAAACTAGACTCAGTTTGATGCAGCGATTACTCAATTTGATGCAGGTCTGTGCTAAGACCACATAATAGGACTTAAAACAGGGCTGCATTGACAAGGAATCTCACACATAATGCCAGGTTATCAGAGTCACAGAATGACTCAGGGGCTGATGCTGGAAGGGAACTCTGGAGTTCAGCTTGTCCAATGCTCCTGCACGAGCAGGGCCACCTAAAGCAAATTTTAGCCAGCACCATGTCCAAATGGGTCTTTAGTATCTCCAAGGATGGTGATTCCATAAAGAACACACTGGCTGCTTAGGTCTTTGTCACACACCAACTGCATTGTCCTGCCTGACTCCATAATGCAACCAACAGAACCAGGAGAAATTGCCTTATCTTGACAGTAAGCCAATGCCAGAATACTTTTTAATATTAGCACTGTGTCTTGTGGCTGTTGGTGTAGTGTGAAAGTATTTATTAAAAACCAGGCTTTCCTTCATTAAGACTTTGGAACAAAGGGACTTGCATTTCAAATACAAGGTTGTTCACTACCTAAAAGTTTCGATGAATCACGCCACATACTTCTAACATCCAAAGTCTGTCCTTGCATATTACAAGTTCAACAAGTGATGCTAGAAAACTAAGACTTTCACATCTGCCTATGTATTCCTGTTAGAAAAGATGAAATAGCCATCCATCTGCTCTTAACCCCCAGAGATATTAGCACGTATCAAATTCATCATAGTTACACATCTCTCTAGATGTACTCAAAACTAATGGATAGACATCACTATTGCCAGAAAAATGTGCTCATGTAAAAGCTGTAAATTTACTCACAGAGGAGTCAATCTGGTTGTATCTTGCAATATCTTTATGAAGAGTCCTCAGAATTATCATGGCCACCATGCCAGAGAGGAAGAGAACTATTACGAGGGAATTCATTATACTGTAAATAAAGAAAAAGTCAAACTTTCAATCCAGTTATTCAGGTTTTGGGACAAGTACTCAGTTCATACCAAATGTACAGCTTAAGTCTGAGGAAATGCCTTAGATATTCAGATCTTTCAATGTTATCCCAACCCAGAGAAGATACACTGTTTTAAGTTGTATACCTCTATGATTTCTTAGGAGACAGAAGTGAGAACAGTATTTCACGATACACTGCTAATTCTCGAGACAGTCACATATTGCTTTTCTTTATTTTCCTCCTTATATAGCTCAGAAGTATTTCCCTGGTGAAACAGCTACGGCTCTCAAAGCAGACTGCCAAGCAGATTTTATATCTACCAACCAATGACATTGACATCGTTCCATCATTTGACATCATTTTGTAGAGACAAGTTTAATCAGATTAGTCTTTTCAAACACTTATATAGCAAAACATTAACACTTCAACACAAATTATGTACTAACTGGGTATCATTTGCATGGTATAGAGGGAAATAAAGAGCTTTTCACGTACATCTTTTACTTATAAAAAAGACCTCCTTTTTTACTGTAAGCAGCTGCTGAGTACAACACACTACACATACGTACCTCTCACTTGTCAGAGAAAACAGACAGTGACAATAAGAACAATGCAGAGCAGTAACATCTCAAAAATTCTCCAGAATGGAGGTGACAGAGTAAAACACTGGAAGCTGCTTTCCTTTTGGACATTACAGATGAAATCCTTTCACAAAATGCAATACTACAGCTGCTCCCAAGAGATGGAAACTTATTTCACACATGAAAAGAAAAAAAGTTTTCTTGGCTAAAAACTTAAAGACTTTGTTCTACCACAGCAGGTGTTTTATAGACATATCTATCCCTAGAAGCACTAAGAAATCTTTGTGCTCTCCTGCCAGATTCCCTGAAAAAAATGCAAATCTTACCTAAACCACTGGATGTTTGTATGAGGCATGGACTCCAAAATGTAGTCCCACCTGGAAGCCCATTTAATATTGTTCTTTTCCTACAAAGAAATGAAATAGCAATTAACAGAAACAAGTACAAGCTTGTTGCAGTCTCCAAGATGGAATAAGCATACCAAATGTTTTCTATAAACCTTCCAGTCAGCATCCACATCTAAGCTTGGTATCAACCCTGGATTTTAGACATCCCTCTTGCACTAATCTATTTCTTGAGCCTCTAAGAGTACCTTGTTTATTGAAATCTCTAATCCATGTCTTCTGCCTTCAACTGAGGCTTCACTAAGCCTCATCTTTCCAGATTCAGGATGTAGCTGCCTGCAGATCCGAATACAGGCTGAAAAACTATCACGCTGTCAAGATTCGCCCAGCACAGTACACTGATCTTGAAACTTCAACTTTGTCAATCATACTCTATAAGCATTATTTCTAGTTTTCCCTGGAATTTTTCCTTCTCATCACAAGTAATGCATTTAGCACAGGCATTTTCACTCTCTGCCATAACGCTGGCTGATACAGATTATTTTCCACTATGATTCATGGCAGACAACTTTTGTTTCCAGATATTCCTGTGATGAATTTAAGAAGTTGTTTCACCTTCAAAAGATGCTTTCATTCTCTTCTGTCTCCTTCCCTGTGAGGACTCTTTCTGACCCACAAGCCTTGCCCTCCACAGCTGGTCTCATGGGACACACACACCTGATGTCCAGCTCCTAAATTCCATCCCCTGACTGGCATAACACTGTGCTGAGTTTCTTCATTTATTTACCAGATGGTAAGTTGGTAGTTAACTTTCAAAATTTAGACTGTATTATCAGCCCAGGATTTTTAAGTTCTGGATCAAGAACATGTAACAATGAAGAACTGCACCAACAGGTACCCAAAACTGCCCTAAGTTGCTCTTTATGAGTCCAATCAGTAGTTGTGCTAATGTTTGTTACTTGAGCACCAAACTGCTCTCATGCTTCCATTTTTGTGCACCTGTGTACTAAACATCAGAGCCATGATGATGCAAACCTTTCACATGCACAGAACTAAACATCTTGTCCATTTCAACTAAATAAAGCAACACCACAACTGTCTCATCAGAAGTCAGCTGCCAAATTAGAAAGGACCACAAAACAGTTACAGATTTTACTGCTTTATGTATTCAGGCTGACTGAAATGAATGTGTTCCTATTTAAAAACACTTCTCACTGATAAGTTCTCACTTTTGAAGTTATTCTGAAAACTAGTAATAAGAAGTAAAACATATGAGGTACTAGTTCAAATCAAGGCTAAGGGATAAGAGAGAAAATAAGCAGTTTTGCAGTGCCATCTGCTGGAAGCATCTGAACTCACGGGACCTGAGCCTTATCTGCTCCATGCCTGAGAAAAAGGGAGTAGGTACCCAAACTCCCTACACATTGCACAACTAACCAGACAAAGTTCACACTGAAATTCTAAATTGCAGTTTACCATCAAGATCTAAACAAAAATATTAATGACAGAAGGTTCATTCATGTAGGAAAATTAAGAAAGTCTAAGTGGGATTGGTGTCTCAAGGGAAAAGTAACAGGATATGGAGCCTTGCACCTCAAGGTCATTGGTTCAAATCAAATTCAATTTGGTAGGACGAAAGCTGTTACTATACAATGGCTGCTTGAGTGCTTGTACAAAACAAGCTGGTGGTCTCAAGCCAAATCCTCTAAGATTGGTATCTGACATCAGAGAAACAACCACACTTTCGGGACAGAATGGAACCAAGGTACCAAGGCTTGAAGTACCTTGAATCAAATTACTGTCACCCCCAAAGGAGGCTCACTTTCCATGCTGGGGTAAAGACCCACTTGCCAGAAAGCCTAATTTCCTCCTGTCTAAGTCATTATAGGCTGAATAAAGCATTAAGGGTATTGGTAAACATCAGAATATTAATTCTGAAAGATACATGGCCACCTACTCCAAAAAAAGGTTGTGAACAAAATAAAAGCAACACAAAATCAGACAAACCCTTCAACTTAACTAAAAAAAGAAAAACTTTACAATCAACATTTAACACAAAAGTGTCCCCAAATATATGCTATAAACTGTTACTGAATATGAGACCCCCAGCACCCTCACTAAAGTCTGAAAGCAGAGAGTTTACCTCAAGGAAGACAACACTTGCACTTACTCAATCTACTACCTTTCTACCAGTAATAAAATAGGGAAAAAAGAAGTCTCTATTTATACATTCAAAGTGTCACTTAAACTACAGTAATGGAAAACCTGCTAAGGTTTTCAGAGAAATGCTTCACAAGACTATCCTTATGGAATTTAAACTGCTATAATCCAGTTTTGACTATTAGCAAATTATTCCTCTGATTTCATTCTTTTGGGGAATTACATATTCATGGAACAGACTCAATACTTACTTCAAATGTCACAGAGTAAGTGTAGATCAAATTCAGTTTATTGGTGAATTCTCCAGGAATCTCCATAGGTGGACCTTCACAACTTAAGTTGTTTTCATCTGTATGTTTGTAGCTAGTGGGGGAAAACAGTTCAATAAATTGCATATACCATCCTATGTCATTTGAGGATATTACAGGTAAAGCTGTTTGCTAAGCATGTGGGAGATGAGAACTGCTGACCTCTAAAGGTCATGAGATGTAGTTCCACCTTACCCCCTTTTCTGCCACGATTAGAATGAATCCCAGTTCTAGGATGAAACACTGGGCTCCAAAGTCTGGAGATCTTTACCTTGTAAGACAGTAAGTTTTAACACAAAATATCCCTTCTCTGCCATCATACATCTCTTGCATATTTTAAGACTCTATTATTGGCAACTCCACCTCTGTGTGTGCTCGTCAAAAAGGAAGGCTGGGAATCCCCCAGCAATCTCCCACAGCTTCTCACCTCCCAAGTTTCTTAAGGAGAAGGGGGTTTATTTTATTTTGGTGGATTTGGGTCTGAAGTTCAAATACAAAACCCCTTCTCTCCAGTACCTTACAAACACTGCAGCTACAGAAGCACAAAGGCCGAGAAACCTTAATGTTTGTTTGAATTCTCTCCTGTAAATCTCCTCTAACACTGTAAAACAGCTTCCCTCTTGTACCCTTTTGGGCATGCTGTACTTACCCAATTTAGATTAACAATTCTACCATACATGATTATATGTCAACAACTAAGCCAAGCCACAAGATAACAAAAAGCTTTCATGAAAGGTTAGGGTGCTCCAACCACAAATATTCTCTCATCAGACGAGTTTCAAGGTTGAAGCAAAGCACTGAGTAAAACACCAGGACAGAGAATGACAAAATTAAGGTTATGTTCAACCTAACTGTGCCCCCTCGTGGACTGCACTGGCAGGGAAAAGGCAAATTCTTATTTTTCAATCATTCACAGAATCATAAAATGGTTTGGGTTGGAAGGGACCTCAAAGATCATCTGGTTCCACCTCCCTATATATGATGCAACTGATAAAGCTTTAATCAAAACCGGAGAAGGTTGGTAGAATCTTCTTGCCACCACCTCAGAGCAGAGGTAAATGAAAGGATTAAGCTTGCATAGTAATTATAATTCACAAAAAAACACACTATACCATCGCAACAGAAAAAACAAGTAAATCCAAGTCATGTTGTACCACACATCTGTATGACTTGAGAAACTCTGGTAGCATAATTTAAGAGTGTACTTAATCTCTATGGAAAAGAGGGAGGAGTTTAGCTAAAAAAAAACAACCTACTTTGAAATTTTATAATTGAACTGCAGTTTTCAAATACAGGTTAAGTATGAACTATGCATGAACAGACCGACCAGAAGCCAAAGTAATCACTTCTGTCTGTTCCTGACCTCTGAGTTGTTGCATTTCTTCTCTGGTCAGTGCAAAAACTAAGGAAATTAGCTGTCACCTGCTGTTCTCAATATCAGTATAAATTTGGTATTTCACTCACACCTCAGTATCCAAACTTACACAGGAAAAGGTACACCTATACTGTACATTCATACAAAGTACATTTAGGAGACACATAACACACACAACATGGGAAACTCTTACTCAGTTCAAGGTTGTTTCCCAATGTATCTGAAAACATGCACACCCAGATGCCAATCAACCAAAACATGAAAAAGACTATTGTTTGTGTCAGGTTCTAAGGGTCTGCATAAGTAGCTTTTCCATCAGGAAGGACTTTAGGGAACTTTTTAGAAGCAAAGTCAAAATTACCTTTACAGTTGTGTAGATGTCCTTGTAAATACAGTTCCAGATACAAACGAGCATACAGAAAGCTTTACCAGAAGTCAGAACAATGAGTTTCTCAGAACTTATTAACACCAAATATCATCTCTAAGTTTGGAACTGCTGTCAGGACTCCTGAGTATGGGAGCCTGCTGCTTTAATGCACAATTACCTTTGTGGTCTAAGTCTTGCCATCACCAGTCTTGCACCAGGCCAGTTTTCATCCTTCCCGCTGTGGTACATGATTGTTATGTCAACGTGGTTGAAGAGGTAGAAAGTGTTCTTCTTGTTAAACTCTGACTACGAAACATTACCAAGAGATTGAGAAACTTCTCCAACAGAAGAGGGCGCAAGCAGTCAAGAACTTTAAAATAAGACTGATGTTGGATGAAGGAAATACTTCAACACTAATATACCTGTATAAAATATTTATATATTTTTCTATATGATACTGAGTTATGTAAATAAAACCGTACACAATAAACTATCATATCTGTGTTACTATTATATATAGCAATTACTATTAATAGTAATTACTATTAGTAATAGTAATTACTATTAATATAGTAATATTTAAGTATCTTTGACACCATTTTAGTGTTTACCAAAAAAGCTGCCACAGGCACAAGTAATTCACATTCACCATTTCTACACCTCCATTCCAGATACCAAAGCTTACAAACCATGTTATGCTTCAAAAAGCTACTCTTCACCTTCAGCAGCTATTCTACTTTGTCATCCCTATGCTTTTAGAATTTGGAAATATGAACAACTATATAAAACTGAGATGATACCAGAGTAAAATAAGTTGACTTGGAGTTTCTTTTCTCCTCACCTCTGTCACTGTTCAAAAAGAACTTCAATTTGAATTAGGGGACCAGGATGACAGATTACTAGTTGCATTTCCAAGTTAAAAAACATCCTATATTTATGGTGGATATCAGCCATTTTCCAACTGCCCTACAATTTCTGTTCTTTGCCCACTGCCAGCAAAATATGAAGATGTCTTGCATTAAATTTATTCTTCTTTCACTGTGATCAAGATTCTCATTGGGAGAAGACTGGAATCATACCCATGTCATACTATAACCCCATCTTTAGGTCTCCATTCCCTCCATTTCAAAGCAGCAGTTGAAGTGATAATGTATCTCAGCAGCTGCATAACTGCAAGGATGAACTGTAGCTGTGCCACTGCACGTTATCAACACCTTTCCTGGCCCCATTTTAAAGAGATAATTATGTCTGTGGTATTTGAGTATACTTGTGAAAGTATAAACCCCTGAGAGGACAGCCATGCCCATGGTGCTTCATTCTTACTTGCCCATGGACCCCTGGCACTATAGGATGCAACATGCCCACTGCAATTAAGAGTTCACAGACCAAAACTGACACTGGGTACACTGGCAGAGCCCCACACCACTGCCAGCACACACAATTGGCACAGCATTTGATGGATACTCATTACAAGCTCCCTAAGGTCTCCCTAGGAAATTCAGCCATTGATATCTATGTATGAAGGCCTCAGTTTAAAAAAAAAAAAAATCAGCTTTTCGTTCACTTTGTTGCTGACTTTGCCTTCTGTATAACAGACAGCTCCCAACATAACATACACCAGTATCAATTTAACATACACTCTCACATACAAAGTAATAAAGTTAAATATCAAACTGGAACAGGTTATTCAACCCACAGATCACTTTCAAGAGTGGGGAGCCTGAGGAGTAACTGTGTTGGAAGGTGACTGCAGACAGAGTAAACTGAGCATGCATGACAAATGCAACACTTCAAAGAAGCATCAGACCTGCTGCACACAAATGAACTGACTGCACTGCATACAGGCAGCAAGTCACGTGGCAGAGCAGAGTCAGAGAGCTCTCTCTCCTCTTGCAGAGGAGCATGGTCTCTCACACCAGGAGAGATAAAACTGTATCACTTATCTGTAATTGTACTAGTTCACCACAGAACTCCCAGGATGACTGACACATTTCCAATTGTTGTCAATATAATTTTCGCTGTCGCAGCTGTGTTTGTTATGCTCCAGCCATCTGGGAAAACCCTGACACATTTAAGTTGTAAACTGTGCTAGACATAACTTTTGCAACTAGAACACTGCTCATTTCTAGGTCTTCACTAGAAAGCTTTATCTGAAATCGATAGAAGAAGGTCTTGCACAAAAATATGACATGGACAAAGAACAAATAGGCACAAAGATGAATACATATGAAACTTCAGACCAAAACCACAGTTTTCTAAGGCTTTTAAACACCCACACCATTATTTTATAGCTTTATAAAACATATATATAGGTCAAGAGATCTACATATACATTTTACTTGCACAATTCTATCAGTGAGACACAGTACACAGCAGCAGCACTCAGGTCTATCAATGCCCACATTCTGAATGTTAACCACATCAACAAAGATATCTGTTCTTTCTCAGGAAAAGAAAGTTTAAAAATAAAACCACAAATGAAACTACATCTGCTATACTAACAAGAAAAGTTCCACCACTTACATTTATGACACAAGCATCTTTAACTCTACCATCTGGAGTAACAAAACATCCTATTGGAAATCCTGGATTACAGTATTTTTGTCCATCTTCCACATCATAGCACCACGTTACAGGCATGTTATCGATAATCCTAGACAGAAATCATCAAAGAACACGTCCTCAGAAAGGGATGCACCTGATTTCACACTGACATTTCACATTCATGTAACACACACAGCGTCCAGTAGTGCCCACAAGATGCACAGCAGAGGACAACTATCACATAGAAGGAAGAAAGCAACCACTTAGAACACAGATAACAATGTCAAAAAGCCTAAAAAACCCCAACCTCAAGCACACATCTCTGCTTACCAGTGATGCTGATAATTCAACTGCATTCCTTTCTTCAAAAAAGCCAGTTTGCTTTTATCAGCGCTGTTTGCTGGATCATATGACCTTGTACAAACCTTCTTGCATGTTTCTTGCTTTTTAAAAGTGAACTGTTAAAAAAAGCACACAAAAAGAGTCATTTCACTTTTGTTTCAAAATTAAGAGTATTTTTTTCAGGTAAAGCTGATTTTTTTTTAAAGTTGCTTCACTTCCTGAGCATAAAAGTTCCATAAAATGGCTTTAACTTCAATGTCAAGATTTACATATATCCAGCACTAGCAATCCCCTTTCACATTGCTAAGAAGCTCAATAGCCCAGATAAACTACACCTGGATAAACCCTGAGGACTGAAAATGGAAAATTAGTAGAAAAGGTATTGCTTTTTTCTTTTACGAGTTTGTTTGATTTGGTAATTTCCTCATCTGCTAAACCAGACTTTCACTACACCCTTTTTGAACATTTCACGTTAATTTTAGCTGGTTTTCCTCATGACAACTAAGTAGTAGACAAGGCTGCCAAAAACACAAAAAGTTGCACAACATCAAGCTTCAAGCACAGACACCACCTAACACAAACATGCTCACATTTGCATCTCAAACTTCTGAACAATTTAGGATTTACCTGCTACAAAGCTAACATACTTAAAACGTGACTGAAAATTCTAATGTTATCAAGGCCTAACCAGGAACAGCATTTTCTAATTGCTGTGGTGTGCAGCCAACTCAAACATGTATTGTTATAATGCTGAATCTGTTCAATAGATGTCCAGTCCAAATGATCCACTATGCTACACATTTAAAAGATTCTTGTGATCAGCAGTCATAAGATTTAAAATTATATTAGCTCAGAGAATCAGAGGAAATTTCTAGGAGCAGTTTACACAAGGGAGGGAGCATCCCCTGCTTAACAGAATGATGAAAAGATGTGACCAGGTCCCTAATGACTGTGCAGCAGCAGACTCAGAAACTGCTGCCTCTTCTTCTCACAGGATTTGGAGCAACCATCACACACAAACATAGCCCAGTTTTCAGCTTCACTGTCAAATCCCAGTCTGGAAACCACACTTGAACAGCATACAGCTTTCAAACATTAACATCATTGTTTGACCACAGCTCCTCTATTGCTAATAGCTGTCCCAAGTTGATAGAGCTTTTTAGAGATATTACATTTGATTGTTGCTAATGCAGGGCATGAGAGAGAAAAACACCACATACCTAATCTGCAAAGTATTTCCATACACTCATTTTACAGAAGATTTCAAGTGATATGCATCAACAATGAAAAATTTGGTTTTAGACACATTGTAAGTGTGATCAAACAGGGAAAGGATGCAAGTGAGCCCCAGCTTGACTTCCCCTTCCCCCTCTACAAGATGCCTAATAGTACAACCAAGTATATGAAACACTTCCTGAACCACCACTTTACAGCCTTCAATACTACATTTAATAAAATAATTATTACAGATCACCTAGCACAGCATACACTCAGCTATTAAATAACTAAGATACAGTTTCTGGACTTCTCTACCACAGAGCAGTAGGAAAGAAGGAAAATTACTGGCTCAATTTCCTAACTTTAATTAACCACCCTAAGATGCCTTTGGGCTGGGAGGAGTTTTGTTTTTATTACATAAACACTGTAGAGCTTGTATTAAAAATATAAACAAAAATAATCACAGTCATCAATCTTGAGCTGTGTCCACAGATTATAGCCATCAGAATGACAGCTATCAAATTTAAATAGGATCAACTGCAAGGGATAAAATAACCTTATATGGAGATGAGGCTATTCTCTCCCCAAACAGCACTTGTCCAAGATTTTCTGAGGGTCTTTTCTCTTCCTTATCTTGACAGAAGTCAAAACTGGGAAAAAAGCAGCAAAGGTTACTTTTAATCTTTAATTGACATATAACTGTAAATATCAGCCTAAAGGAAATTCTTAAATTATGTCCTTAACACAGCAGCTTTCATGATTCTTTTGACAGTTCATCCACTGACAGTAAAAATCTGAGTAGCTTTGAAAAGAAACGTGGCATCTATTTTAAGACCAATTTCAACTAAGATATGTAACAGCTGAAGCACCTTTAAAAAATGCATGTTTAGTCCAGGTACCCCTTTCAAGTAGCTATTTAAAAAAACAATAGAATGTTTCCTATTGGGGGAAAAAAGAGATAGTGCTATGAACTACTCATTTCTCTTGCAAAAAAAAGTTTCTGAAGAATGACACCCCTTTCTTAAAGAAGTCTTTATAAATAGTATTTGAAGTGAAACATGTTTCAAAGAAGGGAGATGGCTTCAGTATTGATGTGCCACACTATCAAATGCCATTCACAAATTCTTTTCAATTACATACAGCCTGAAACTGTGAATATGGAAAATTTTAATTATTTAAATTATACCAAACATCTGTATTTTCATTAAACACACACAGCAGCAGGTTATGAGGACACAAAAATAACAAAACAACAAACCAATCCACACTTATGTTTGGTGCATAAGTACTTCTTCTCAGTAAGTGGTCCTCAATTCACTGGCTTCCGTAAAATTTAATGCAAATAGAAGCACTGTGGGCTCTTTGAGATAGTTTCTGGTCTTGCACTGCACGAGGTAAGACCTACAACACCTGTGAGTTTCTCTTTTCTGTGTGCCCAACAGCAAGACTGCAAATCATGTGTATCTGTAATTCATAGGCCTATAAATATCAGCAAAAGCAGGTAACAGTTTTCACAGACAAGAATAAAACTTTTTAAAAAAACCCAACAACAAACCCAGAATTAGCTACAGAACTTTGGTGTAAAAAGGAAAACGGTGACTGGTCGCTGGGTTTCTTTCAGTTACTTTTTAGTAAAAAAAAAAAAAGGAACTTAAAGCTCCAGTATTCCTAGATTTGCATAACAGGAAGGACTTTCAAACATATTAAATTGCCAACACTGAATCTTGGACTCAGCTCGAAAAAATGCACCAGTGAGAAACCTCGCAGCCTTATTTTTAACAATAACAGAGGATGGTCAGGTGGCACAGGTGTGGCCTTCAGTCCTTCCCACCCTCTTGTAGTTCATTCCTACCGCTGAGACCTGGATTTACTGCTCCCTCCATGCCTGCAGCCAAAACACTGATGCCTGTGCGGTACCAGGAGCGGAGAACACACACCAGCCCTTCCCTTCGCTCCCGGGAGCCCGGTCTGATGTACTTACGCATCATATTCGTACGGCAGAACTGATTCAACCGAGTCCAGCCTGTTCACGAACAGCTCAATTAGGGACTGAAACGGCAAAGGAGGAGAGAAAGTATGAAAAACACAGAGTTTTATACACAAATGCGTGGCTGGCCCGAAAAGCTCTGCTCCCCCGGCCCCTGACAGGCCCCGGCCCCGCCAGGGACAGGGAAAAGGGGACCGTCCCGGCGCCGGCCGGGGAGCCCGGAGGGAACAGGGAACCGCGGAAACACGAGCCGGGGATGGCTCGGCTCCTCGGAGCAAAGGCTGCCGGAGCGGGAGGACAGCCCGGGCCGCGGGGAGGGCGCTCCCCGGCCGTGCCCCCGCGGCCGCGGCACCCCGAGCGGGGCTGAGGGCGCACCGGGCCCAGTCGGCAGCGCTCCCACCTTGCAGCTCTCGGTCTCCTCGCCCTCCTCGCAGAAGCTGACGGGCGCCAGGCCAGGCAGGTAGAAGGCGGCGCAGAGCGGCGCCAGGGCCAGGAGCGCGGCGGGGAAGAGCCTCATCGTGCGGCGGGGCCCGAGGCTCCACCATGAGGCGGCCGCAGCCCCGAGCGCCGGCGGAGGCGGGCCCGGCACGGGCGGGGCGGGCGCCGCGCCTGCGCACTGAG